>JAYKKM010000123.1:185000-745000 GCA_035772405.1 Chrysogorgia sp. JL179-B06 | reverse complement strand
TATATGTAGTAGGCTTTATTTTATAATGAAACTGTAATTAGTTTTATAAGTAACATTAACGATACAATGGCCGATATTTTTTCGCATCGATCGATTTTATATTTTCGCCTGATTTTTTCATCATCGTTGTAAGTCGGCTAAAGAACACACATATAAAATTTTAAGCCAATTTGGTGAATTATTTCCTACATTCTAAACACGGTGACTTTTGACCTTTTTGACCCACATGCATACAAAGTATTGTGTTTGTAGTGTATAAATAGCTTGCGCATATATTTAAAAGTATGAGCTCCCGTGCGGGTTGACCGGTGCGGGTAGGGGGAGCAGAGAAGGGGGTTCATTTTTCTCACTGACCTTTTTTACTTTTTGTTATTACATTGATTAGTTTCAATCCAACATTTAAGGGGGGACTTAACCTAAAAATGCTGACTTTTTTACAATGAATTGTACCATCCAGGGCTTTTATGCAAACCATATAAAACTATATATCGATGGAAAGCTTATAAGTCATAGAATGTAGCTACATGTATTAGTTTTCCATAAAGTTAATATGTAACGTGATACTGATCAAACATTGTAACCCGATACTCTGCACAATCAGAGTGTACTTGAGAAAAGATATCTTGCTGTAGAATACATGGAATTGAAATATTTTCACATTGATCTAAAGCACAAAGGTTGTTTATGGTAATGAGTATAGAACTTTTTGAAATATTAAATACTTTATTCTCTGTGCTGTTTAAAATTTGGGCAAATGTTTACCCTTAATTTTGGTCACATTCATCTCAGTATCTTTTGATACAAAAATAACGCCAAAAAGTTCTATGCTCTTTCCCAACACCTATTTGAAAGGGATTAATACTGAAAATTTCAAGTCAATTGGTTAACTTCTTCTCAAGATATTCTTTCTCAAACATGCAGAAATCACATTCTGAGAAAAATGGAGATAAAGTTAAAATATAGAAAGTTCTAAAATTTAAGGTTCTAAATGTTCTAAAATAGCATAAATGGTCCAAAATATCATTGGATCTGTTAATTGTAAACAGTTAGAAGTCTCCTGCTTCATATGTGACTCCCGAAGGGCATCTTCGCGACGAGTTCGCATCAGCTGGATCGCTTGCCGGCGTTTTTAAGCCATGCCAAATACTATATATAGCGATACTGATCAAAAGCATCGCATTTAATCATGCACTCACTACTGAGTTACCGTTCCACGCCATTTCTGAAAGCCCTGTTCGTCTCTTGTATATTGATAAAATATTGACAAAATTAAAACAACTTCGTATTATGCGTGCGAAAATGAGCCTTCTCCATCTAACATTAATGTAAGCGGAATGCCATTGACCATGCTCATAATCGGAGAATGAGATAGCCTGCGAGTGAGATTGCCAGGAGGGGAACGACCTGCTTTTCAATTGCCATTACGACCCTAGTGCACTATGGGATATATTTGGAAAATTGGACAGCACCCAGCCAACCGTCCGACAAAACAGCAAACCTATATCACGTCTCGAGGCAAGTCACCATTCAAACATTTCGAAATACTAGAGCCATACTTCAATGCATCTATTTCACATATATGAAGTCAAATTTACACATTTTTACTTGCCCCGAGACGGACTTAAAACCAGCCTCCCAATATTGCCACGACCGAGTGTCTCCAACGAAAAGGAAAAGACGACACGAATCGCGCAGTACTTATATCACACAGTTCTTCGTGTGAAAAGGATCGGGATCACGAGACTTTATGATGTCTTTACCCAGCTGGTTACCGATAGTTAAGTCCTTTCAGACTTTCACACAACAGAAACGTACAAATATGTACCAAACAACAACCTCGTTCCCAGTACTTTTCCCACGCGGTTTATCTAAACACTGAGGAAATCAAGGAGAAAACTGGATTTTTTCGAACGCTTCACAAATAAAATGCAATAGAGATAATTAAGTAGGCTTCAAAGATTTTAATTCTTCAAAAAAAAGAAAATTACCATTTGAGTCAAAGTTTAGGTAAAGTCCCCCCTAAATAAACGGCTTTTCCTTTGACGCTTTTTCTTCGATTATTTATTTTCAGTTTACCTGTTATTACTGCTTATAACTCTTTCCTGTCCGGCTGGAAAACATCCAAAATTGAACTACCTCTTTGTTCTATTGATATCTCGGGAAATATCCATAACTGTTGCGAAATCTATACCTTTTCTGAAAGCCCAATAAACCGGCTGTTACCAATGTTTTTGAATTTTCCAAACAAGACACATCATGATAATATAAATTAGCATTAATTATCATAAATCAGGTTGAAAAACTTCCATTTTTGTAGAAAAGGCCATCTTGCACGCCTGCGTAGCATCTTGAAAATTCAAAATGCCACCAATCGCGGAGTTGTTTATGAAATCAAATCAAACTTGGCGTGTGAGTGGATCTCATGTGCCTGACGCTTGTCGAATTTCAATTTTTAATCTTGCATTACCGTATGCTGTGTTTTTCGATTGACGACTTCGGGGGTCTTCTATGACCCCTTTTGATTGAGCCGGACAGGAAAGAGTAAATAATATATTGTTGTAAGAGCATTGAGACTATTGTATAATGCTCCTATTACGTCTTTATTATTATTATTATTATTATTATTAGCAGTCATGCGCACATCCAGAGAGCGTGAAGCGGTATAGGGGCCAAAGTGCTCAAACTACCATATATATATATAATCAGCTACACTGTGCTGACGAGCTGCAAGAGAGCGAAACAGCTGTCCACAGTTGCTGATGATAGCCAGACACTGCAATTATGTTTTGTCATTTCAGCCAGTATAAGTGCGCAATGCACACTGAGTTGTTATAGACTATAACATTCTTGATGGTTTATAATTTATGCAGTGTGGTATATCCCACATCAAGTCTTTGACTGTGATGAGTATATACCTTTTTGATGTGCTGGCTTATCATCAGCTACACTATGCTGACGAGCTCCAAGAGAACGAAACAGCTTAAAGAAGATTTCTCTATAAAGATGCTTGTGGTGGATTCCATGCTCCAGTGTCGCTGACCTGGTAACATTGCAACACCTCTTCGAGTTTTTCAACGTGTCAGGCAGAGGACAAGCGATGGCGACCATGTCATATGCCGCAGTCGCACAGTACAGTCCGGCAGTGCAGAACCAGGATGGTCCTGGTACCGTGGTTCTCCATACTCTGGGAGTGACCATCGATGTTGTGGCAGATCGAGTGATATCCTATGTTGGTGATACGTTAGTCCAGGCCGTACAACAAGTACCCCGGGGATGCTAAGCAGGCATTCCTACGTGTGTCGCCGTTTACTGTATTGGAGGAAGAAGTGGTGGTTCAATCCATAGTTAATCCGCTTACAGAAGTCAAAGCTTATGCCGTTCCCGTCAAAATTCCCAGTGCTACAGTGGCTGAGTTGTTGGGTACATATGGCAAGGTCAAGTTGGTCAAACGTGAGATGATGACAAAGTTTCCAAACATTGAGAATGGTGTACGGGTGGTTAATATGGAAAACCTAGTAAGTAAAGATATCCCTCGATGTCTTCGTATTAACGGCTTCCCCATTGAGGTGAAATATCGAGGGCAAATAACCCAGTGCTTCTGCTGTGGGCAGATGGGTCACCGCGTTGTGACGTGCGTCGAAGATGTACGCTGTTTCAAGTGTGGTGAAACAGGACATATGCAACGGGAATATTTCAAATGCTTTCACTGTGCCAAGTTTGGTCACGTTAAGCGCAATTGCCCAGAATTGCGACAACCTAACATGACGATAGAGACGGTGCCTGACAACGCTATGGATAATTCCCCGGAGACCAATAATAGGTCGGCGGAAGTTAATATTCTTAAAGTGGTGGATGCCAACGGCGGTACATTGCATGAGATTAATACTCCTGCAGGAGATAAGTCTAACAGCCCTGCACGGGATAAATATACCAATATTAATACGGCAGGGGATAAACCTGGCAACCCAGTACCAGGTTCGTCTGATATTGGTACTCATTCCTCGACAGAGATCGTAGTAGAAGAATCGGACAAGGGGAATATAGATCTACCGTCGGATCCGCAAAAGCGGTCACGTGATTCCGACAAGGGGAGATGGAGTTGGAGAATCCCGACGTCACCGACCACAGGTTTACCGTTGTTGTAAGGAGCAACAAAAAGAAAAAACAATGACTACCAATCCTTTGTCTATTGTATCGTTGAATGTTGATGGTATACGAAAGAGACGATTGGTTTTTGACTATCTGCAGAAACAGAAATGTGATATTATTTTGTTACAAGATACCCGGATTATAAGCAAGAAAGAATGTATCCAATGGAATATTGAATGTAGTTGCCGTGGGTTTTGGAGTACTATCCATGTTGGTGGGGTTGGCATTCTTTTGCGAGATCCATCCCGATTTCACCATGTCCATTTCATCCCGGATTATGAAGGACGTATCGTGAGGTGCGATCTGTCATTCGAAAACCAGCAATTTCGTATTGTTAATATCTATGCTCCAGCGGTTGGTAGTGAACGGCACCATTTTTTCTCTAAACTTGATAGTCATTTACTTACCAGTCGTATGGTTATACTTGGAGGAGATTTTCACTGTATGTTGGACTTACCGTTGGATAAGACAGGTGGTTGTCTGACGAACGGCGGAACAGGTAGTACAGAATTGAAGCGCCTCCTTGCGAAGTTTCGATTGGTGGATGTGTGGAGACAACAGCACCCCTCCCTCAAGACCAGTACCTGGCAAAATGCGAATAACTCAATACGATGTCGTCTGGATAAATTTTACGTGTCATCTTGTTTAACTAAAGATGGAGTTGCGGCCAGCGGTATTGAATCATGTCATCTTTCCGATCATGATCTTATTTCTCTTCATCTTTTCAACACTAAGAACACTCCAACATGGGGGCGTGGAGTTTGGAAGCTGAACACCAGTTTGTTAAAAGATGCCAAATTTCGTGAGAAAATTACGTCGTTCTGGAAAACGTGGCAATCAGAGAAGAAGAATTTTTCCAATATAGGTGACTGGTGGGATGCAGGCAAATTAGAAATGAAAATTATTTTCATCGATTATAGTAAGTCCATCAACAAAGTGGCCAATGAAAAACGCGCCCATCTAATGAACGTGTACCACCGGCTTGTCTGACCAGAAAAGCAATCTTTCTCCGGCAGAAGCCGAACAACTTCGTCGAGTACGTCGCTTCCGTAGCTCAGTGGTCAGAGCACTGCACTAGCATCGCAGGGTCGCGGGTTCAATTCCAGCCGGAAGGCCATGAAGTTGCTCGAAATTTTCCTTCACCATAAATCCTTTCAACATGTAGTTTGATTGAGTGAAATGCCAAATATTACCTATAATATACCCAGAATCTTATCCCGGCATTACCACCATATATACAGAACTCGTGACTAGGCTCTCGGCAACGGCTTCCGTAGCTCAGTGGTCAGAGCACTGCACTAGCATCGCAGGGTCGCGGGTTCAATTCCAGCCGGAAGGCCATGAAGTTGCATTTTTCGCAACTGGCCCGGTTTGGTCTTAAAATGTATGTATTCCAACACTCGAAATTTTCCTTCACCATAAATCCTTTCAACATGGATTTGGAACAGCTTGATTTCGACCGATTATAGAAGGTTCCAAAATTCGTAGCCGTGCAAGAGTAATACAGAATAATGAAAGGCCGTCCCGATTTTTTGTTTGCACCGAGAATCAACTAACGCTGTCAGGAAGCTGGTTAAAGCCTCATGGCAGAACAAGTGCGGTTTTACCAAGAGTTATATACGGAACGTCTGGTGGATCAGTCCGTCCAAGATCAGCTGTTAGACTTGATTGAGCGCAAACTCTCAGAAGAAGAGATGTTATCATGTGAAGAATTTTTGTCAGATTCGGACTACTGCCTAGCTGCTTAACAACAGATGTCTGGAAATAAAACCCCTGGTTTGGATGGTTTCCCCAAAGAGTTTTATACCATCTTTAAATACGATTTCGTCGAAATGGCCAACTATTGCCTTAGCGACGGTGAACTACCCTTGTCATTGCGCCGTGCATTGATCATACTACTGTTTAAGAAAGAAGATCCAGAGGAGCTGAAGAACTGGCGGCCAATTTCGCTGTTGAATGTGGATTATAAAATCATCGCTAAGGTCATTGCAAAACGACTTACTAAAGTCCTGGCGTCAGTCATCAATCCTGACCAGACTTGTTCTGTCCCAGGTCGTTCAACTAAAGACAATGCTACATTGCTTCGAGACATTTCCGATTATGTTAATTCCAAGAACCTCGCCTGTGCATTTGTGGCCATAGACCAGGAAAAGGCGTTTGACTCGGTCAATTGGGATTTTATGGATAGAGTACTAGAACGTACGATTCGGCAGATTATCCGATGCCTTTACACCAACATTCAGAGTGCTATACTATAAGTAACGGCAATGCATGTGTTCGGTTTCTTCAACGTCTACCGTGGTGTTCGTCAAGGATATGTCCGTTATCGCCTATTTTGTTTGTTCTGGTATCGGAAATATTTGCCTTAGCAATTCGCCAATGTCCGGAGATCAAGGGGCTGACGTTGCCAGGTGGACATGAAGTCAAGATTTCGCAATATGCCGACGATAACACTTGTGTAACTAAGTTACCAATGACTTTGGCATTGCCAAAGTATTAGAAGTCTTTGAACTGTTTGGCCGTGCTTCAGAAGCCAAAATGAACAAAACCAAATCGAAAGGACTTTGGATAGGACGATGGCGTACGCCGCCGCAATTTTCCGTTTCGTAAACGGTCGTTGCCACCAGTTACGGTCGATGCCACCATTTCACTGGCGTTAACGCGTCACACCACGCGTTTGAAAATTTCACGCAACGCCACGGCAACGACGAATACACGGAAACCTATTGCTTGTATTTAATTAAAATTTAATTAAAATTTAATTAAAATTAAAATTATTAAATAAAGAAAGAATGATTATGTCTTGAACTCATATGTTATAAATATTTTAGCACGATTTATATATTACCGGGATATTGAAGACGTATGAATTCAACACACGAGAATCAGAAATATACTTTAATGCCACAAACAACAATAATGTATGCTTAAAGCTATTCCGTACTTACATGAGTGCTAAATAAACTTTTACTTTCAAAAAGGTTCGAAGAACACTAAACACTAACCTTAAAACTAACCCTGCTTTAGAACGGAATAGCTTTAAGAATATATTCTGTGTTGTGGCAAAAACGATGGCAGCCGCCTCCATCTGGCATCTTGCCAAGATTTACCCCGTGTCATGTGGAAGTTTGTGTGGTCAAATAAACCAGAACTTGTACGCAGAGAAGTATGCATGTCAGGATATCAGTATGGTGGTCTTCGGGCGGTAGATATAGAAAAGAAGAGTAAATGTCTTCTCATTGGGCGTGTTTTTAAATTTCTGAATGGTGATTTTGCGCCTTGGAAACCTTTAATGAGGTACTACATTGGCCGATCGCTGGGGATTAATAATAATAGTAAACCTAACAGTGCTATCCTGTCGCCTTTTTACTATACCTTGCTGCGAGTGTTGAACGAGTTTGCAGTGGACCTGGCTGACCCCAAGCCGTGTAAGTTCTTCTACAATCGTGAAATTCTTAATAAAGAGTAGTATAGAACATGGCGGTACGAGGCCACTTTTCCAACCAGTCAGATCGTGTAGTATATGGCGGTACTATGGGTCAGATCATGTATAATGTGGTGGTACTAAGCCACTTTTACAACCAGCCAGATCCTTAGAAAAGGGCGTGGTCAGCACGTGGTCAGGGCGTGGTCAGCACGTGGTCAGCACGTGGTCAAGGTCAAGGTCAAGTTCTTGGAATTATTTTCTGAGATAATTCCTAGAATTCCTTAGGAGAGGGCGTGGCCGAGACGTCTCGAAAAAAAGGGCGTGGCCGAGACGTCTCGAAAAGGGCGTAGTCGATCCATTTTGCGGTACCAGGACATTTTTCCAAAAGTTAGATCCGTTTGGAATCTACATGATTTGGAGAAGTGCGTTGTGTCGTTTTTTTTTAGCTATTTGAGACGACTGAGAAGCCGTAACTCTCTTTTACGACTGGTCATCCTTTTTCCCAATGCAGTGTGTTTGAACCTTTCGTCTAGTTCCTCACGTTCTACACTACTCTTAGCGAAGAGTTGTCGTTTGAGCTCTCTAATCTGACAGACCCACAACAACTCTTTGTTGAGTCTCGTTATCTTTTCCCCCACTGACTCCACACGTTCTACGCTACTATTCAGGGATCCAGCGATCATTACCGTGTGTGAGCGCTGGAGACCTGAAGAGTAGTGTAGAACACGGCGATACAAGGATGGTTTTCCAAAAGTCAGATCCATTAGGAATCTACACAGTTTGGAAATGTGTGTTGGTACCCCATGTTCTTTGTGTGTGGTTAAGTTTGTGACTGCCATGGCTCAGCCGTGTGGGGTCTACGTGTTGGTCTTAAATTGGTTAAATTTGAAAGTTGTTTAAATTAGTTAAATTTGAAAATTGTTTAAATTGCTTAAATTATAAATTTATCTTTTGTTGATTCAATTTTTGTGACATATTGTTTGGGTGTGTTTTTATTTTATTTTGTAGTGTCCATAAGCATAGCTAGATATTCCATCTTTTAAAATGTGTCTTTTGTCGTCGAAACAACTTAGTGATATTTTGTTAATCTCATAACTTCCTAGTTGGTGGTTTTTACTTCTAATGGTTTTCATTGTGTGAGACATTTGTTTACTACTCGCTAGGGTGTCTTTGTAGTCGTCATGTCTTATGTTCTTTCTGATGACACTTTTCTTCACCCCTTTTGCGGTCTTGCCGCCATCTCCTGTTTCCTTAATGTAGCTGTACATTTTCGCCCTCAATCCAACGAACTCAACTATTGGAACTCCTGATGTCTCGTCTTTCATCTTACCAATCACTTTCTTGTTCGCGGCGTTGAAGTATGGTGACGTCTTGTCATAACCACTAAAGTCAAACAATTCTTTGCTCTCGTACATGTCTTTGTACACATCCTCCGTCTCAATCTCATACATTAGACTATCCGTGTCTGTGAATAGTAATTTGGCTTTGTTGCCGTATTTCTTTTTGATGTGGTTGTAGTGAAAGTCGTACATTAGTGTCTTCGATAGGTCGAGTACGCACATGCCCACGTAAGCTGGTCTGTTCAGCGTTAGCGTCTCTTTGATCTTGTGTATTGCCACCAGATTTTCGTTAAATATTTTCCAACTCACGATCGTTGTCTTTGACATTAGCTTTACTAGTTGCTCATCACTAGTCACCAGCTTGACGCACACCCTCTTCCTAAGATTTTCCATGGTCTTCCCAAAGACTGAGTTGTTCATCAGCTTGAAGAAGTCCTTCTCAAAGTCGTTATTAGCTGCCGTTCTCTTGACTGTGTTGAAGTCGATGTATTTCTTCAGCCATGGAGACTGATCGAAATGTAACACCCTGTGAACCTTGCTGACTGTCATACCCAACGACATGTATAGTTGCAGGTTTCGGTAGTGAACTACATACTTCGATTTGTCGTGTAGGTTGGTCACCAGCTTAGTAACCTCACCTGTAGATACTCCGAATTTGTCTGCTATCCTCTTACAATATGGTGACAGCATGTCTCTACTCACTCTCATCTTCTCAGGGGCTAAGGGATAGTCGTTGTGAAGGTCGTGCATTCCCTCTGGATACTTAAGATCAACCTCAAGTATCAACCCTTTGTCTGAGTCGTCACTGTATTTGTCGAGATTGTCGATGTCAAATTCTTTGACCCACTTGAACCCTCCAGTTGGCAGGTACTGGCTCATAGCCCAACCATAAAGGTTGTTTGCGTCTAGGTACGCTATGTGTTTCGACGGTTTGCTACTGTCATATCCTTTCATGTGCTTGTTGTTGGCTTCCCCGTGTCTGTGCGTTATGCAGGAGATACCACCTCGCATCCCTTTTTCGACAAACTGGAACATGTCGACATCGGTCATCAACTCTAGTTCGATCCTAGTCATCTTCAAAGCGGCGTCCCATGATAGTCCTGGGGACGTGAAATAGTGACATGGGTCTAGTCGATAGTGTTGTTTGCATGTCACTCTGAAGTTTTCGAACACGTCGGCTAATAGCAGCACGTCAGATTTTAGGTACAGGTCGTGGTACTCACCCATACTCCTAATGTTGAACGTTTTCCATACGTTTTGCGCGTGCTTGTAGTCTGCGTCTGACACGTGCTCATCATTTAGAATGCTGTAGAACGCTTCTTGAGGAGGTAACTTAGTCTCGTCAAATCTAGCGAAGCTATCCATATGGTCGTATGGGTACACGCCTTTACGTGACACTAACTCTAACCCTTCAGTGTACACCTCAGACGTGTACTTGAAACAGTCTTTTGGTAGGTTACTAACTAGACTGTCTAGACTAGAGCTCATGAATTGGAAACTATCTAGAAACACTAGATGTTTACCTAACATGAAAGCCATGTACTTCTCCATATTGTTTGGTATGACGTTGATGCTCAACCCTAGTCCACTAATCTCCTGCATGATGAAGTGACTGTCGTAACCCCTTAGGTTGTGAAAGATGACAGGTATCTTGTCAGTCAGTCTGTAGTTCCTGTTGCACAGCTTGTGCGCCGAGCCTCTGTATTTGCCAGTGGCGTGGCATTGGTCTCTAACTCTTACGTCTCCACTTACGTACTCCTTGTCACAGATGTGGCATCTGGTAGCCTTCTTAAAGTTAGCATTGTCAGCGGAAGTCATGATCATGTCCTTGTTGAAGTGTTCCTTCTTTGTCTTTTCGCAGTACTTGACTTCTTGCAGCATTTTCCTCATAAATTTTCTAACTGCGTTCTTACCGCGGTACATCTCTACAGGCTTGCTGTACTCGTTGTCATAGCAGCAGACTACTTTGTACCCATATCCACAGTCTGTGTGTTTCTGGTATGCGTTAGTGTACGACTTGTCTTTAGAGGGCGTTGCTGTGTCGATTTTCTCCGTAATAGCCTCAAAGTCAGCGTATATTACGAATGGTACCTCTAGTTGTTTGTGAAAGTTTTTGTACTTTAGAATGTTGTCTCCTTTTTTTGGCATCTTGATTGCCTGCTTTCCGTTAATCACTATGCAATTCTCTATGTGGTTATTTAGTATGTCGACTGTGCTGAAACATTGGAGACAGTACCTACAGAAGTTCTTTTTGTGCTCATGTTTTGACTGATTGTACATAAACCTGTTGAAGTCCTTAATGTACACGTAGTGTTGTTTCTCGTCTTCTGTTATTAGCAGTAGATCCATACAGTCCTTGTTGCTCTCCTTAGAGATGTAGATGGGGAATGGCTGCTTGTCCTCATACCTAAACACGTTTATGTTTATTTTGTTCAGTTTTTCTATTTTGTTGTAGTGTTTCTCTGATACTGGGAAGTTGACTCCTTCATAGTTTACAGTCTCGATGTTTTTCTTATGTTTTGACACTCTCTCTGGGTGCTTGCGTACTGGGTTCTTGTGTAGTATGTGACACCACATGAAACACTTGTCGTCATTGTTCTTTATGTTGATTAGACCCTTCAATGAGTTCCTCAATTCCAACGGTAGTTCGATATAGCTGGATCCTTTTAGAGGCTTGTACACCACTACGTTTATGTAGTGGTCGTCTATGTTGTATATAGTCCACCCAGACCCTTCTGATAGCCATACAGCTATACGATTTGCTATCTCTTCGCTTGACTGTCCTGTGGTTTCATGCATGCTGTTATTACTAATTACTATTTTAGTGACACTATTGAAGAACGCAGTTTTAAACGTCGTTCTATCTCCATCTAATTGTTTCTCTAGAGTCACTTTTAGTGTCTCGTTGTATTTTATACCTCTTAGTTGTCTTAGGTCTTTCCTTAGAGTTAGAACCACAGCTACTCTAGTTTTGTTGAGTTGTGATAGTGGATCCTTTTTGTCTATCACTTTAACGTTGTACGATCTAGTGTATCCTTTTAATGCTACTCGCCCTTGTGTGACTGTAGGGAGCTCGCTCCTATACTAGTGTGTGCTGATGGTGAGAAAGGTTCGACATCTGTCGGTACTTGTGGTGGCGCTCTTGTAGGACGTTTTTGCGCTGCTTTTTTGTATAGGCTAATGATTTTGTCTTTCGCCATGTTGTAGGCTTTCGAGACTGGCTTTCGTATTGGCTCTGGTGTGTGTTCGACTAGCCAGTCGTACCACTCGTTTAGTTTTTGTCTGTAAACTTCAAAGTGTTTCAACTGTTTCAAAAGTGTTCCATTCCATAGCCATCTCCTTCAAAGTTTTAGTGCTCATTTCTACACTACTCTATATATTAAGTAACCTAAAGGTAGTCCAACAACTCCAACGAATACCATTTGATATTCTTTCATCTCATCTGAGGGTTTGTAATAGTCTGATAACTCAGGCTCTTTACTAAATGTCTTCCCATCATACTGTATCGTCAGTACTTGTCTTAGTTGATCCAGAGCGTGGTTCGTGTCGTTTATGTCTGCATTAGCATCTGACAACTGTTGTCTTAATTCCTGAACTTTATCTCTCACCAGGTCGTTGTGGTGGTGCTAGCCTCGTTGGTTCTAGTAGATCTGTTGTTTGTTGTGGTATTGGTGTGTCTAAAAGTGATGTTGGGTTTTGTCGGTGGAGACCACTTTTGGTCTTTACCGTGGAAGCGTCATTTTTAGGACGTGTCGTTTTTTCCATCCTACTTGACATGTTATGTCTATATACTATAGGATGTGTTTTATTTCTTTAGACCCTTGCCTAAAAAAGAGTCGTTTTGCAATTTACTATACTAGTACAATGTAATCACGCTTCCAAATTTCTCGAATGCTTTTTGGTCTTCAGGTGTTTATATTTAGAGGTCACGTGGTATGACTGATCGCATGTCTCACACACCCACTTATGAGTGTTCATCCACTCTTTAGTTTGCGCTCTGGCTGCTCTTAAAGCTTCTTCTTTGGTTTGGTAAATTCTAGGTCTTCCCATTATATAATACTATATGTTTTATTTCTCTAGACCTTTTCTGATCCACTCGTTGTAGTATGGATCTCCTCTCCCTTCCCAACCTAGATCCTTGTATACTACACTATACAGGTTATACTCGAATCGCACCTTGACCTTACCAGGTTTGAGGTCGTTAAGACTACCTCTCAACTCTATACCTCTTCTAGAGCATATTCTTATGACATAGAAAATATATTTCGATATATTCTTGACAATCAACTTGTTTCTTTTAAGAGACCATAGTATTTTTACAAAATCACTGACAACTGTTGGTATGTCACTCTCGTTAACTAGTCTTTTACTAGTCAACATTCTTTCTAACCACTTACTGTAACTATGAGCCGATTTCTTGTACATCCAAATGTTAGGTACAAAGTTTCTCACGCGTCCGTAGGTAGTCGCTCCACACTTGTTACAACTAAATACACCATCTTCGATTTGGGTTCTGTGGTTACTACACTCGTAACAGTATGTGGTGTCGTGCCACTTTTTTGGTGTTGCGTCCTTACTTCCGTTCTTGATCTCGTCCAATGTATACCCAGCATAGAACATTCTCATTGTACGTTCGTCAACCATCTAAGTTACTATACTACATATATCTTTAGACTATAGTGTGGTAACTTTGTGGTTGGTTAGTGTCTCCCACTCACACTTTATTGTTGTGACCTGTTTTAGAGCGTCTGACAGTAATTGTTCCAACTCTTCTATCTGACGAGTTTGGTAAAAGAGTGCCTCTGTCAAGTTACGCTTTTTGCTAAATTCCATAGCCATCTCCTTCAAAGTTTTAGTGCTCATTTCTACACTACTCTATATATTAAGTAACCTAAAGGTAGTCCAACAACTCCAACGAATACCATTTGATATTCTTTCATCTCATCTGAGGGTTTGTAATAGTCTGATAACTCAGGCTCTTTACTAAATGTCTTCCCATCATACTGTATCGTCAGTACTTGTCTTAGTTGATCCAGAGCGTGGTTCGTGTCGTTTATGTCTGCATTAGCATCTGACAACTGTTGTCTTAATTCCTGAACTTTATCTCTCTGACGAATCTCGTTCTCGTAGAACTTTTCTTTCGCTCTTGCAAGACTCTCCAATGCTTTGTTGTGTCTCTTTATCTCTGTCTCGTAGCCGGTGTGGTTTAGCTTGCTGAATATGAATCCAGCTCCTGCGAATGCTATAGCGTTGAACAAGCCACCTGCTACCACGCTAGCCATTATGTATTACGTTAGATTATTTTGAGAACGGGTCAATAGGTAAATATTTCTTACTCTGCGCCCACTTAACGAGTAGCGTTGAAACGCCTACAGCAGTCGCTAACTTGAGGGTTCCCTTCACTGATTCGGGGGTACCCAACGGTTCTTTTAGTACTTTCTTTGATGCCATTGATACGACTACAGCTCCAACAGTCACAAGGGCTGCGTCATATAGCTCGTTCATCAGTTCTTTTCTGTCTATTGATGCCATATATTATACGACATGTTTTAATCGAGGCTGTCGAGTTTACGTGGTGGTGGTTCCTTTTTTATTACAACGTTCTTAGACTCCTCATTAACAGTCACCATTTGTTTATCTTGCTTCATCGCATAATACAATGAGCCGGCAGCTACAACCACTCCTATAGTACCTATGATGTATCCATAACTAAAACCATCATACTCTATCTCACTTACCACTCTCTCTCTCATCTTCCTCTCTTTTGCTGCTTTAGATATAGCAGCCAAGCGTTTGCCTGCCTCTACTCTCTTAGGGTCTTTGGTCCTTGTTGTCGACGTTATAATAGGTACGGACTCACTGTCAGTCATCTATATTATACGTGATATCTCGTCACAGACCATCTCACAGTCATCTCACAGATAGAGTATTCGATGAAAGTATCTTTGGTGATTAGATAGTGTGGTTTCACTCTTGAATCTCCTATTACAGTACTCACACAGAACTCTAGAGTCTCTCATATATGTCTCTATGAAGTGTATTATCTCATGTTGGTCTGAGGATAGTAATGTGTTGTACCCTTGTGATCTTAGTCTCCTTAATACCCTCAACTGGTTATTCCTAATAACCCCATTACCTTTCGGTGTTTTGAACTCTATAGCAAAACCATTGTATCTCTTGTGTAGTTGTGGAACTATCAAATCTGGTTGCCCACCACTGTAACCCTTCTTCCATCCATCTATTCTTTTAGTAGATGTGTCTTGGTACTCTCCCAACCCTGGGATGACTATTGTTGGATGGTACTCTCTAATATATTTAACAATGTCATAATGCAAGTCTGTCTCATTCATGATTGATAACTGGTTGTATTGTGTGTAAACACCTGTTTTTCTTATAGATGGTAGAACTTCTGAGAATACCCATTTTCTAAGGTTTTCTGCCGACTCTAGTTTAGACGAGAATATTAGTCTATATAGACCACTCTCATTTATTTGCCAAACTTGCCTATTCTGAATTTGTCTATTTTGACACTCGAAATCTCGGGTCCCAGTTTGGGACCTGAGATTTTGAACCTTTCTTTTCTCATCATCTTTCACACGCTGTTGTATCGCTTTGGAAGGTCTTTTATATCCTAAGATTTCAGCTACCTCTTTTCCGTAGAACCAAATATTATCTCCATCTTTTGTAGTAGTGACTGACGTGTCGTTATTTCTAAATATTTTAGTGATACTCATCACCTATACTATACCACATGTTTTATTTTTGTGTCAGAACAAACTCCTAATTGGTTATACTTCTGAGCACCTACTCTCGGAACTTGTCGACTGACACATCACTGGTTCTTACGTGTAGACCCGTGTTTAAAGAGAGGTCGGACCCCCCTTGTGTCTCGTACACTTTATTGTACCTTTTCACCATTCCATTGATTGGTGGGCATAAGTCAGTCACATTATCGTCCAACACTTTAACGTCTGAGAGGAACATTGACTCGTTGTAAGGAAGACCTCTAAGATACGATCTTAGTTGTGTCAGTATCTTTTTGTAGCTAGTGTGTGCGAACTTACAATGCTCCACTCTACTAGTCAGATTGGATTTAGCCAAGTAGCCTTGAATGATTACACCAGGACCACTAATACAAGCAATGATTAGAGGGTTAGCGGTTATCGATCCAGCTATAATCCCTACTGTCGTTAACCCTATGCTAGTCATGTTTAACGATAGTCTAATTTTCTTCAACCTCTTGTATTTCCATTTGTAACAGGCTTCTAGTTTGTGGTAGTACGCGTACAAGCGTTTGAGCTCTAGCACCTCTTCCTCTGACATATCCTTTGATATGTGGTTGAAAACAACAACTGACTTCTTCCTCATATATATTAATTCACGTTATGTTCCTCCATCATATCTGTACCAAATAGTATTATGTCTCGACTCGTCATGTAACCAGAGACAATCCTAACACCATAGAACTCTATCAAAGACGGATACTTGTAGGGTGCGAGTGGTATTTTTGGTCGATGCACTCCAAAGATCGTTACGTAAGGAGACCCTATCTCTTCGTAATTAGCTGTGAAGTCCGAGTCTGTTGATCTTATGTTGTTCACCTTAACGTAGGAGTTACCCATCCGCCAATGTATTGATATCATATGTCTCTTGGTGGTGTCGATGTTGTTTGGGATTGTACACGTGTACTCCTTTGCTGGAGAGCCACCACCATATGATAATTTATCACCTCCTTTGTATCCTATGTATTTGTCCCACGATCCATCGTCGTTTGAGATAATAGCCTCCCAATCTTTCGTAGTTACCCTCATGGCTAACCTCACTACCACAAAAACGGATATGTCACAGTATTGCATACGTGGACAGTTAAAGTGTACTCCAGCTTCAAACGGAATTGGAGCTAGTTCGGGGGATAGGAAGCTACGACCATTGCTAACACCAATAATAGGACCATACGATGGATCGTATTGTACTAACATGTTCGTTTTATCTCTAATGGTTTTCACTTTATTTGTTCCACTGTGGTATTCCACCGAACTCACAGCATGCTTCGTGACGTTAAAGTCAAATAGAACGTTATAGGACTGCGTTCTAAAGTATTGCGACAAGTATACGGACTCCAATACTTTTTTACTGACAGCATCAAAATCATCTTCTGGATCTGCTATGTTTTTGAGCGCCCTGAACGCCATATCTATATCTCCAGACATCCTCCCACCGCTAACGCTTAACTTAGGGTCACTGTCTAGATGTCTCTTCGCTCTTCTTAATATTTTGTCGCTCTCGTAGTCTCTGTCCTCAAATCCATAACTTAGACTCATTATGTTATAACATATATTTGCTTACTAAATAGCCAGACACAGCCGAAACCACTAGAACTAGCCCTAACTCTGTCGTGTTGTCACCTGGTGTCACCTTTGGTGGTTTGTCAAGTGTCTCTAGGTGCTCTTCCTGGTGTGCCACGTTTGGTGTCGTCAGACGATGCGTCACCTTTGGCTTATCAAGTGTCTCCAGATGCTCTCCACCTTCTTGGTGTACTTTCTTAACCTCCGTCGTTTCTGTGTAGTTTAACCCACTATTTACTCCAAACTTCATATTCTGTGTAGCAGTCTTCAATAGGTTGTTGTACCCAGCGATTTTGTTCTTGAGGATTACCACGTTACTTGGCATTAACCACGTAGACGGTGATAGCGCAAGATTTTGGACAACGTTAGTGTCTCTAATCGACTTGTTCATGTTGAGAATCCACGTTGACACGTCGTAGTTTATAACACTATCCTCCACCAACTTTCGGAACTCTTGTTGAGTCTCTAGACTGCCTGCAGAACCACCAACGACTGACACGCGTGTTCTCGCTTGTGCACCAAGTGTGGAGTAAACAAAGGCTTCTATAGACTGATTTAGGTATTGTCGCCCAATGTTGGTAAAACCATTCGACACCAGAGGAACGTATCGTTTGTAGTCGTTCTTAACGTCGTTAATCGTGAAGACTCTCTCCTCACCTGTTGTACCATCAGCAAGAACCTTACCCTGGTAGTAATGTTTTTTAGGAATCTTGTCTGTCTTACCATACAATTCTCCAGCATCAAACTCTCTACTTATCGATCTCATACTCTCACCACCTTCCATCCTTCTGAGAAGTCTTCTAATGGTAAAGTACAGATGAAACCTCATTACACTCGTGATAACAGGGTGAACTTCTTGCGAGGGTGATAAGTGTTGTAACGACACTCCACAACAGAAACTTGCACAATATGTTGCAAACACTACTCTATAGTAACGCGTTCCAAACTAAAACGGGTTTTTCCAAAGTATTTTTTTTGGAAATCTTTCAATAAATTAGTGATTTTTGCGGAATTTTTGCAATATTTTTCGGCAAAAATTATGTTTTTATTTAAACAATTACACATTCCAAAAGTTGGACGCATTTTTTCAATTAAAAGATGAGTTTTGTCGATTATTTGTTAAATATTAGTTCGCACAGAACTGTGAATCTTGATAAAATAAAAATTATTCAGAATTTTGTTGCGAAAATATGTTATAAATTGTTGAGTTTTGCGAGTTACATTTTTTGATTCGAATAATATACTGCATTTGCCTAGAATCGATGGTATGCAGCATACGTATTATGTTAAATTATTTAATTTTGCGAATAATTGTTATTGTCTTCTTATTTACGAGAAAAGACAGCACTTTATCCTTATTTAAAATCCTATTCATTTGAGTGAAAAGAAATTGCTAGATATTGCGAATTACGACGAAAGGCTATTCCGAATTTCGGAATATTCATGTTCTTCACTCGAGTCAGCAGAAATTGCTAAAAATTGCGAATTACGAAGAAAAGCTATTCCGAATTTCGGAATACGTTTTCAACTCGAATCAGCAAAAATTACTAAACATTGCGAATTACTAAGAAAGGCTATTCCGAATTTCGGAATACGTTTTCAACTCGAACCAGCAAAAATTGCTAAACATTGCGAATTACTAAGAAAGCTGGCTATTCCGAATTTCGGAATATGTTCTTCACTCGAGTCAGCAGAAATTGCTAAAAATTGCGAATAAAGGCTTTTCCGAATTTCGGAATCGTCTACAACTCGAGTCCGCTAAAATTGCTAAAAATTGTTAAAAATCGCGAATTACGAAGAAAGGCTATTCCGAATTTCGGAATCGTCTACAACTCGAGTCCGCTAAACTATTGCTAAAAATTGCGAATTACGAAGAAAGGCTATTCGGAATTTCGGAATATGTTCTCAACTCGAGTCAGCAGAAATTGCTAAAAATTGCGAATTACTAAGAAAGGATATTCCGAATTTCGGAATATGTTCTTCACTCGAGTCAGCAGAAATTGCTAAAAATCGCGAATTACGAAGAAAGGCTATTCCGAATTTCGGAATATGTTTATAACTCGAGTCAACAAAATTTGCAAAAAATGCGAATTCTTCATTTTATGCCAATGCTTGTCAAAATTGTATTTACACAAAATCTTATATTTCACTAGAATAAAATATTTACCGAAGTAACTGGAATTTTTTTAATATATTTTTCAGATTTGTGTTAACTGTTTTAATATTTACACTTTAAATGTAAAAAATCAATAATTTGCGAAATGGAAAGTCAATTTTAGTTTTTTTTAATATCTTGCGGAAAAAACGGGTTTTATCCAAATCAGTTATCGTAAAATTTCAGTTTTCTCTCCACAAATTAGCAATCGCTTAAAGTAAAACAAAATTGTCTGTAGAAATAACCATTTCATGCGAACAGTCCTTCAAGGATTGAAATGATAGGATTGTGACTCGTTAGAATTTCAGCATACCCTCTACTTTAAGAGTCAGAAAATATTTTAAAATGAGGCCATTGAAATTATAGGGTTGTCAGGATTTCTGCCTTCCCTATAATTTAAGTGTCAGCAAAATCGTAAAAATGAGGAAATTATACTGTAGGGTTGTCAGAATTTCCGCCTACCCCTATAATTTAAGTGTTAGCAAGTTCTTAAAAAATGAGATGATTGAAATAATGATTTCGCTTATAATAATCATAATCATAAGCAAAATCTTTAAAAATGAGGACATCGAAATGAGAGGGTTGTTAGAATTTCTGTCTACGTTATACTTTAAGAATCAGCGAATTCGTAAAAAATAAGCTAATAGATAGCGCTCCGTCGCGATGACGTCAGTATCCATGTTTGTCACATTTGCCCATAATTTTTGCTTTCCGAACAATAAATAATAGCTCATTTCAATCATTTGAAAGTCAAATTCAGTTTCTTTCTCCGACGTAGTTGGTCGGACGAGAGGCGGCCAGTCAACGACCTGCTTGTTAATCAGTTCAATCATGGTTCAATCATGGTTCAGTACGAAGATATATATATATATATATATATATATATTAAGGGGCGGATTTAGCGTAGGTCAAACCGGTCATGCGACTGATGTAATTTTTTGCTAGCATAAAAAATTCCGAATCGACCTTCAGCAGTCGCTGTAAAAATTGCGCAATTACAACAAGGTCCAGTTGTTTCATAATCATTCGTGATTTTATTCGTAATTCATCGGCACTGACGGCACAGGCTCTCTCGCCCGCGTCTTTCCCGCGGAGGTGGTACAAATAACAATGTGAGCAGTCTTCAGTCTTCTTCTTCTCAGCGGTCTTCCGCATGAGCTTTGACCGATCTGAGTCATTTTCCAGCTATTTGATTGGTCAATACACCGATCTCCATGGTGATCGGCCAATTTGACCGATCTGCGGGGCGTTCTGACCGGTCTTGGTGATCAGGGTCTCATACATGAGCCACCTGATTGGTTAATTCAGACAAATACAGTGTTCTTATTCGCTACTCCATTTGACCGATCTTGACCAATTCACAGCGTGTGGTATCCATCAGTTTACTGTATTATTCAGCATTGGCTCGCGGTATTTACGAAACTGTTCTATCAGGGTTTGAAAGAAACGATGAACATTGTCTGCAAGAAGTGTACGATGATCTGGTGAGGCAAATCAACGTTTCGCGCAAGAGTTCTGTCGACGAACTACTCCGTGCGGTAAACAGCACTTCATGCTTTCTTAGCAGGAATTTTGGCGCAGAGAAACTAATCCAAAAGATGTCCGCGATCGGAAAGGCAAGGGTTGTACAGGCCACGGCGATCATGTAAATGTATATATATATATTGATAGATAAACTACCGTCTTACTAGTCTTAAACTAGTGTATTGATAATCTAGTATTGCTATTGCGAATTGTGCGTCTATGGCCGTAATCGTTGCTCAATTACCATATAACATATATTTACATATATACCGTCGACAAAACGACGATTAAGATTAAGCTATATTCGATTCGAGTTTACCGGTTCCGTGTAACCTATATTTAAGCGTTTCGTATTGACTTTAACAAGGTTTAAACTTCATATTGACCGATTGTTGTTGAACCTCGTTGTCTGGTGTATGAAATACGACCTGGCTATTCATTGCTTTTGACAGGAAGTTGAGAATAAATAATTAATGTTTTATCAAAGTTCGAATTGGACAAAAAAACTTATAAAAAATGATAAAAAAAAATAATAAAATGTTTCATAAAAACATGTTTGAAAACATTAAATCAAATGCTCAAAAGTGCTGTCAGATCGCGGGAAATGCCATTTCAGAGACCCAAATTCAAAAAATTTCCGGGGGAGAATCCCCCCGTACCCCCCTACATATGTGTACCCCGCCATTTTGACTAACGTATGAAAATTCCTAGATCCGCCCCTGTATATATATATATATATATATATATATATAATATATATATATATATATATATATATATATATATACGATTCAACGGACAGCTCAACAAAATCGCCGACAAATATAAGAAAAAACATCCTAAATTATATCGAGAAATAAAGTCTAATATTTGCAGCGAACCACTACCATGTCCTGTATATTGTTTACCAAAAGATCACAAAGAAGGAACGTTAAAAGGTAGACCAATACATGCTGCTACAGATACTCCAGGTACTGATTTATCAAAATACCTCGCCAACAAACTAAACGTTCTATTGAAATACGTTCCTTCCCATCTCAAAAACACCGAGGAATTTGTGCAGTTTCTATCTGACATCGAAGGAGAAGTTCATGGTTTCTGTAGTCTTGATGTTTGTAACCTGTATTGCTCGATACCACTAGAAGACATAAACATCGACACCCCGCGAGTCTTCACCACTGTAAAGCGTTTCTTTCTGAAACATAAATCAAATACTGGTTTATTCGCTTTGAGTGGTGAAGATTTCGAAGTACTTCTCAGACTAAGTGTGACAAGTGACGTCGTATTAATCGGAGGTAAAGGCTACAGCCAGAAGACTGGTCTCGCTATGGGCAACAACCTTGCCCCAACACTTGCCATCATATATATGAACGAACTCGACTCACAGATACTTGATATATATTATGGATCAGTTATCTTAAAGCGATATATTGATGATATTTTTGTAGTGTGGATGTCGAATACAATTGTTCCTGAGGATCTATTGTCCGTAGTCAACAACCTGAACGCCGCCATCAAGTTCACAATTGAATTGCCTAAGGATAATCAAATACCATTCTTAGACACAATGGTTTTATTTGATTCCATCAAGAAAACATTTACCACTACGCTTTACATTAAACCCATCCATAGTGAATCCATTACACCTTGGGATAGTCATGGTTCGATATCCTCGAAGCGTGCTATTTTGGTGGGAGAAACAAGACGAGCTATTTCACGTTCAACAGATCCCTCGTCGAGAACGAAATCTCTTCGCACAATCACACGCATATTTCTTAAAAATGGATACCCGAAAAGGTTTGTGAAAGCGGTCATCAGACATACATTACACACCGCACCTGTACGTAAGGAAGAACAGGAAAAAAACATCTGTCTTAAGTTACCGTATATCAATGAAGAAATGAAGCGACGCGCTTTGGCGGTTTGGAATAAGTGGTATCAGGGTCCATTTTATGAACGGAAAGCCGTTGTCACGAGTCTTCGCACCACCAAGAGAGAAGCAAAACTGCCCGGAAAATTGTAAAACATGCATACTGGCTGTGAAAGAAAATCGGTGCAATACCAAACACTGTGTCTATCGTATTACTTGCTCGCATTGCCATATAGTCTATATTGGTGAAACCGGACGAAGCATTGGGACCTTTATCAGTGAAACAATTCATGCCGTCCCGTCGAGAAAACTGGCGAAACAGCGCTGAGTGATAATTCGCTGGTTATTGTCTATTGGGAAAAAGCGATCACGAAACGATTTTGAGTTGGAGCAACGACCGGATATCGCTGAAGATATTTTACAGAAGATCATAAGCGTTAAAGTGTAGAGAAAATATTTCGTGCGCTTTAATGGCTAAATTGGCACACGGTTTCCCAGTTGACGCGGTATCTCAACTGGTAGAGCAGAGGACCGGAATCCAGAAGCGCGTTGACTCAGCAGTATATCATGTCGATAAATCCTTCATAAATCCTTCATTTTAGTCGACCTGTTTTTAATACACTAGTTTGGTCCATAATCATAGGCAATAAGAAAGTTCCGCGTGATATATACAATCTCAGACCTAAACTAAATAGAAATCGAATACTCTAAAAGTTGGTATACTCATGCCGAAATTAGTGTTTATGAGGTCCAACGTTTTGAGCGAAGGCCCTTCATGGTCAGAGAGCTTACGTTTCACTCTCTGAGTGTAACGTAAACTCTCTGCTGAAGCGCCTTCGCTCGAAACGTTAGACCTCCTAAATACCAATTTTTTAGAGTATTCAATTTGTGTTTCTACACTGCCTACGTTTATACATAGCACAACACGTTTATATCACTATAGAGACCGCGCTAAAATATTATAGTGTTTCATTACCTTGGTTTTCCGGCGCACCAAATAAGTTCTAGTGCATTCTCCGGCTTGTTAATGTTGTCACTTTATCATATTTATTGTGTTTGGTGTATCCATTGAAGAGTTGCAAGTTATTACGATTGAAACACATTAGCGTTTCTTACCATCAGTCTGCAGTATTGATGCTGGCGTCGATATAGGTGTAACAAAGCTTGGAGAGGAAGAGTCTATTTCAAGATCGAAATAAAAATATTATTCAAATGAAAAATTTAGTTCAAAATTTAGTTCAAAAGAAAAATATCATTATGTTCGCTTGTCTTACCGTTTCACTGAGAGATTACCGGGGACATTTCGGCATCACTGAATCCCATGGCGCAAATTCGAGAGAAAACAGAATTCCTCGGAGATATTTGTTCAGATGGCGGACTGGAAAAACATTGAGCCAAAACGGACGATTCATCTTCGCTCAATTATTGGCTTTCAAAACCAGGAGAAGAAAGCATTACCACAAACAACCAGAAGCTCTGTTAGGCGCTTTAAGACAGTTTGACAGTCTGGCGGAAGGTTGACTTTAAACTTTTGATTGGGAATATTTTTGAAATAACCGCCAATTTGTGATTGGCTAATGAGATTTTGAATCTTGATGTTTGTCTCACCTTGGTTTAAATGCTTCGCTATGATTGGTTAGCTAAGGATTATGCTGAGGTGAGCCACAAGGCGTCACTTTTTCTGTTAGGTTCTGATTTCAAAGTATACCAGTAGTTTCAAGTCATTTACAGAGCGAAATGCCTGGCGGAATAAATAGATGGTCTATTGTCGTGAAAGATAAGAAAGCATATATATTTATTGATGGCAAGGCGCTGTCAAGAAAGAATATTCAGTTCGTCAACTTCAAACACGCTGAACCTAGCTGCCGAATACACAAAGGAAAGTGGCCATCAAGGTGAGATACTGAAATGTACATGCGCTTTTTTATAAGTCTGTTTTTGCGTTACGTTGCCGTTGGTTTATTTACATATTAGTTCACTGGCGAGATTGAAAGTGCGCGATTTTGAAAATGGAATCATGCAAATAAAATTTACCGACGCGAGGCTATCTTGCTCTGTCAAACTACCGTTATACCATAGAATAATTGTTAACTGACAATCCAAAATAGTGACACTATAATTTGAATCCTAGATACGACAAGTGCGCGCTTGTTATTCGACGCTTTGCATTTGTATATTCATCTATTTAATTTTAAACTGTTAGTATATTATTCGTATCCCTTAATTATAACGAAGTGGCTATTCGTACTGGAGTTGTACGGGGACTCCATTTGCTATTTGTACTGGAGTCAAAATATTTCCCCCCAATTTTCTAATAAGTACTTGTTTCAAATGATTTTCATTTCTCTACCTTTGTTAAACTACTATTAGCGATTCCGACAAGCGTTCCCATCGTTCTTAAAACGAATTTCTAGACTCTCTAGTAATTTCTTCTAGAATTTCTAGTAATTTCTAATTACTACAGTTTATCGACACTTAGAAAATGTCTTTATATTTCCGCATTGAAAATAACACGCGGGCTCGCACGCGGGAACCAACGCTGAGTGGAAATGGTAATATTGTTATATTGTAAAGATTTACATTGATTAATGTCATGCAAAAAGCAAACAAATATCCGCAAACTTACTCATTGGAACTCGAAGAGTTTTTCTCGGCTTTCTATACATTTTCCTTGGAGTGTGTGTTTAGATTACAGAAGCGAGAAGCTCGTCGTTTATGTGTTTTTCCTTGGAGTATGTCTCACGTGCTGGTTCCCACGTGCGAGCACGCGTGTTATTTTCCACGTAAATAAGAGAGTCTAGAAATTCGTTTTACGAACAATGGGAACGCTTGTCGGAATCGCTAATAGTAGTTTAACAAAGGTAGAGTAATGAACATCATTTGAAACAAGTACTTATTAGAAAATTGGGGGAAATGTTTCGACTCCAGTACAAATAGCAAATGGAAGTCCCCGTACAACTCCAGTACGAATAGCCTGCACTTCGTAATTATAATAGAAGAATCGCGTAAACAACTGTTCTATTATGCCACTTTGACCAGGTGTCATTATTTCTTACTATCATACTGTATATCTCATTATCTCTTAATATCATTCTAAAATAAGTAAGAACAAACAATTCTTAAGAAATCAGCTACACCATTATCAAATGATGGTATTGTGAAGGGAATCGTGTAAACAACTGATAAGATTCCTTTGTTTTGTATCAAATTACTGCCACATTGGAGGCATTACAAGCACATGTCAAACATTGCTCGCACAGCAAGGAGGCTAGCATTCTTGATTGTCCCAAGTATATATGTAAACGCAGCAGGCGTTTTATAGAAATTTTAACCACTATATGATTAGTACAGTATTTCATTAATTGACTCGCGTTTTTTATGAGAAAAGAAACAGATGTTTTATTGGTTTTTAGACTTCTTTAAGAACTTATTATCTTTTTATTATTCTATTTTATAATCCTAGTTCATTTCAGGTAGTTTATTAGATTATCCGATATACAATGTATTATATATATATAATATATATATATATATATATATATATATATATATATATATATATATATATATATATATATATATATATATATATATATATATATATATATATATATATAATATATATATATATATATATATATATATATATATATATATATATATATATATACATACATATATATACATATATATACATGTATATATCCTAACTGTTGCCAAGTGTAAAGAAAGGAGTATTATATCAATAACATTAACGCAACGTTATGGCGTGCCGATCTTGACAAAAATACTTATGTGGAATATATGACTTGTTGTGTGAAATATATGACTTGTTGTGTGAAATATATGACTTGTTGTGAGATATATATGACTTGTTGTGAGAAATATATGACTTGTTGTTAGAGATATATGACTTGTTGTGAGAGATATATGACTTGTTGTGAGAGATATATGACTTGTTGTGAGAGATATATGACTTGTTGTGAGAGATATATGACTTGTTGCGAGAGATATATGACTTCTGTTCGGCAAATATAATACTTAATCGACGCCAGCGATTGGTCAGCGGACAATAATCATGCAGAGTACTTCATGATATTTATCTCTGATGAGTTGATGATTCAATGGCGGAATTGGGTCTTACTAGCGAGCACTCGTCTTCTGGACGATCCTTTTATTAGTATTAAGGAAACCCAACCCCAACACAACAAAAGATCCTAACCCTAACTCCCCGCCTAACGGGTTAGGGTTAGTAAACTAATTAGGGGGGGGGGGGGGGGGGGGGGGGGGGGGGGGGTTAGGGTTAGAAAACCCGTTAGGCGGGGGGTTAGGGTTAGGATCTTTTGTTGTGTTGGGGTTGGGTTTCCTTAATACTAATAAAAGGATCGTCCAGAAGACGAGTGCTCGCTAGTAAGACCCAATTCCGCCATTGAATCATCAACTCATCAGAGATAGATAGATAGATAGATAGAACAACTTTATTTACCCACGCTAACCCTGTCAACCGCAGCTGATTTCCACAGGGGGCGTGTAAAAAGGAAGTACAAAGATATAGTATTTTAGGCTATTTACAAAATATAATATAATCTAAGTTACTAAGTTACATAATAATATCAACTAAGTTACAAAGTCTAAGTTATAAAGTTTATAAGTATAAAAAATATATATATTTACAGGTTTCTTTTAGGATTTTGTTCGTTCAGGTATAATCAGAAAATATGAGTAGCAATTTTATTATGAAAACAGGAGAGGGTTTTGCACTCCCTGACTTCATTTGGAATAGAATTCCACAGATGTGCGCCTTCGTACATAAAACTGTTTTTCATATAATTTGTTCGGGGTTGTGGTAAACAAAGGCGACTGGAAATTCCCCGAAGTTTGTGATTTGTAATTTCGCTTTTATACGTAAAAAGATTTGTAAGCGTCTCGGGACCCATTTTATTCAAAATTTTGTACATTAATTTTGCTTTTGCCTTTTTTCTCATCAATTTAAGTGGTTCCCAGCCTAAGGCTTGTAAGGCAATAGTATGATCTACATCATTACTCATATTCATGATAACTCGAGCAGCTCGATTTTGGAGTTTTTGTAGTCGTTTTGATTGTGTTTCACCTGTTACATCCCACACTTCACAGCAATAATCGAAGTGTGGGCGAACAATAGCATTATATATGGAAATAAGTGTATCTTTCTCAACAAATGGTTTGACACGACGGAGAGCGGAAATTGCGTTTGTTATTTTTTTGCAAATATTTTTAGTATTAACATTCCAGGATAAATGCTGGTCAACTACTATTCCAAGAGTTTTGCATTCATAAACCTGTTTAATTTGTTTATTTTCGATAAAAATATTCGAGTGAGAATCTGTTTTCATTCGTTTTGGGCGAATCAACATAAATTCAGTTTTAGCGACATTCAAGCTAAGTTTATTGGCCATCAACCAATTCTTAAGATTTTCTAAATCAGAATTTACTGTAACTTCAATATCATTTATTGAGTCTCCAGAAGCTGTAAGATTTGTGTCATCAGCAAATAGTCTGGGTCTCATATTATCAAGGCACTCTGGCAAATCATTGATGTACAATAGAAACAATAATGGTCCTAAAATAGAACCTTGTGGTACACCACATGTGATTGTGTGTTCAGATGAGACAAATCCATTTATTTTGCACTTCTGGCTACGATTTGTGAGATAGGATTTTAAAAAAGAAAGTGCTTGTCCTCTTATTCCATAGAACTCCAACTTTTTAAGGAGAATTTGGTGATTAACAGTATCAAAAGCTTTTTTTAAGTCAATAAAAACTACCAAGTTAAATAGCTTTCTATCTAAGTTAACGTACCACTCATTAGTACAGTCTAGTAATGCTGTGGCTGTGGAGTGAGATTTCCGAAAACCAAATTGGGAATTGCTCAGTAGTCCAAATTTGGTCAAATAGTTGTATAATTGATTATAAGAGAATTCGTTCCATGATTTTGCTTATTGTTGGCAAAACTGAGATTGGCCTGTAGTTTCCAGGAATATTTCGCTGGCCATTTTTATAAAGAGGTGTTACTCTAGCCACTTTCCATTCATCTGGAAAAGTGGATAGAGTAATAGCCTGGTTAAAGATATGTGTTAGTGATTCTGCAATGGCTGGTGCAGCTATCTTGATAATTTTACATGAAATTTTATCAATTCCAGTTGCTTTGTTGCTTGATAATCTGGACAATAAATGAAATACAACATTTACAGTTGTAGGTTGGAATGCAGCAAACTCTGATTTAGTTTTGTTTATATAAGTTTCAAAAGTGCAATTTGGCACATCAATCTTACTTGCTAGGTCAGGCCCGATGTTTGAAAAATATTCATTGAAGCCATCTGCAATTTCTTGTGGATCATTTAGAATGTTTTCACCCATATTCAATTCATTTACTATTGTTTGTTTAGTTTGTTTGCCTAATAAATGATTGATTGATTTCCAAGCTTTCTTTGGATTAGATTTCTGATCAGCAATTCTGGTGGAATAATAGTTTTGTTTAGCATTTCTTAATTCAATATTGACCTGGTTTCTGGCTGTTTTATAGTTTATCCAATCTATTTCT
The DNA here is from genome assembly GCA_035772405.1 of Chrysogorgia sp. JL179-B06. NCBI lineage: Eukaryota > Metazoa > Cnidaria > Anthozoa > Scleralcyonacea > Chrysogorgiidae > Chrysogorgia > Chrysogorgia sp. JL179-B06. Next base: position 715,610 of record JAYKKM010000123.1, on the reverse strand, counting down.
GATTTACTTATAATTGCTTTTCGTTTCAATTTGTCTCTTGTGTTTATGAGGTTCTTAATTTTATTTGTGATCCAAGGGATCTTGTTCGATCTGACCTTTTTTTGTTGGAGTGGTGCATGTTTATCTAAAATTTCTAGGAAAAGATCCTTCCAAATTTCCCACATAGCGTTTGGGTCATGGCCAAAAAAATAAACATATTCCCAGTGCTGAGTTAAGAGTTCATCTACAAACTTTTTTTCATCAAACTTTTTCATATTTCTTATTTCCACTGTGTTTTTTTCCTTCTTTTGAATAATTCGGATTTTTCTGATCGCAAACACTAAGCTGTGATCACTGATTCCAGTATGAATAACACCAGAATGAGAAACTTTTTCTGGCGTATTTGTAATAATGTGGTCAATTAGGCTGGATGTTTTCAGAGTAATTCGAGTTGGTTCGTCAATTAATTGAGACAATTGGTACAGCTCATATAAGGAGCTCAGTTTTTTTGTTGGTATATTGGAAAGTGTTTCCTTTTTTAATAGGTCACAGTTTAGATCACCCAACAAATACATTTCTTTATCTTCATCATCAATTTGTTTGATCAATCTTTCCAAATGATCAAAGAAATCTGATGATGCATTGGGTGGTCTGTACACAGTTGAAACAATAAATGGTCGACTGTGTGGTTTGGTGATTTCTACACTGACAGTCTCTAATTCATTTGAAATTAGGTCAGATCGAATTTTGTAATTGATGGAGTTACGTAAATATATGCAAACACCACCCCCATTCCGTGATCTATCTTTCCTAATTATATCATAGCCATCTAAGTGAATCAAGTTATCAGTAAAACTTGAAGATAAATATCATTAAGTACTCTGCATGATTATTGTCCGCCGACCAATCGCTGGCGTCGATTAAGTATTATATTTGCCGAACAGAAGTCATATATCTCTCACAACAAGTCATATATCTCTCACAACAAGTCATATATCTCTCACAACAAGTCATATACAGTATCTCTCACAACAAGTCATATATTTCACACAACAAGTCATATATTTCTCACAACAAGTCATATATTTCACACAACAAGTCATATATCTCTCACAACAAGTCATATATTTCTCACAACAAGTCATATATATCTCACAACAAGTCATATATTTGACACAACAAGTCATATATTTCACACAACAAGTCATATATTTCACAAGTCATATATCTCTCACAACAAGTCATATATTTCTCACAACAAGTCATATATATCTCACAACAAGTCATATATTTCACACAACAGGTCATATATCTCTCACAACAAGTCATATATCTCTCACAACAAGTCATATATCTCTCACAACAACTCATATATCTCTCACAACAAGTCATATATCTCACAACAAGTCATATATTTCACACAACAAGTCATATATTTCTCACAACAAGTCATATATATCTCACAACAAGTCATATATTTCACACAACAAGTCATATATTTCACACAACAAGTCATATATTTCACAAGTCATATATCTCTCACAACAAGTCATATATTTCTCACAACAAGTCATATATATCTCACAACAAGTCATATATTTCTCACAACAAGTCATATATCTCTCACAACAAGTCATATATCTCTCACAACAAGTCATATATCTCTCACAACAACTCATATATCTCTCACAACAAGTCATATATCTCACAACAAGTCATATATTTCACACAACAAGTCATATATTTCACACAACAAGTCATATATTTCACAGAAGTATTTTTGTCCAGGTCGGCACGCCATACAACGTAAGGCCCGTTCTAAACGCCGAACTTTTCATGAGCCGTACTTAACGATGTAATTAAGTGCATGAGAAGCACGGCGTCTAAATCAAAAAGGCACTGTACTATATTAAGCACGGCTCATCTTAAATTACGCCTAGGTAAGGCGTGAAGAACGGCTGAAGCTCGCCGTATTAAATGCATAAATTATGAAAAGTTAAATTTAAAATATTTCTATTGTCCTCAGTCCCTTAGTTCACTGGGCGGGACGCTCAGCGATGCGCGGGAAGTGACAAAATGGCTGCTTGTACGAAATGCGAGAGACAAACAAAATACAAATGTATTCATTGTGCGTCACAAATTTGCAACTTGTGTTCCTTTGCTAAAGAAGATGATACAACGCATGGCTGGGTGGCAGGCAAAACCGTCGCTTATTGCCCCGATTGTACAAGTAATTGTAAACGTAATTTAAATTTCAACGAGATGCAGAATGTCTGACGACGAAGAATTCCACCAACAAAAAAGGTATTGTAAAGACTATTTGGTTTCTAGATTAGATATAACAAGAATGACAGTAAAAGCAAGTAATGTTTGAATAAAAATACAGAAAGACAAGGCTGAGAAACCATAAGGATCCAGCTCTCATGTAGCTTCCTAGCCTTCCTGCAGCTTATCAGATTTCCTTTTAATTTTATTGAATAGTTTATGGCATAATAAATTGATTTTATGGCATATTATTCATCGAATTCACTGAGCCTCCGAGTAAATGAAAACATAATTTGATACCAAAATTAAACAGTTATGTTTACTAAGTTTTTTGCAATTTTGTTTTGCAGAGTGAAGTTGGATTTCAGTGATGAAATAGAAGATGAGACTGAAATGGCTTCAAAGCCAGGATGCAAAGCATCAATTGGTAAAAAGGTTGGACGAAGGGGAAAGTGGACCTCTGCTGCCTTGGACGACTTCATAGACATTATTGTCAATAATGAGAATCACACAGAGAAGCTGATATTTAACAATACTAAATATCAGCACAATGGTATCATATACGAGAGTATTCTAAAGGAATTGAAAAAAGGTGCAACACACGAAGTGAACAGATTCAATTAAGGTTCCAAAATGAAAAGGGGTATGGAGCCTGGTTCGATAAGCTTTTTGCACTTGTTAAGACAAGGGATTCATGCAAGCCAGAAAATGCAATAGAACCTTCTGTAATTCCCAACAAGACTGGAGAATCATCATCTTCCTCTTGCCTCATGGTAACAGAACAGAGTCAGGAAAATGATGTTCCAGAGAAAATCTATGTAAAATCAAAGAAGAAAGATAAAAAGAAGGATCAAGAAAAAGCATTATCAGAGGTGTTCGTGTTGTTCAAAGCATAGTTGATAAGGATCCCATGAAAGATCTTGTCAATTTTATGAAAGAAGAGATGAGACAGAATAGAGAGCATGAGCTGATGCTGTATCAGCATATGTTCAATTCCAATGCAGGAAATTTACATGTTCAGGCTCCTAACAAACAGCAGCCCTTGCAGAAAAATGCATATTACAGAGGTAATGTATTTCATGATAACTTAATTAATGGTCAACATATGAATCAACTTTCTGTTCCTCAATCAGAATTTGTGCATGACCAACAAAGATCATATGCTCAGGCATTTCCACATGGGATTAATTCAATGGGCAATTCAAGTTCACAGACTGAAAAAGAGCATCAACAACTGTAATTATGAAGCATGAGACTTTCACTTTGAACAAAACCTATACAAAATGCAAATACTAAATATCATTACAAGAAAATTTGTTAAAAGTTAAAATTGTTTCTTAAAATTATGTTAATCTATACTGTATGCAAGATTGCAAGTGTTATGGATGCAGTATTTCTTTGTACTTTCAGGCTTGCTTTAAAACTGAACAGAACTTACTCGGTAACTTTCATAACAAGCAAAAGCCTGAAAGTATAATAATATAATTTATAATGAAGGCTGATGAGAGCTGAACATGGTTACTTGTGTAACCTTTCTCTTTTATCTTTACAGTGGTACAGTACATATTTATTGAATTTGTGAAAATAATTTTGCAAATTATACAAGTTAATATAAATTTAGTGTAGTTTATATCATGTTGAAATTAAGTTGAATACCAATAACAAATGTTCTTAACAAAAATGTGTTTATGTCTCTTATTCAATGAGTAGTTCTCTCTCTTGCCAAAACTTGTCTGCCAAATGATCTCTAATTTTAATAGCACCACTGTTTTCATCCCTTGCTTGTCTGGGGTCCGTCATATGAAGTATGTCACGGATCTCTGAACTACCTCTCCTCTGCATGGTGTTTGGATTAATTGAAATATCCAGGATCCTTGGCAATGTATCCACTTTAGAGAGACATATGTTGTGCAATACCATACAGGCCAATGTGACTGTCTTAACTTCATTTGGAAAACTATCACACTTGTGCATGAGCAATCGCCAGCGTCCATTCAGTTGACCATAGGCACCCTCTGTAACCATTCTAGCCCGGCTGAGCCTGTAATTAAAATACCTTTGCTTTGGCGTTAGCTTTGCATTAGTGTAAGGCTTCATTAACCAGGGCTTAAGTTGAAATGCTGAGTCTGCGAGAATAAGTGGTGGAACTTCAACACCATTTAAATTTTTAGTAATGTTTGGGATGTACCCTCTTAATTCAATTTGTTCCCATAAACTTGTTGACTGGAAGATCATTGAGTCATGGGAACAACTCCCCCATGTAAATCTATAATCTTTACAAGACTCCAACCCCCCAGGAAGACATTTGATAGGTATATGGCAACCGTCAAGCGACTTTTCGGCGCTTTCTCGATATATGAACAAACCGAAATTCAAATAATCGCTAATCCTTACCCTAATCCAAATCCTAACCCTAAAACTGACTTGGGTTGATGTTATAATAATTTTAAATTTCGGTTGCTCATATATGGGGAAAGGGCCGACTATGGTAAACTATTATTTTGTCTGAGTATTTGTTCGCACAAAAGCACTTTTTTCATGCTAAGAAAGCAAACTTAAGTATTTTCATTATTGAATTTTGCGGAAAAAAGCTATTTTTGATTTTTCCAAAATAGTTTGGAACGCGTTCAAAATTACGGTGCAAATTTCATAAAGTATTAAAGTGCCTATATCACTTGTGGGATCTTTACATATTTATAGTAATTGTAACATTCTAAGAAGATTTGTACTATATCTTCTCAGGCGAAAATTTCATCTTCATGGACTTTTTTGCAGTTAAAGTTACCGGATATGACATCAAAGGAGGAAATGCAAATCAGTTTTCTTTTGTTTCTTGCTTCAAAAATTCCTCCTTTGATGTCATATCCGGTAACTTTAACTGCAAAAAAGTCCATGAAGATGAAATTTTCGCCTGAGAAGATATATTACAAATCTTCTTAGAATGTTCCAATTACTATAAATATGTAAAGATCCCACAAGTGATATAGGCACTTTAAGCATTTGGACGGTTATCATGAATGTCAGGCATCTTATATGTGGTTGGCTAAATAAACTATGAAACTCAAAGAAAGCCAACCAATGTTTGTATGTTTTCGACGGATGACTTTTCCTAAACGAGAAAATCCAACCTGGTTCGCAGCAGGGGGGCGCCAGGAATTCCCCGATAGAGGGTCTTAGGTCCCCGATAGGGGGGCTAATTCGCAATCTTTACCAGCACACTCGAGTTGAGAACGTATTCCGAAATTCGGAATAGCCTTTCTTAGTAATTCGCAATTTTTAGCAATTTCTGCTGACTCGAGTTGAGAACGTATTCCGAAATTCGGAATGGCCTTTCTTCGTAATTCGCAATTTTTACCAATTTCTGCGGACTGGAGTTGTAAATGTATTCCGAAATTCGGAATAGCCTTTCTTAGTAATTCGCAATTTTTAGCAATTTCTGCGGACTGGAGTTGTAAATGTAATTCCGAAATTCGGAATAGCCTTTCTTAGTAATTCGCAATGTTTAGCAATTTCTGCTGACTCGAGTTGAGAACGTATTCCGAAATTCGGAATGGCCTTTCTTCGTAATTCGCAATTTTTACCAATTTCTGCGGACTCGAGTTGTAAACGTATTCCGAAATTCGGAATAGCCTTTCTTAGTAATTCGCAATTTTTAGCAATTTCTGCTGACTCCAGTTGAGAACGTATTCCGAAATTCGGAATGGCCTTTCTTCGTAATTCGCAATTTTTACCAATTTCTGCGGACTCGAGTTGTAAACGTATTCCGAAATTCGGAATAGCCTTTCTTAGTAATTCGCAATTTTTAGCAATTTCTGCTGACTCGAGTTGAGAACGTATTCCGAAATTCGGAATAGCCTTTCTAGTAATTCGCAATTTTTAGCAATTTCTGCGGACTGGAGTTGTAAATGTATTTCGAAATTCGGAATAGCCTTTCTTAGTAATTCGCAATTTTTAGCAATTTCTGCTGACCCGAGTTGTAAACGTATTCCGAAATTCAGAATGGCCTTTCTAGTAATTCGCAATTTTTAGCAATTTCTGCGGACTCGAGTACAGAACGTATTCCGAAATTCGGAATAGCCTGTCTTCGAAATTCACAATTTTTAGCAATTTCAGCGGACTCGAGTGAAGAATATATTCCGAAATTCGGATTTGCCTTTCTTTGTAATTCGCAATTTTAACCAATTTCTACGGACTCGAGTTGAGAACGTATTCCGAAATTCGGAATAGCCTTTCTTTCTATAATTCACAATTTTTACCAATTTCAGCGAACTCGAGTGAAGAATATATTCCGAAATTCGGATTAGCCTTTCTTCATAATTCGCAATTTTAACCAATTTCTACGGACTCGAGTTGAGAACGTATTTCGAAATTCGGATTAGCCTTTCTTCGTAATTCGCAATTTTAACCAAAGTGAAGAATATATTCCGAAATTCGGATTAGCCTTTCTTCGTAATTCGCAATTTTAACCAATTTCTACGGACTCGAGTTGAGAACGTATTCCGAAATTCGGATTAGCCTTTCTTCGTAATTCGCAATTTTAACCAATTTCTACGGACTCGAGTTGAGAACGTATTCCGAAATTCGGATTAGCCTTTCTTCGTAATTCGCAATTTTAACCAATTTCTACGGACTCGAGTTGAGAACGTATTCCGAAATTCGGATTAGCCTTTCTTCGTAATTCGCAATTTTAACCAATTTCTACGGACTCGAGTGAAGAATATATTCCGAAATTCGGATTAGCCTTTCTTCGTAATTCGCAATTTTAACCAATTTCTACGGACTCGAGTGAAGAATATATTCCGAAATTCGGATTAGCCTTTCTCCGTAATTCGCAATTTTAACCAATTGCTATACGGACTCGAGTGAAGAATATATTCCGAAATTCGGATTAGCCTTTCTTCGTAATTCGCAATTTTAACCAATTTCTACGGACTCGAGTGAAGAATATATTCCGAAATTCGGATTAGCCTTTCTCCGTAATTCGCAATTTTAACCAATTGCTATACGGACTCGAGTGAAGAATATATTCCGAAATTCGGATTAGCCTTTCTTCGTAATTCGCAATTTTAACCAATTTCTACTGACTCGAGTTGAGAACGTATTCCGAAATTCGGAATAGCCTTTCTTCGTATAATTCGCAATTTTAACCAATTTCTACGGACTCGAGTGAAGAATATATTCCGAAATTCGGATTAGCCTTTCTGCGTAATTCGCAATTTTAACCAATTTCAGCGGACTCAAGTTGAGAACGTATTCCGAAATTCGGATTAGCCTTTCTTCGTAATTTGCAATTGTAATATTTGAATAAATTACATTTTTTCCTACCAATGATCATGCTTCTTTATTTTTCCGCAGAATTCAGCATTATTTACTTGGATTAATCAGCGAGCATAATTTTCTGTAAAATATTCCATTTTTTGCGGAAAAAAAATACTTTGGAAAAACCCGTTTTAGTTTGGAACGCGTTAGTAGCTCTCGTTGTCGTCCCACTTTGACTTTGTCTTTGACGTGGTGATTTGTAGTATTGGTAGCTTTGAGAGAAAGTAGTTCTTTTGATTAACGAAGACTCTAAAGTTATTCACTGAGTAGTTCAACACGTTTTCCGTTGGGTAGCCATCCCAAAGTCCCCAGTGGTTCTTACGACCTTTTGATAGTGGTTGGATAGTTCCACCAGATAGCCATATTTTTGGAAACTTGTCGTCGTGACCTTTTGGAGACTTGTTGTTGTGTAACCAAATCCACATACTCTTGTCGTTTTTGAAGGTATCACTAGTTATGTTAGTGCTTATGATGTCGTTGTTTCTAAAATATATGTCAACGCCATTAACCTCACCATCTTGTGAGACAGTTGGATCGAACTCAAACTTGCTCAAAGTGATGTGAGGGTACTTTTTCACTAGATTCAGCTTAGCCACGCGTATGGCATTAGCTATCTCTTTTTGGTTAACTATCATTGGTTTGTTTATCGTTAGATATTTAGTATACTCCGGGTTACTCTTAAACCTACTTGAGTCTATCGAAACGTCACCAATATTAGTTTTCGTCACGAAGAATATATGTATATGCATGTTGTCGCCAACATCAAGAAAAAACCTATTCTTGTCAGCATAAGGATACTTTCTTTTGAACGCGTCCATCATAACATACCGTACGTTATATGAGAGTGGTAGTATTGATTAGTGGTTCAACGAAAACTGTAGACCTACCAGAGTCAATTCTAGCAACTAACTTAGACCCTCACTTACTAGTGAAGGAGGCAACCATCTTTTGGGACTATGTTAACGTAACCACAGCCAACAGTAAGATAACTTATAACAGTAATAATCACGTTTTTAGTCCTGGGTACCACACCTTTAAAATGATTGCCGACGACTTGGGAGAGTTAGGAGACGTCAAGCTAGTGGCTAACAGACATGACTCGACGTGTACGATAACAACTGATCAACAAATAGAACTGTTTAAATTTGGACAACTTTTGGGGTTTGACGAAAACGCTACAATAACCACCACAAAAACCAGTCCTAACGTTGTGAACGTTAACAGAGGACTGAAATACATACAAGTAACATCTAATATTGTGGACAGATCTAAGAACATAGTTAATGGTAGCAAAAGCGATTGTATCGCAGTACTGCCAATAACTAGCACACAGACACTAAAGGGCTCTGTACAACATTTTGGTGTTGGGTCGAAAATCCCAATAAACAAAGGAGTCATCAACCAACTAGAATTTAAGATAACAGATCAGGATGACAACACTGTTAACGTTGGCGAGGTGCTGTTAGATTTACATATTATGTAGTGTATATGAACATAGAGCAAGAACTAAGAGATATTTACTATAATCCATCAACTGGTTACCAATCTGCTGAGAGGCTGTACCAAAAGACACAAGAAGATGGACTAAGTGTTAGTAGGGCAAAGATAAAGGATTGGCTAAAATCCCAAGACACGTACACCAGGTACAAACCAGTTGTTAAGAAACATAAGTTTAGACAAACATTTGTTGACTATCTGGGTGAGCAGATACAGATGGACTTGGTCGACATTGGTAAGTACAAGCATAAGAACAACGGGTACTACTGGATACTAACAGCCACTGAGATCCTTAGTAGGTATGCTTTCGCAATACCTGTCTATAGGAAAGACACGAAAAACATGACTAAGGCTGTCACAGAGTTACTAGAGAAGGCTAAGGTTAGATTTGGTGAGTATCCAAAGTTGGCTCAGTTTGACGACGGTAAGGAATTCTATAACGTTGGTGTGAAAGATCTATTGGATAAACACAATATGAAGTACTTCAGCACGAACTCTGACAAAAAGGCAGCAGTCGTAGAACGGTTTAACAGAACACTCAAGACGTCTATGTGGAAGTACTTCTACAGTAAAGGAACGTACAAGTGGATAGACATTTTAGATCAGCTCGTTGAGAATTACAACAATACCAAACACAGTACTATTCTAATGAAACCTAAAGACGTTAGTAAGAAAAACGAAAACGAAGTATGGACGACATTGTTTGGACACCATTTCGGTGACTACCCACTGCCAAAGTTCAAAGTAGGTGAGACTGTTAGGATATCAAAGTACAAAAGCATATTCACAAAGGGGTATGAGGCTAACTTCACTGAGGAGCTATTCAAAGTGTCAAAGGTTATGCGTGGTGACCCTACCGTGTACGAGATAGAGGACCATGAAGGGGAACTCATCATCGGTAAGTTTTACGAAGAAGAATTGTCGGCCGTTGATAAAAAAGACGATGTATATAGAGTTGAGAAGACACTAAAGAGAAAGAAGGTAGGAGGTAAAAAGATGGTTTTAGTCAAGTGGCTCGGTTATGACAGTAAACATAATTCGTGGATACCAGAGAGTGATATTCAAAACATTAAGTAGTATATAATGGCTGAAGGAGGATTTGATGAAATCGAAATGCAAAATCGTGACGAGTTTAAGGAGTATACAGACGAGCAGTTAAAACGCGAACTCGAGACACTTAGCTCTATTGACTTCACAGAATACGATACGACACAAGAGTATAGTGGCATACGTAACAGAATCACTAGGGTGGAAGTAGAGATAGAGACTAGAGACATTAAACGCAGAGCACGAAACAGACTCAGACATGTGGAGACATCATTCATAGGTAAAAAAGATGGAAAAACAGTGTTAATCACTAGTAAGGATACCATACACGATGGTGTCCCAAACCCAAAGTACGATAAAAGGTCGTACAATACGTCAGTAACAAGAGACAGAAAGCAGTTTCTATTGGACCATCTTGGTGTTAGTATTAACGTTGGGGATGGAGAGGCCTCGAGTGATATAATAAAAAAATCAAAAATGGTGTTTGGCGTTAAAGGTCTTGTCGGGCTAGAATTCGAAAATAAGAGAGTTATGGTACTAAAAGGGAAGTCTATAGTGTACAGCGACGCTAAAGATTCACAGGAAGGTGTCGAGAACTTTAAGAGTCTGTTAAGTAGAGCTGTTGAGGAGCACAGACTCACTTTAACTGCGATGGTTGAGGAAATTAACGGCGACAACGCAATCCCAGATAATGTGTCAGAAGACATAGTATCTAACACAAGCGAACAGCTACGAGACAAAGTCAAACAAGGAGTGGAGCAACTCATGGAAACGTCACAAGGTATATTCGTTAGCGAACAAGAGATTAGGGAGTTCGCTGGCTCTCTCGACCCAAAAGGATCAAATGATGTTAAGATAGAGTCGCTAGATGCACTAGGCGACCAATATAGACTCATGTCTATCGTCGAGTCAGACCCTCTAAAAGAACAATTCTATAAGAGTGTTAGTAAAACAGCTTACTTGAAGGCAGACAGTATCCGTACCGAAAACAACATAAGGCCAGAACACGACGAGGCGATAGGCATACTAAAAGACGAGGTTGAAGGTAACGATCTAAACAGACTCGAAAGGTTTAAAAAATGGGCAAAGGAAAACTTAGTTGGAATAAGCGCTATATCAATCTCTATAGCTGGGATAATAACCACCATAGTGGTAAGCGCTAGAGGTGCTGTCGTCAAAGGTGGCCAAGCACTTGGAAAACTAGGAAAAGCTATAGCTAATCTAGCCACAAAGGCTGGTCCTCTACTGGCTGGACTGCTAACTGACATGGTGGCGACTGTGCTAAAGTGGGGAGCTGCAGGTGTATCTTGGTTAGCGTCTAATTTGTGGATCCTAGCGATAGCACTAGCTTGGTTCATCTACGATCAGTACAAACAGAGGAAATAAAACATGTGTTATAATATAGTATGAACACTAATGAGAGAGAGTTGCTTCCTGGATATAGACGTCGTGAGATATCTGCTATCAAAGGCACAAGAACCCGTCACGTTGTAACGCTAAACCCCAACAAAGCCAATCCAGGGGAGGAGTTATACATCGACATCCCTAAAACAAAGGGTAACACTTGTTTGGTACCCTCTAGTCTCCATCTTCTATTCGACTTTAAGAGTTCGAACGTGAAATCATGGTTTCTTAACAACCTTTCGAGACTACTACTTGAGAGACTGGTGGTAAAACTAGCAGGTGAGACTGTGTACGACAACAGTGGTGAAAGCGTCATCGGTACGTACAAAGACCTCTGGAAATCTAACAGTGAGCGAGACCAGATGGTTGAATATGGTATAGCAAACGAGAACCTTCGAAAGTTAATCTCAAAGGACGATAGTGGTGCAGCCAGTGGAGACACACAAAAAGTTAGTGATGGTCTGATGTTCTCCATCCATGACACTAAACAAAAGATTCAAATCGACAAGATTCTAGAAGATCATGGTCTATACGCACCATACAACATGAACAATAATTTCAGGTACATAATCACACTCCCTAAAGCGTCTGATATTATGGTGGCTCAATCTGGGTCAGCTGTGGCTGGCTATACGTTGGAGAACCTCGAGTTGGAGTACGAAACTATCGATAATCAAGAGATTGCTGATGAAGTATCATCTCTATACGCGTCTGGCAGGTCTCTATCATACGAACATGTCACACTAATGAAGACTGTGGAGTGGGATAAAGGAATCACACTCGTGAACGAGAATATTAATCTACCAAGAAAATCGATGAAATCTATCGTTTTACTCTTCACAAACAAAACAAGAACTGATAGTGAAGAGTTCATCTATCCAAACATAGAGTCAGTCAAACTCACCATAGAAGGTGTGCCGAACATGGTCTACAGTCAAGGAATACCGAAATCAAGACTCTGGGAAGAAGCGAAAAGACTATTCGGGCAAGGACTAGACTCCGACCAGCATATGACTATCCAAAAGTTCTACAAAGACGGTTTCGCTTTGGTTGTTGACCTTAGATCTATCGAAGATAATATGAAAGTTGCGACTGGAAAGAAGATCGTGAACACCCAGTCAGGAATATTGATGGAAATCAATAAAGAAGTTACAACAGCAAACGTTATGTGTAGAATACTCGTACTCTCCGACGGACTTGTAAACCTCATCAACAACGATCTACAATCAATCCAGTACTAAACATATAGTATTCTATATGAAAACACCTTTCAACATGCTAATTGTTGGTATGACAGCCTGTGGTAAGACGTACTACCTCTTGGATATGATAGAGAAAGAGCATATGAATCACTTTGAGTATATCATTCTTATATGTCCAACATTTGAATGGAATAAAACGTACACAGAGTGGAAATACTTGAGAGACCCAAACTTCATAGCTATTCAGTGTGAGCAGGACAAGGTCGACGTAGTTCTTAAATACGTGACTGATATTTATAAAGGCACCAATTCATTAACAATATTAGACGATTGTGCTAGTGGGCAGGACGTTAAAAACAGAACAAGCGAACTAGTTAAACTAGCCTTTAGTGCTAGACACTACAACCTATCCACAATAGTCATAACACAACAACTAACCTCAATTAGTAAACCATATCGCGAAAACATCTCAAAGTTAGTAACATTCTACAACCCTAACAGAAACGATATGAAAATTATCGTAGACGACTATCTCAACGGAGTAGATAAAGTGGAAATTCAGAAAATAATAAAACAGTTGAAAGACAACGAGTACGCAAGATTGGAGATACTTCTAAGGCATCCATACTCATACGAAATAGTTATTCCGCGAAAACAAAACAGTTGAGAGACAACAAACACGTGAGATTGGAGATACTTATAAGGCATCCATACTCATACGAAACAGTTATTCCGCAAAAACAAAACATGTCGTATAATATAGGACATGCCAAAACGCAAGACAAAAAATCTCGAGACAATTGACGAACTCATTGAAGACATACAAGAAGCAGAACAGGAAGTGATCGACGAACCACAAATCGACACACCACAAGTTGACGACACTCCGCAAACTGACGTAGACAAGAAACGAAACGAACTAAGAAGACTCTCAGAGGACGGTGAGATAGACCAATCCGTCGCTTATCTTAAAAAGGCCTCAGCTAAAGTTATCAATAAGATCTATGAAGAATGGGAGGTAAAAAGAATGGAGAAAGCGAACATGTTCCTCTGTGACCTTTTAATAAGCAAGTTCGCCCACGCGTTAGGAGGGTTCAACGCTATTGAGTCACCTGAAAAGCTCGAAAAAGAGTTGATTACTGACCAGCTACTTAAAAGAGACGTAGAGAAGTTTATATCATACGTATCCCCCTACCTCCCTTGTTTAGGGTTATCAGGTGGACTAACAACTAGTAAACACGTATTTAGCCATATGTCTAGAGGGGAAATCCCCGAGGAGGAACCCCCGAATGAAGGAGACAGCGCTATCTAATTACAATACGAGCGGAAGCGAATCGAAGGTTAGACACAAAAAAAACACGACACAACGCACTTCTCCAAATCATGTAGATTCCAAATGGATCTGACTTTTGGAAAAATGTCCTGGTACCGCAAAATGGATCGACCATGCCCTTTTTAAGGCATCTCGACCACGCCCTTTTTTTCGAGACGTCTCGGCCACGCCCTCTCCTAAGGAATTCTAGGAATTATCTCAGAAAATAATTCCAAGAACTTGACCTTGACCTTGACCACGTGCTGACCACGCCCTGACCACGTGCTGACCACGCCCTTTTCTAAGGATCTGGCTGGTTGTAAAAGTGGCTTAGTACCACCACATTATACATGATCTGACCCATAGTACCGCCATATACTACACGATCTGACTGGTTGGAAAAGTGGCCTCGTACCGCCATGTTCTATACTACTATAAAGTAACTCCTCGTTTTCGATCTTTGGACTGGAAAGGTATATGGCGAAGAGTCCATTCTGGATGGGAAGATCCAGTACTACGAGATTTTAACTGGCGAACTGTCCACCTAGTCCTTAATGTTAATACAGTTATGAATATAAGTGGAACCGAATCGGTTCAACCGATGCATACCAACGGCATGACGCCGTTGTGGTGATAATTGGGAAAGCCTGGCACATGCTTTGGTCCATTGCTCGTTTGCCAATGAAATGTGGGCGAAAGTTTTGAACTTGGGAAACAAGATAGAGCCCGATTTGGCAGTTTTGTCCGAAAAATCGATTTTACTAGGTGAAGTGCCTCGTAGTCTTAATGAACAACTTTTGCGATATGTATTTTCGGTGGCGCGCTTTTCAGCCTGGAAAGAGCGAAATTCCTACCAATTTGGGGGCGACGTTAAAATTGATTGTTTAACGTATTTTAAATATTACATCACGAACAGATTAAAGAACCAACAATATTCTCTCGACTTTGCATGCTTTAGAGATAAATGGTGTGTTAATGATGTACTTGCTTCATGTGAGACCGGAAAAGTGGTTTTCCATTTGTAAAATATCCGTGAGACTTATCCGTATGTACTGTAGCTTGTAAATATTGATTCCCCTTACAGGGGCTTTTATTAAAAAATCGAAACAGCTGTCAACAGTTGCTGATGATAGCCAGACACTGCAATTATGTTTTTTCATTTCAGCCAGTGAAGTGCGCAATGCACACTGAGTTGTTAGCCTCCTCCGCCCAGGCAACTCTGTGGCTTCTTTTTCCCAAGTCAAATAGCTTCCAACGCTGTTTTCGCCATTTTTGGCCGAGGGGCTAACTGAGTTGTTATAGACTATAACATTCTTGATGTTTATAATTTATGCAGTGTGGTATATCCCACATCAAGTCTTTGACTGTGATGAAGTATATGTAAAATCTAAACCTGTTCTGTCAAAGGTGGCTGAGGAGGTCGTAGTTGAAGGATATGTAAAACCTGCCATATTGAAGATAGTGGACGGACGTCAGTTTGGAACAGTCCCTAGATCATCAACCACCCAAGCCCTTATTAGCATTATTCATCAGCGCTCAAGCTCGACGGACGGCAATGGTGCTCTAGTTAGGCTGGCGTTATTGGATTTTAAGAAAGCCTTCGATTTGGTCGATCATCATATCCTGAAAAGAAAGCTTGAATCATTAGATCTGCCAAGTTGGGTGGTGTTCTGGGTGATTGATTTTCTCACCGATCGTCAACAGAGAGTAAAGTTGGGAAATGATGTTTTTTCTAGTTGGTCTTCCCAGCAGGAGTACCACAGGGTACAAAATTAGGTCCCTGGCTCTATCTCTTAATGATCAATGACCTGGACACAGATGGTAATGATCTTTGGAAATATGTCGACGACCTAACAGCAACCGAAGTGGTTCCCAAAGGATCATCAAGCGAAATGCGACTTTAAACAGCATCGAATATCAATCAGTACAGTTAAAATTTACATTGAATGAAAAAAAGTGTAAAGAAATGCGAATCCAATTCTCCAGAGTGGAAAATTTTTGTCATCCCTTGACCATAAATCATAAAGAACTTGAAATTGTAAGTTATGCCAAAGTGTTGGGGGTTATCATCAGCAATGATTTGAAATGGAACAATCACATAGAGTGTGTTATTAAAAGATCTTCCAAACGTTTGTACTTCTTGAGGCAGCTTAAACGTGCCAAAGTACCTCGTGGCGATATGATCTATTTCTATAGTTCGTGTATTCGCAGTATCATCGAATATGCTGCCCCTGTTTTCCATTATGCTCTGCCAAGATATCTAAGCGACGATCTTGAGCGTATTCAAAAACGAGCCCTTTTCATCATCTTAGGACCGGAGATATCGTACAGTGATGGCTTGGAGATTACAAAGCTCTGCCCTTGTCTGATCGACGTCAAGCTCTCTGTCAGAAATTATTCAGGTCAATTATGAACGATCCAAACCACAAATTGTACAATCTTTTACCAACTTTTAACGTTAATGCTAGATACTCATTAAGACACAAGCGAGTTTTTATCGAACCTCGCTATTCTACTAATAGATTTCGAAATTCTTTTATTCCTGCATCTGTGCATCAATTTAATATGTAAATAATGTAATTAGTTCATCCAATGTAATTCAGCTATTGCTGCAATATTGGTTTTTTAATAAAAAAATTATTATTATTATTATTATTATTAAACTGCTTTTACAGATGCCGTAAAACTGTGTTTCATGCCTGAGGCAATCATCAGACGACATCTGATCATCCGATCGTCGTCTGATGATTGCCTCAGGCATGAAACACAGTGTTACGGCATCTGTAAAAGTTTAGATTCTACATATACTTTATAACTAGCTCTACAAATTTTGTATCGAGCACTCTTATACTTATTGAATATTGTCCATGTTTTGGTATATATATATATATATATATATATATATATATATATATATATATATATATATATATATATATATATATATATATATATATATATATATATATATATATATATATATCATCCCATATGTTAGAGGTGTCTCGGAGCAGATTCGACGAATATTGAACAATGCAAATATAAAAACTGCTTTTAAACCTGTCCAGACCTTGGGTCATATTTTTCGAAAACCAAAAGATCGACCAACAACGTCGCAATGGAAAGGGATTGTTTACAAAGTTAAATGCAAATCGTGTCCTTTCAAGTTTCACCTATGTCGGAGAGTAAGCGGTCGTGGAATTCCCGCGGGGCTGAGCATAAACCCGGAACGAGAGCGAAGAACGAATCGGCGATAAAACAACACGCTGAAACAACTGATCACGATATTCATCCTGCCTACGTGGACATTTTAGAACATAACATTGACAATAGACGTCAACGACTTTTTCTTGAATCTTTACACACATTTGTTGATAAGAACACTGTTAATGAAAGTCAGGCATTTCCACTGGCATATTTGCCGTTAATTAATTCCCTTGTGATAGGCAAATTGTAATAAATAGTGATAGTATATTCTAATTCTTGTATACTCTGAAGAAGATCACAGACGGTGGTCGAAAATTTAGTAAAATTTTAGCATTTTTAATGTTTTTAAACTTTTTATAGATCAGTTTCAAACCTCTTTTTATTAACATGATAAACACTGATCGCCCAAACGCCATATATATATATATATTATATATATTTATGGCATAACGACAGACTGTTAAATGTTGATGTTGTTAATCACTTCCACAGTGTTTACATCACGTAATTGAAACTGCTGTAAATTATTTAAATATTAAAATATTAAAGTTTCGTTAGACGTATTTGAAAACTCAATAACTAAACTGTCATTCAAGTTTATGACCTAAAGACGTCGCATGCAAAGCCGCCGCCCACGTTCCCAAGTTCTACTAGAAATACTTCTCGACCAATCACAAAACCGCGTTTGATGATGTCATTCACTCTTCGAAACATTACCATAACATGCCTTAATCCCGAAAATTTTTGTACCCCAAAAAATATTTTTGTATCGCCGTAGTAGGTCAAGATGTTCACATACATTTGATGTCGTGTTGATATTGTTGTTCCCCGAAAATATTTGCGCCCGCAAATAATCGTCTCAACACTTCACTGTCAGTTTCCAAATTCTACCAAAAACACTTCTCGAAAAATCAACATCATTTGTGTCCTTTCTGACAAGGATAAAACCTGTGACATTCTGATTTTCTGTGAGACGCTCTAACCATTGAACTACCGAGAGTCCGAGACTCAGCTGATGGAGAGCGAAGGTTACAATGTTTTACTGCTTCGATTGATAAATGTACTGCCTATGTAACAGTCACTATATATACCTGTAATGCCTGGGTATGTTCATGTAGTGAATGTGGGAGCTTGGAGTAGACAGACGAAACATGGACGCATCCAGCTCGAATCCTCAGAATATGTTTCTGAGTTCCGTAGTACTCTTTACTGACATATTACCTTAAAATCTTCGAAACATTACCACACATTACTTACCCCAAAACATTTGTACTCAAAATCTCGTCGCTCATCGCATAACTGCATTTCGATGACGTCATTACCCCAAGGTTAAAATGTTTCGCTATTTTATCCAAAAGACCTCTCGACCAATCACAGAACAGCATTTTATGACGCCACTGATTCTTCGAATATTACTATGATGTTGTTCACTCCGGTGTCACAGCGGATAGTGTCCCCCCGCGGATAGTGTCCCCTTTAATTAGATTTACGCGGATAGTGTCCCCCCAAGTGAAACTCAAAAACTAAAGCTTTGTGAATTAAGCAAACACTTTTATTAGACAAATGTTCCTAATTAATAAAACCAAAAAGAGAAGAACTAAATATGATGGTACAAAATATAGTTTAAATTTTAAAAGACAAATTGTTCAGAATGCTAGCAGAGTGCATTCGGGGCACAACCACGCTTCATTGGACTCCAAACTCTCCACATTTACACAATTAAAATGAAACCAGTGGTCACACAAAATCATGTCATCGGGCATGAGACAATGGCAAAACAGTTCGATTTCAAAAATGTTTGGTTCATCTCTCCTCCGCTGCTTGCTACTCTGACCTGGGAAAGACTCGAATTGGCCATTCTCGAGGCATCTGATCAAATGGTCTCGCATTTGTTGTTGTTCAAACTGTTTGCTTTGCATGCTGTGCTCATTCCCTGACGCTAACTCATAAGCAAACGCAATAGCAGAGTCCGCAGTACACTCATAAAATCATGTCATGAAATGAACAAAAAACCTCGCCATCTACGCGATATAACTTGATAAAAAGTTTTGCGATATTTTGTTTAACAATGCAATTAACAATGTCAGTTTCTCAATTTGGCGGTTTATTATTAGTCCAAATTTATATATTTCGACCAAAGAACACGAGAACTAAAGCTTATCCCAGAATTTCTTTTGGGGGGACAGAATCTGCGAGGGGACAATATCTGCTAGCGGATATTGTCCGGGACAATATCTGCTAGCGGATATTGTCCCGGGGGGACACTTTCTGCGGGGGACACTATCCGCTGTTACACCTGAAATCTTTATACCCGGTACCCACAAAATCTTGTGGCCAAAACGTTTACCTGTTCTATCCAAAACACTCCATGACCAATGACGTTAATTTGGCTTCTAAGCGTTACCATGACATTAATCCTCGCCCTCGAAAACCTTGGAGCAATGATGTACTGATTCCGATTGATATATATGGCAGTCATGACTCACGCTATATACAGTACATTCCGATTGATATATCTGGCAGTCATTGACTCACGCTATTATACTCTATAGTTGCATTCGTATAGGCAGTGCATATATCAATCGAACCATATACATCATTGTAACCTTAGCGCTCTCCATCTGAGTCTCGGTAACTCAGTGGTTAGAGCGTCTAATCCGCAATCAGAATGCTTTACATTCGATCGTTGTCCGGAACATTTTTTGAAGATTTGAGCTTGATCGTCCATGTATCATAATCAGAATCTTAAAACGAACCACTGTCCCTTGTTTCGTATCGTAATTAAACTTACCAAAAGTGAGCTTCGGCCTTGATACAACCAGCTCACAATACCGAATCAAGCTTGTGTTGATATCTGTTTTATTCGTTGTGTGATTAATATCATCCGCGCTTCGTACTTCATCTGCAGCCATATTCTCTTCTTGATTGGTTTCACATTGAGAAGACGCCGGCATAACTGATGACACTGATGCCCGGCTCATATTTCCAGCCGTTTCATCAGACATGACATTACTACTGTTTACAAGTGGCGGTTTTACGAAGTGTATTGCGAAAACCGACGTTGTTTACATAGACATATTACGCCACTTTTTATAGCTTTATACATATTATTTAGCGAATAATTTAGCGAAATTAATGGCGGAGAGCAAGACGTATATTGTCGATGGTTGTTATGATTTAATCTATAAATCCCAATAGGAAATGGGTCATTTGGAATTTCTTCAAAGATTTTGAGTTCAAAAATATAATTTGTGCGCTCCGTTATTGATATTCCCAAATTTCCGGCAAATGATGCCTTTATTTTTAAGACAGGTGGATTTGCTAATATTAACAATAAACTTAATTGCAATTCCTTCGACCGATGCCGCCGGCCATGTCTATATCAAATTTTGAAGTATGCATGCAATAGGAAACCATTTGTGCAGCTCAGCGAAACTTTCCATTGCTTTAAGCTATTGAAATGAAGTACATAAGACTGTCAGAAGTAAAGTACGAAATTAAAATCAACTGGTATTAACTAAAATAAACATAAATTTTTAAAACATTGATTTATCATGGTAACAAACATAAATATAGCTTGGAAAAACGTATTATCTATGGTAAATGGCAATTTTCCATAGTTCATAAAAGAACTCGGTTCGAAATTTGTAAACTATGAAGAAGCAAGATGTATTTCGGCAGAAAACTTATTCGTTCTACGTCTGCTAACTAATCGTCCTACAGTATATTTGGACCTATATTTAAAGTCATCTAAACTAAGTGCGAAACAACCTATTGAATCCAAACCAAGGGCCTGTTTATGTGATCCCGATACACCAGGACGTCCCTGTATACCGGGATCTCGGCTTGTATATAATTTACTGTTATTTTCGCAGTTGTGTTTATATGGAGACCTGGGACATCCCACTTGACCGGGATCCCGGTTGAAGCAACCGAGATCCCGGATCCCGGGACAGATTTTTTCCATGTAAACGCAACATCCCGGTACACCGGGATGAAGTGAATTGAAATTTAAAACGTCGTCTGAACCCGGTAAAATACCCAAAAAGTGACAAAATGAAAAAAACATTCGTTGGGATGCTTTTTATGCAAATAAATTTTTTTTTTTGTTTCACTGAGAAATTATTATCAATTATTATCAACATTTTCACGCATCCCGGTCACCCAGGACAACCGAGGCCCTTACTCACGTGATCTCCGCGAGGGCATGGATGACTATTGCGGTGTATAGAAAAGACACTGCCAACATAGGTTATACAATAATAATATATTGAAAACAAAATATTTTCGTCGCATAAATGAGGTCGGAATGCGTAATATAGAGAGATTCCATGATCACTTTGAATTGAAAGGAAGAGCAGCGACATTTTGAAAGGATTATAAAGTTAGTGTCACAATTATAGGTTTCAGCGCAGTATTAGACAACAGATGCCTGGCGATGGATAAGTCACAATCAATTACCGAGTCGGAACGGCATAATTATTACGTCCCGGTTGACAAGATAAAAATTAAATATTGTGAGATTAAGAGAAAGATATGAAAAATGTGAGAATTTCTAAGGGGGGTGGTGGTGTGTTGCTGTTTGTAAGTGAAGATCTTAAAGTTAAACACCGAACTGATCTTGAGGACGGCGATGAAGCGCCTTGGATGGATGTGTGTCCTTTTAAGTCGAAGAGACCCATTCTGTTTGGGGGTGTTTATCGGCCGCCGGCAAACACCAAAGAAGGAGATTTGCCGTTTTTGGAACAAAACATAGAAAGAGCTTACTTGAAATTGAAACCGTCATGGTTGGTGACTTCAATATTAATTATTTACAAAATGATATATAATTATGCAAAGCATTGCTTAATTAGGTTTTAAAATCGATGAAATTGAAACAACTTGTGACTGCCATCACACGTCCAACTAGTGGCACATGCCTAGATTTGTTATTCTCAAGCCATCCAGAACTAGAATGGACACGAGGAATATAGGTCTATCAGACCATTTACCTGTTTTGGCTGCTCGATTGTACAAGAAATATCGTATTCGTTCTACAATCACTTCATGATCACAATCTAATTCAATATCGAGACATGAAACACTTCAGTTGACATAAAGGCTTTTGTGAAAATGGTTGAACAACTACCATGGGATTTACCTTTTTTAGCCTTTGACAATATGGAAGCTGTTTTTGTCTGTATGTGAAGTTTTTCGGACAAAGGTCAGATAGCGTATTCGGACACTGAGAAAACCGTGCGACGGAACCTTTAAAAAAATTCTATAGAGGTGCTTCTCAATACCAAGAGCGATTAAACAGAAAAGACAGCACTACTGCGTCGTTTCACACTCACTAATGGCAGAAAATAGAGAAGATATTTGAAAGAAGATCGTTATATAACTTATAATTAATTGTCTTGCCGTATTAACGCAGGTTAATAGCATGTTGCGCAGAAAAGCCAATGGCAAAGGTTAGAACAAATTACAAAAAATCTTCTGTGAAACCATTATTGATGCTCCTGTAGTTTGTCTGGGCTGGCTATGGTCTGGGCGACTGCTGTAAAACGCTGCGGAATACAATGTTGTTGTTATGTTTGCATAAATAGACCGGTATCGTGTTTCAGGACAAGAAGAACTAGTCTAGAAGAAAGCTACTAAGCTAAATTGTAGAAGAAAGCTAAACTAAAAATTTTTCCATCGACAGGCAATATATTAAAGCTTGACTGGTATATCGTTAACATGCGTGGAGGCTTCGATGACGCATTATTTTAGGCCTGTTTATATGATCCCGGTATACCGGGATGTCCTGGGTGACTGGGATGCGTGAAAATGTTGATAATAACTTCTCGATGAAACAAAAACTAATTTTATTCGCGTAAAAAGCATCCCAACGAATGTTTTTTTCATGTTGCCACTTTTTGGATATTTTACCACTTTTTTGGATATTTTACCTGGTCAGACGACGTTTTAAATTTCAATTCACTTCATCCCGGTTTACCGGGATGTTGCGTTTATATGGAAAAAATCTGTCCCCCCGGTGTACCGGGATCCGGGAATGGGATCCCGGTCAAGCGGGATGTCCCGGTCTCCATATAAACGCAACTGCGAAAATAACAGTAAATTATATACAAGCCGAGATCCCCGCGGTATACCGGGACGTCCCGGTGTACCGGGATCATATAAACAGGCCGTACTGTATATATCTTGCATCACAAGATATAGTTTAATAAAAGACTTGTAATAAAGCAATATTATTATTCATTAACTTTGGTTATTATACGTTTACAATCAACAACATTAGATAAGCAGGGGAAATTTAATTAAACTAATAGAAATTTACTAAAGGGCACATGCAAGTACGAAACGATGATAATTGGCAAGAAGAAAGAATAAATCAAGATAAATGACAAATGCACGGAGGGAAAACCATATAATAATAATAATAATAATAAAAGACGTATTATAGGAGCATTATACAATAGTTTCAATGCTCTTACAACAATATATTCTTAAAGTTACTTATAAAACTAATTACAGTTACATTATAAGATAAAGCCTACTATACATATATTACCACTATGAACAAAAAACTATTAATTGACAATTTTATTCTACTAGGAGTAAACATTGATAGGCAGCTCTGCATTTGCATATTTTTTATTCTATTTTTTTATTTTTTTATTAGTAGCATAAGTAGCCTATTTCGCTTTTAAAAAGCGGGTTAAAGGCTGTTTTTCATTTCATACACTTTTTTCTTTGTGCCAGAAATAGTCAACATCTATTGCGCGTTGGAAGTCCAAAAAGATCTATCAAAGCTTTGTACAGTACTCTACTTTCTTGTGCAGTTTGCTCTGGAAGTTGAATATTTTCAACTTCTACGCCTGAATGTGAGACCATAAAACGTTCTGTTTACAAAACATCATGACCGCCAATGTTCGGTTTCCGACTTCTTGCGACCAATTACCGAGTATTCAGCATCACAAAAAGGTATGATAGCAAGGTTAGAACGGTAGCTTTCACACAGAGAATCGTATTTCAAATTTACCCACTTTGCCTCTCCTTGTGGCCGCCATGTTGGATTTCCGGAAGAGCTTTTAAAATTTCCAGCCCTTAGTAAATGCAATTAAATGTTGTTTTAACGCATATTCGGAATGGGTTTGAACTAAGAGGTAATCGAAAGTGGTGTCATGCGTCAAATCATGCTATGGCGGCGTCATAAATGACGTCACACAGTGGCCGCCATCTTGATCCGATGTTTGGGACCTGCACGCTCGAGTTTTGGATTGATCAGCCGAGAACGTTTTTTTAAATGGATATAACTTATGGTATAAACACAACATTCAGGTGCAGAATCCTTCTTTATCGTGAATATTGTGTAGCTTCCTTTTTCACTGCTATCGCAGGTGGAGGTGATCTAAAATGTCAACAGATTAAGTTTGTCAACAATTATTGTGAAAGAAGGAAAGGAAAAGGCGACTTACAGTACTTATCGACTTCACGACATTTTCGGTATAAATGACTTTCTTTGTATCTGTGTAACGTTAATAAGGATATCTTTACTTTGGACCTGAAAAAAGACCCCAGGAAAGGTAATCACTACCTAAGTCCGTACATTTTTCAGAATACTGAGAATTGTACCGACAACACTGAATATACCTTGATAATCAATCATCTGCATCTTCAGTGTCATTTTCATATCGGACATCATCATCGGTCGCCGATGATGATGAAGAGTGCCACTCTCTTCCACAGAGGCTTCTTGAGTTTTATATTTATCTTTCGTGTTTTATATTTATCTTTCGGGTGTTTCGGGAACGCGTGGAGACAGTGGGACGCGGAATTGCGAGCGCGCGGGGAGAGAAGGTGCGCACTGCCAGCCCGCTGGCCAAACCATATCAGCTCTGTGATCTGCCCGAACTCTACAAAAAAGGGACAAAAGCCTCTGCGGAGGAGAGTGTAAGAGTGCACATGTCCCATGCGCTTGAGACCAGCTTTCAAGCAACAGCATTTCTCAGCAGTGCATGCTCTCTTGCATGTACAGGAGAGTAGTTCCGGTACTTCTTCTGGAGCCGGTTTCTACCCAAGCAATTACAAATTCAACGAGATTGGATGTACTGTTCACTTCCCAGCCGTGCCCGTGAGGAGAGGGGATATGCGGAAGCGGAAAGACAGCATTTACACCCCCTCGACGCGCTTGCTGCTGGTGTTTGTTACCAATTAATGCGAACACTTTCACGGCGACGACCTGGAATCTGGCTCCAGAGGAATCTTGAATTATCTGGGTATTTCTCAGTGATCTAGATATGTCTCTCCATCTGCTATTCTGCTGAGAGGACCTTCCGCTTGCCGCTCAGGACCTCTACAGAACCTTCGGCTACGACATCGCTTTGAACAGCTAGTTCCCTGAGCCCAGCATCACCGAATTGGCTCCCGATAACTCCTAAGCTGAGCATCATCAACAAATGGAACCCTCCAATCATTATGACTAACCCTTTAAAAAGCCACTTGTGCTTCCAGTAAACTTCCGTTGCTTTGGCATAAAATGCCTGATCGAAGAGACAAGCAACAGCATTTAACTGTAATCGATCTTTATCTCACATCCTCTGGACAACGCTGTCTTCATGTCGGTGGAAGGGGAATCTATAGTGTCCAAGTAAGTTGCGCTTTCCACAACCACAACGACATTGTCCCGGATTTTAATGTTAAACCCAGTCCACACCCAGGCACTAGCAACAATCGGTGCGTTTCAAGCTTCCTGACCTCAAGTCAATAATATAGCGTATTCTAAATATTTATCATTATAACAAGAGCTTTATCGCTACAATAAGAGTTTACACCGAGGTTTTTGGACATGCGGTAATTCTCCTGATCCCGCCCGCTTTCCTCCATAGTAATCAGCGATCTCTCTGGTCACAACAGTCGATGGTAAAGATCGTTTGCATTTCGTCTTTGATAGCGGGGCGTATTCTTCGTTTTCTCATGATTCATCTTCGCTCTGCTCCTGATTCCTTTCCGTGGCGAGGAGTGAGTTCACGCGATGTGATGTTCCGGATCCCTGAGTGTGCATTGGAAGTTGTCAATATTATCTGCCAACATAAGAGCGACAGAAGAACTGGACGACGCGATTATCTCATTACTCATTTATAACCTCCATGCAGGTCATAACTTATGCCATGTCTATACTTATTAATAAGTTTCACAATCTCTGTTATTGCAAAGCGTTTTTACAACAGAAGGGAACAAAACGCTCTTCACGGAGTTTTACAGCACTATTTTTAACAGAGAAAACAATGTCTTGTGCAAAAGATTCGCTCAGCCTCATTGTTCTCTCTGTACTACTTTTATCGCTATCTAATTATTTTCCAGAGATGAGCATGGTCAAAAAGATATCAAGTAGATGCGGAATGTAATCGCTAGTTTTAATTTGGTTTGAGATCCTCCTCCTTAACCATTCAGTAAGCGTGCTACTTTGATCACAGTTTCTTTATTGTCACTCAGAGGACCCTTGAGCGACTCGTGTTCTCTGTTCAGCTCAACGACTTTGTCTATTGCTAATGTACTGGGGTATACCAGTACCCTATTATACTGATAAGTATAATATATTCGTACAAAACCTTAATTTATAACAGGAAGCGTGATACTTTGCTTCGCTAGAAATCACATCTTTTGCACAGATTCCAATAACTTCTCGAGCTACAGCACTTATACCAGTGTTTTGTTGGACGTGTAAAGACGCACATTTCCTTACCGTCTCGTCAGCACGAAATTCCTGCACGCTATGAAGCTTTTCTCTTGTCTTTGTATTTCGTCTTCTAGCAAAATATGCATTGCTCTAGAAGTACTGAGGAGTGTGTTTGATTTACGTCTACAGAGCGTCCTCTGGGAGGATCTCAACCAGCAATTAAAATTGTTCAAAATACTCACAAATGTCATTTTTAATATGTTGAGGTGGACATGTCCTCGGTGTGAATAATAGACGGACAATGTTATTATACTTTGTTTAATGAAGATAATGTATAAGAACTAACAATAGATGAACAGTTAACAGCAACAGTTTTATCACAACAAAATCTGATGCAATAACCTAGCCTCGACTTAGTGCTAGTACATGATGTATTTCCGGTTTAATGATAATGTTGGGTTTGTTACTCAACATAACAGAATTATTTTAGGATAATTTTATTTTAGGCAATTGTGACGTCATTTGTGACGACACCATAGTATGATTTGACGCGTGACACCATCTGTGATCATTTCTTAGTTCAAATCTATTCCGAATTTGTGTTAAAACATTATTTATTTGCATTTACGAAATGCTAGCAATTTTAAAGGCCTTTCCCGATATCCAAGATGGTGGCCATTAGGAGGCAAAATGGGTGTATTTGAAATTCGATTCTCTGGGTGAAAGCTACCGTTCTATCCTTGCTATCATACCTTTTTGTGATGCTGAATAGCCATAAATTAACATGGAAACTGTTTCGTTTGTTCCCCTTGAGTGAGCCATAAACCCAAATTTTCAGCTCTCAGCTGATGGACTATAGCTTATCATTGGCTAATTCAAGTAAACATTGAGAAAAAGGACGGTTTTAATTTCATAGACACTTCCTTAAGGTAACACCTGACGTTTCGTAAAAATATAGAGTTTCATGACGTTTCGGAAACATACTGACCACAGTTAACATACAATTCAAAATACTTAAAATTTTCGATGAAGATTTATAGCAACGCCTTGTAAAATATTTAAAAGCAACACGTTAGAGAATGATAAGTACAATATAAGATTTTAGTATTTTAGTGAAAACACGTAAAAATGACATTGATTCAGTATATGGCCTCAGTCTAGCCTCCTCCGCAGACAACTAATATAGAGTGGCTTCGTTTTTCCGTGTAAAATCGCTTTCAATGTTTTGGCTGGGATTGCAAAAAACAGCCTTGGAAGCTATTTGACTCGGGAAAAGGAAGCCACAGAGTTGCCTGCGGAGGAGGCTAGAATCAGTCTACGGTACAACTATATATTTTAATCAGAATACCAATTCTGAGTAAATATATTTTGTGACGTCATCACTTTACCACTATTTATATTTATCATAATATTTATCACGACATTTAATCATGACAGTATTAAACAGTATCGACATTGTACAAGGTAGTCAACATTACTACATTACTGGGAACAAAGAAGGCAATGATGTCGAAGAGATCCCTGTCTTTTCTTAATCCTGAAAACACCATTTTCGTACCAAGGTACGAAACGTTTAGGATTCTTTAGAAAATTGTACAGCTTTATCGAGGTCCATGTTTTACCGCTATTTTTCATAGCATGTGTGGAACTAAACCGCGGTGCCTGACCAGCCTTTCCGTCCCACATATACCATACAAGTTCGGGCCTTGTTTGTTCTTGCCACCGGACTCTCTTGTGTGGCATTGTGCAGCTTTTTGTATATAATTTTTCCTTCCATTTATCCTGTTTCCTAATGTAGAAAAATCCGTGGTTTTGTCACTGTTGTACAACATGACATCTTTGGAAAATTTGTATGTTGTTTCCTTTTCCTTTTGCGATGTTGTAATTTTTTTTCAATAACGCGCCTGGCCTCCCACATCGGAAGGGATCGGTGCAGGGTAGTTACAGTAAATAATAATAATAATAATAATAATAATACTTTATTTGACCTAGAATCCAAGCAAAACTATAAACTTGCTTAGTTTACAAATACTAGGTATATGGACAAACAACTATAGGATCTATACTATTTACAAGATATACTCTATGTTCTATTATAATTTAGTCCATCCTCCAACAACTTAATGAACGACCTAATTTAATCTAATCTACAGTTTACAAGTTCATCACTCTTTTCACTCTATGTCGCCATATATAGTTTAAGATCAACTTTACGATGTTGTAATTCAGAAAGCTCAGTCTTAAACTCAGGAAATATTGTTTCGGCCATCCTATCAACGTACACAGGAACTCGTGGCTTGACCATCTTGATAAACGCAGCTAACTTTTCAACAATTCGATTATGTCGACGACTATAAAAGTTTCCAAACTGTGTGTAACATCCATTCAGAAGATGGGCAATAGATTCTGTATGCGATTTACAAAACGGACATCTCGGGTCATTTTCTCGGTTCCACAGGTACACGGTGAAGTTCGTAGGAAGAATACTCAATCTCGCTTTGATCGCAAATGTAACGAGATTATCATCTAGACTCCAGTTATATATAAAAAAGAGTGCGATGACTTCAACTGAATGTCTTCCATTCCGATAAACGAACCTTGAATTGATAACGACTTTGCCTTTTCAAGTTCCCGTTCAACAGTAACATTAAACAGAGCTTTTTGTAGATCGCACTTGTCATCCAACCATTTATCATTAACTAGAATCATCGCTTTGTCATCACGAAAGCAAACTCGAACACCGATCTTTCTCGCATACCTTAACATTTCCGGCCAGTCTGAATACGATCCGAAAGAGGTTTTCGAATTTAGAAAATTTCCATCTCGTTTCAGTTCATAGCCGAGAAAGTTGTTATCCTCGTCGGTTGATATGTCTACATTTCTCTTCCTCATATCCAGCTTAAGTGATTCTCGAGCAACATACGAAAAACTTTCCACAGGATGATTCAGCATTTTGATTAGAAAAGCCAGTCGTGTGGTTCGGTAAACATCAGATATTCTCTTAATACCGATTCCTCCAAGCTCTCGTGGCAGGTAGATAACAGCTTGTGTTGTTGTAGAGTACAGACCATACATTTCGCGAACGGTACTCGTCACGATCTCATCAAAGTTTTGCAATGACACTTCATCGATTCGGGTATTATAAAAGTGGTGTAGAATTTTGGCTAAAGCCAGGTTATTTAAAGCACTTGACTTTAAAACCAAAGGTAACGAACTGACTTTGATTTTTAACACTAGTTCTTTAAACAATGTAATCGTATCCGTTAACTGAGTTTTACATTCTCCGGATAACGATAACTCTTTTTCCCAGGTATTTATACGACTCATTTCGACCATATACAGATATTGATTGCTGACTGAATAGTAATTTCTGGCTTCGTGTCACGTTTCCCGGTTACCAATTATTTCCAGATCTTCTTCCATAGAACACACCACACTTTGTTGGTTTGACCTCCAGACCGGCTTGTCGCATTTCACCTTCCCCTTGGGCAATCATATCTAAAATTACATTGATATTGTGTGAAACAAGCACAATGTCATCAGCGAAAGCTTGGATGGGAATTGGGTTAAGATTCGCTTCATTGTGCAAGTTTAAACTTATCATGGCACTGGAAAGCATCGGTTTACAGACGACATCAATTACCATGATAAATAAGATAGCGCTCAAAGGGTCTCCAGTTTTAGTACCACGAGTGATATAGAACTTCTTTGAAAGTAAATAACCAGATATAACTTCAAAACATGAATCACGATACAAATCTTCGATAATACGACATATATAGGTCGGTATGGAAAACTTCTCCAAAGTTCGAAAAATGAAGTCGTGTTTAACACTACCAAAAGCGTCAGCAAAATCTATAAACACTGCGTAGAATTTGGTGCTAACACTGTTAATTCTAGGGAGTAATTTTAACTCCACCGTAAGAGTTGAAATAACTCCCTTTTGGGAGTAAAAAAATAGAGTATATTTCACTCTAAAACCAGAGTTAAACCTACTCCACTTCAGTTCATATTAAAACTTTTACTCTACTAAGAGTAAATATTACTCCACTGCAGGGATAAAA
Organism: Chrysogorgia sp. JL179-B06; assembly: GCA_035772405.1. Classification (NCBI taxonomy): domain Eukaryota; kingdom Metazoa; phylum Cnidaria; class Anthozoa; order Scleralcyonacea; family Chrysogorgiidae; genus Chrysogorgia; species Chrysogorgia sp. JL179-B06. Next base: position 684,653 of record JAYKKM010000123.1, on the reverse strand, counting down.
TATACTCCAGCAAAGGAGTATAAATATTAGAGTACTTTTTACTCCTTTATTATTACTCCAGGAGTAACTTTAACCCCAATCTTACTACTCTGGGAGTCAATCCAACTCTCATAAAGGAGTAAAATGTACTCTTGAAAAGGAATAGACATATCGGAGTAATTATTGTATATTTACTCCTTTATTTTCACTCCAAAAAAGGAGTAAACATACCGGAGTAAGTAATGCATTTCTGGGAGTCAATACAACTCTCATAAAGGAGTAAAATGTACTTTCGAAAAGGGATAAACATAACGGAGTAATTAATGTATATTTACTCCTTAATTTTCACTCAAAAAAGGATGTATTTTGTATTTTGTAAGGATGTAAAGGAGGGTGTATAAAAAATGCATGTTTAATATTTATAATAGAATAAAATAATATTTATTCAGGAAACTTTTTCATTCACATGTTTTTTAAAAGGACCTACACAGACAACATAGACACACAGTATATAAAAATATACAGAATACAGTATATACTGTAACCTCAATGAAATCTTGAAGTGAAATCTTAATATTGGGAATATTATTAAACTTTACGTATAATCATAAATACAAAAGAGACTTACCACAAGATTAAAATGGTTAAGGTTATATTTATGTTGCTTTTGTTCGGTTTCGATTCCACGTAAGGGGTTCATAGCAGAACTATCCTCATCAAAGATTTGTTGCAACCCTGGTATGTCTTCGATTGCTTGTCCAACAGCAGCAAGTCTCTCTTTGATTTCTGACTTAGCGACGTTTACTGCACTGTAAATTCAAAGGAGTCGTTTTGACCCCAATGAGTCATTTCAGCACCTTTCCTCGAAGGGTCATTTTGACCCTTCATGGAGTGGTTTTGACTCTAAGGGTTGTTTTGACCCCAACATGGGGTCAAAATCACACCTTAGTGGACTCCATGAACTCGTTCTAGGAGTTATATAGGACTCCTGGAGGAGTCGATGGACTCTTTGTTAGAGTCATAGCACTCTTTGTTGGAGTCACAGCACTCTTTGTTGGAGTCCGAGCACTCTTTGTTAGAGTCATAGCACTCTTTGTTGGAGTAAATATTATGCTCTTTCTTGAAGTCATTGTAGTTTTTCTTGATTTGTGGATAAGTTGAGGTAAAAATTGGTTATTAAATATATAAAATTATTCCATTCAAAAATATTTGAATAATTATGAACTATTCTGTATTATGTTTTAGTAATGCATGAAAAACAACTGAATAGCTGATTTTACTAATCATAAATTAAATTGAATGCGTCATTGTCTTTATATATGGTTGTCTACACACCAAATTTGTCTAACATTACACCAATCTGGTCTAAAATAATACTGAAATCCTCAGGATCCGCCAAGCTGACAACATTGTTAAAATCTCTCTGAACATGGTATCAAAATGCCGACCGGTACTTTATTCCACATAGCACGTGATCAGAGTGACACGTGATGATATGGCGCAATACTTCGCGATTTTACATGTTGTGCGTGCGAAGAGAAGCTCGTATCTTTATAACTTTATTTGACGTATGAAACCTATCTAGAAGCGAGATGAAATACGTATTGATCCACTAGACTTCTACCAACTAGACGACTATCCTTACTAAAGATTTTGTTCGCGATTATGCTCGTTAATCCGAAGAAAGAAGGCATGCAGCTGTTGATCACTGTTGTTTTCACAAAGCAGTTGTCAAACGGTCAAACCGCCCAAAGGTGGCTGGAAAGCGTATCTGGGGCGCGTGATTGCTGCGACTGGTGAGTTGTGTATAATTTGTTAATGACTTTGGTGATAATCTACTGCTCTCTTAATGTTTAATAATACTTAAATCTGTATTTCATAATTGCGAATCACCATTAATTTTGGACGCCATTGACACGAGTGAGTCGCTGTTGAAACATTTATATTGATCAGCTTTCGTCAATTGCTCATAAGACCTTTGAAAGTTTGCTGAAAAAGGTCTTATGAGCCAGTTAAGCCCCTGAAGGCTGAAGGAAAATGCACCAATATTACTAGAACTGTTTATTATATTATTAAATCTTGCTCTTCGTCAAAGCAATTAAACTGGTTTAATTCTAAGATAAACTGGTTGCTGGTTGGCACTTAGTTATGACAATGTTGAAGTTATAGTGAAGGAAAACTTTGAGTGTGAAGATGCAACTGAGATGGGTTGTGAAAAATATAACTTCAAGGCCTAACAGTTTAGTAGCTGGAAATCAAATGAAGCCACAGCTCTTGGGATTATGGAGTCCTATGACAGGAGCTTGGACTGGCAACAAGTTCGGTATTATATGATGGTGGTATAATGCCATTATGAAGTGAATGGATATTTTACTGAGAATATTTGGCATTTACACTACATTAATTTGACATATTAAAGTTATAGTGAAGGAAAATTGTAAGTGTGATAATCCAACTGGAACCAGTTGCAAAAAATGCAACTACAAGACTAGGCTGTGTCACACCCCTGACTCGTCTCGGTACGAGTAAGTACGAGTACTTACTAACTACAGTAGGCTTCCTTGTGGCCCTTCTACACGATATAATTCATTGTATGCGATTGTCATTTTGGCATACATTGTTGTATACGATTGTCATACTGGCGTATGCAATTGTTTGCACACAACATAATTCTTGTACGCACACCAAGATGACAATTGTATATGACAAATCGTACCGTGTAGATGTTCCTTTAAGTACTTTAGTCTAATATAGTTTATTAGTTATGCATTCATGTTTAAAACCATCAGGAGCCACCTTAATTGAGTGTAAATGCCAAATATTCTCAGTAATAAACCCATTCACTTCATTCATGGCATTTCCACCATGGCCGTACAGGTATATACTGAACTTGTAGCCAAGCTCCCATGGTTCAGTCGGTTAGTGTGCTGGTGTACTGTATATTGCCAGGGTCGCAGGGTTCAATTCCCAGTATTATCTAGTTTGAATTAGTTGGGGAAATATTGAAATAATATGTATTTCCCCCTGTACCGTAATTTAGAGAGTGAGATTTTATATTATATCTGTCAAGTTTTTGCATGGCATATTGAAGTGATATGTAGTTTCTTGTGACCGACACAATGTGCTATTTGCACATAGAAATCTATTACTGTAATTCATGAAGACTTCCAATTTATTGTCAGCCTTATTTGGAAATATATTCTGTCCAAGTTATCAGTCACAGGGAAAAGCAAGGAAGGCCATCCTGCTCTGGACTGTGTGAAGGTCAAACTAATAATTGGTCAGAAATTGGCTATACGGTAATTATTGAAATTGGTTATAATTACATTACAGCAAAAGATTGATTCACTAAGCAGAAAATGCAATCAGATTATAATAAATATTAGTGCCCACCACAAAACATGAATAAAAGCCAGGATATACAGTAATGTATGAAAAAATGTACGAAAGGGATTCTCAATTAATGCTCAGAGTGCCGATAGCTTACTTTATGACTTTCCTTGGAAAAATATGTGTTGTTATACATGTGTTTAAATTTTAACAATAAGAGACCTATTATGCCTCTCTCAAAAAGTCCCCTCAAGTCTTTAATAATACCAGGTTTTTGTTGTAATCTAAATTTAGTAACACCAAAGCCATTGGATAATTATCATTCAATGGCATCAAGACAACAAACTTAAACTAGTGGTCTGTCGCTAATGCTAATTGGCTATGCTACTATAAGTCTATTTGTGATAGACCACTTATAGTGATTAAGCACCAGTTTTGAAAATGAAAACAATGCAGAAACTTTGCAGTTTGTCTTTATTTTCATATTTTAAGTTTGACTGACTAGTTTGTTGATACAAAAACAATTAACTTGCGATGAGCGTTAGACAACTTGGCTTGCATAGAACACTGGTGCCTTGTTGTCTAATTGTTATATTTACTGGTACCGTATGTATATCTGCCTAATTTATCACTATGGTTCTGGATTATAGGTCAATGTTATAGGTCAAGTGAGGGGTTGATTCTGCATTCTCATCTCTATTACTTCTCTTTCATTATTTCCTTTCAAATAAAAAAGTAATTAACAAAAGCAAGTAATATTTAGAGCTACAGTACTGTACCTCTTCACTTGAATTTTTTAAAAATACCTCTAGAAATATCTCTTTTATACCTGTAGGACTATATCCCTCTTATTAATATTTTAAAATTTATATATTTATTTATTTTCAGCTCATGTCCTGAAGCACTTCTATAAAGCAACAGAATACACCAATGAGGCAACAATGGCATTATGGCACAAACATGGAGAAATGAAAGGCGTGCTGAAAAAGTTAGAACATTTTATTGAAACAAAACATTGATAATAAAACTGAAAATTTCATGTTTTTTAAATGTTAATTGAATTTTTAGTGAAAATTGACACTACGTTTAGTTATTTCTTGCAAAACTCGGTTCATGCATTGGGCCTGCTCGTAAGTTGTTTCTATGTGTTTAACATTGAGTACCCAGGCTCGTGCAAAAATGTGTTCCTGTTCCTGGAAGCTGCAATGATGCAGAGGACAAGGGAAGCCAAGAAGAAAGTTGCAATAAATAAATTCTTGCAAGAACTGGAATGACATTTAACTGAGCTAGGTGATTATCTATGTAATTGACATGCAGTATTAGTAATACCGTAATGGATGTAAGTTTTTGTATACCGTTACCAGCATAAATAATTATAGATATTATAATCCTTGACCTTGTACCTATGACCAAAGTGTTATGTTTATTAAAATTTTCTTCCTTTATTTGTTGCAGTTTTACTATTTTTGCCTCCAAAATGAGAGCAAAATTAGAGTAATTTTCACACTCATAAGGAATAAAATTTACTCCACCTTTGGTATATTTTTGACTCCAAAATGAGAGTAAAATTCTAAATTAGAGTAGTTTTCACCCCCATAAGGAATAAAATTTACTCCACCTTTGGTATATTTTTTACTCCAAAATGAGAGTAAAATTCTAAATTAGAGTAATTTTCACCCCCATAAGGAATAAAATTTACTCCAGTTTTGGTATATTTTTGACTCCAAAATGAGAGTAAAATTCTAAATCAGAGTAGTTTTCACCCCCATAAGGAATAAAATTTACTCCAGTTTTGGTATATTTTTTACTCCAAAAAGAGAGTAAAATTCTAAATTAGAGTAGTTTTCACCCCCATAAGAATAAAATTTACTCCACTTTTGGGTTATTTTTTACTCCAAAATGAGAGTGATGTTTTAAACTAGAGTATTTTTTACTCCTGCAAAGATAAATATTACTCCATTAGTGAGGTAGAAAGTACTCTACAAATGGAGTTAAAATTATGGAGTAAAATATACTCCCAAAACAGAGTCAACTGGTACCTTTTTTTTTACTCCTTTTTTGGAGTAGTATCAACTCCTTAAAATTAACAGTGAAGATGTTTGAAGTCGTCGATTTCGGTCTTTAACGTGTAGATAAGATCTTGGCTGTCTCTCTTACTTAGAAAGGCTCGTTGCCAAAAGGAGATAATAATAATAATAATAACAATAATAATTATAATTATAATTATAATTATAATTATAATGGAAACTTTATTGAAATTCTTTATATATATACAATTATAAATCTCACTATTTAGGTAATTTATAATTGACTACTTGAACCTATTTATTGTTTACAAATATAATAATAATAATTATAATAATAATAATAAGTTTTAGGAGCATCCTACAAAGTCTTACAATGCTCTTACAATATTATAAAATTAAAAAAACATTTGTATTTACAATGGTGTTAAAATTAAAATTTTAAGAAAAGTGAGATGAATAACTTCTGTCTTGTCCGAATTGCAGGCAAGACCATTTTTGGTACACCAAATAAGAATATCCTTATCACACTGCACATAGCTCGATCTTGGAGAGCATGACAGCGTGATCTTGCGTGTGGTTGATAGAGTTGTATAGCTGGGTATCGTGCAGCTGTGTTTGTAAGAAAACTCGTTAGGCGAGGCGTTAGGGTCTTTGTTGTTTTGGGGTTGGTTACAGTCCTCTCTCGACATTTCGACATTTCGACCTTTGGGGGTATACTAAAGAGCCACGACCGAACTATTATAGCTTAGTATCAACCAAGTATAGTGGTCTATTACAAATTTGGCATTCTGATTGGCTGAGCTACTCACTGTCTATTGGTGATAGACCACTAGTAGCGTTATCCAATCGCAAACCTTCTTATGCTGGAATATTCCTAATCTGACCAATCAGAAGCCACGACATATTCACGCTGCAAGCAAAACCTGGAATCTAGTCCAAATATGGTGCCCGCTAAAATTTATATACGAGTGGTGAAATCATGAAAACATTGGCTCGAAAGTATATGGAAAATTGTTCAGTTTGACATTTTCGAAAAAGAAAATGAATTCGCTATGCCTATGGAGTATATCTACACCAGATTTGAAGCAATGTAATTACAATCTCGTTTTTTTATACTAAATTTTCTATACTAAAACAATTAGACAACTCGCCCTCGTTGTCTACGAGCGGGCAAAATGGAAAGCAATCAGTCCAAAATGTAATTTTGGCTAGTGCTGTCTAGACAATGTCCCTTCTTGTTGTGTTTAGTAATAGTATTGTGTGTTTTGATTTTCATATTTGTTTTGTTTTGTTTGTTTGAGATCACAGTGATTACCCAGCGTTAATTAGGTCTGGCACCGTCCTTCCCGTATTTCGATTTTCTTCTTGTAAATGTATTTTTTCTTAGCCGAAGTATATTTAAAACTAGAAGTTACTATCGCAAGGGAAATGCTGCCTCTAAATCCAAGGCAGTCGTGATATTGTTCAAAATTGCTAAAATAAGTGGTAGTACAGTCTCGTGCCCATGCGGTTATGGTTTACTTAGGTAATACCAGAGCAGTGAGTTCTACATATATATGGAGCTCACAATGAGCTTGCTGGACCATAGGTACTCTGTGGTATGTTAGACATCTATTTGGGGTAAGTCAATAATTACACACAGCCAGGGGACCCACACATGCTTCATCCGCCCCTAGCACATTTCCTGCTATCTCACGTCTGCTACCTCCCTTGTTGACCCCCTTGTGTTGTAACCATTGACAATATATATAGTAGTTCATGAACATGTGTAATACTATAAAACAGATGTAAGTTGAACAGTTGCATAAAGATGCAGTTGAACATATAGATAGTTGTATAACATAGTTCTCTGTACACGCGGCTTGCATAAAAATGCTGTTAAATATGAACACAAAAAGTTGACATAACAGTTGATAAACTAAGTTCATCAGAATTTGTTTCTTGCATAAAAATGCAGTTCAATATGAGGGACACGGATGTGCATATTTCTTCTGCATGCTCAATATCGTGAGAAACAATGAACTCACACCAATATATACCTAAAATAGAAGGTAAATCTTATTCACAAAGTATTTGATAATTGTGATAACCAGCTGCGGTATAGATGGCATGAAATTGCAGATGACTAGTTGCCTTACCTTCACAAGAGAAACTTTCCTCACTGAAATCGAAGTTAAAATTCGCAAGCACAAGCAGGCTAAAGCACAGTTGCCAGAAGTTCAGCACTAAAGCAGAACATGTTATAATGTCGACGATTGATGAACGAAGCTTTTCACAAAATATCATGAGTTCCGAACATTTAATTCGGCATCCGGCGATTATACGAACATCTACGAGTTACGTCATAAAACGTCATAAATCTGTGGATATCCATGAAAAAATTACGAGACACAGCAACCCATGTCAAGATTAGTGTGCTGCCTACGGCAGCAAAAATGAAATCTGGGCAAAAAAAGTACGAAATCAGACGCCATTAGAATTCCGGAATCAACGGGGTTTAGGTTTAGGTATAGTTTATTTATTGTTTTATAAAACGTACTAACCATGGTGATTGGTAATATAAAATAAGTTCAGAACGTTCTGAAAACTAAACTGCTTGTTTATAAACACGTACATTTACCAAAATCGAATAATGGCGTAATGTTCTCTGGAAATAACCATAACCGTGTTGCGAAAGCTCTACATTTCCGGAAAGCCTAATAAACCAGCTTTTACCAGCAATTATCATAAATTAGGTTGAAAAACTTTCAATTTTCTAGAAAAGGCCATCTTGCACGGACACGTAGCATCATGAAAATTCAAAATGACAATAATCGCGGAGTTTTTTAAGAAATTAAATCAAACTTGACGTGTGAGTGGATCGCGTTGCCTGGTACTTGTCGATTTTGAATTTTTTCTCTTGCGTTACCGTGTACCGTTTTATTTTTATTCACGACTTCAATCAGTCTTGTAATGGCGTAATGTCGCAATATTTAAATTTTAGTATAGTTTATTCTGATTTATATAATTGCCATCAATATAAGAACGGCTTATGAACTATTCGTATTATTTATAATTTAGGTCACAGCAGGCACAGCACAGGTTCTATTTTGAGTTAACCGGAGTTATTATAAGAATAAATTGGAAAATATCGAGAGCATCATCCAAAAGGAGGGAAGAAATCAGAGTTTGAAATCAAAACAGTTTGGTGGCAAACAGTCTCCATGGATCGGAACCATGTTGGAATATTGGTAATACTGACCTGAAGGTGATTGCTAAAAGAGTGATTATTTAATAGTTTTATAGTCAAAATGAAATTTGGAGCAACAGAACACTTTGTGAATTAAATATGGGAGATTAAAATTTCAAAAAGTTATTTAATTAAGATGGTATTGTACAAAAAAATCTAAATTATAGTTTTTTGTAGCTATAAATATGGTACAAGTATTGTTGAATATAGAGAGCGTGACCTTGCGGTGTTTTTTCGACACATGTTTAGTGTCAGTGGCGGAGGTAAGACCCTGGGTACGAGGTTGGCATAGCCTTCGTTTTTAGACTTGCATGACCTTGGCTAAACATTGAGAATGAGGACGGTTTTAATTTCATAGACACTTCCTTAAGGTAACACCTGATATATTAGATCTGACTTGCAGCGGTGACTGCAAGTCACATTTAATATATTCTGATAAGATATACATGCATATCGCGACTGCTGAATTAGCAGTACGTATATGTCGCACGTACGAACTAGTGCGCAACGTAGCCTTCGCCCTGCCATCTGCAGTTCTGGTATAGCTCAATGGTTAGAGCGTCTAACCGGAGATCACGAAGGTTCCGGATTCGATTCCCGTCAGTAGCGTAGCAATAGGCGGTAAGCAAACAAAATCTGAGCCAACGGATTATTCCGCTGACTGTCCCAAATTTCTGGACACGCGACTACAAAAGCCCTCACTCTTGAACCGGGGCCCCTGAAACCCTAGCTACGCCACTGATTCCCGTCTGGGGCTCAGAAACATTTTGTGAGTTTTCGTTAAAAGCTTGAGTAGCAAACAGTTTACCATGTAACACCTGATGTTTCGTAAAAAAATATACTAGCGGTTCATGACGTACGTTTCGGAAACATACTGACCACAGCTAACATATAATTCAAAATTCTGTAACTCAATAATTAATTACTGTACGTATATCTACTTAAAATTTTCGATGAAGATTTATAACAACGCCTTAAAAGCAACAGGTTAGAGAATGATAAGTACAATATAGATTTTAGGATTATAGTGAAGACACGTAAAAATGACATATTGACAGAAACGGATTTTCATATTTATTACTAGGGGGTGCCAGAAATTTTAGGGGGTGCCAGAAATTTTAGGGGGGTGAGCTGGTGAGGTAACACAAGGCACCACCAAACGTTGTGCTTCAGGGCTCAGCCCCCAGTGAGGTCCAGGGGTGGAGCCGCTGGTGGGAGGCTAGAAAGCAAAGCACCCCGGAAAAATCAAGGTTTCCGCAGAAGGCATTCGAAGCAAAAAACTAACTAAGGTTTTTGAAGTTGTCAAGTCAATGAATTTGGCAGGTCCTTTGAGAGAGTTAAATGACCCTTTTTAGATGGTCGGGGTGAACGTTTCGTTTTTTTTTTTGGGCGGGTGAAAACAAATATTTGGAGGGTAGCACACCCCCCCCCCCCCCCCCCCCCCCCCCCCCCCAGAAAATCCGTCTATGCATATTGATTCAGAATATGGAATCAGTCTACGGTACAACTAGTTTTTTTTTATTCAGAATTTTTTTATTCAGAATGAGTAAATATATTTTGTGACGTCGTCACTTTACCACTATTGTAAATGATAGTATTTCATAATATTTGATTACGACATCATGACAGTATTAAACAGTATATCGACATTGCACAATTATAGGTAGTCAACATTAGGAACAAAGAAATGCAATGATGTCGAAGAGATCCCTGTCCTTTTTCATTCCTGCAAACACCATTTTCGTACCAGGTACGAAACGTTTAGGATTCTTTAGAAAATTGTACAAATTTATCGAGGTCCATGTTATACCGCTACTTTTCATAGCCTGTGTGTAATTAAACCCCGGTGCCTGACCAGCCTTTCTCCCACATATACCAAACAGGTTCGGGCCTACTTTGTGCTTACCACCGCACGATGTTGTGTGGCATTGTGCACCTCTTTGTTTAAAAATTCTCTGTCCCTTCATCTTGTCTCCTACTGTAGAAAAATCCGTGGTTTTGTCACTGTTGTACGACATGACATCTTTGGCAAATTTGTATATTGTGCCTTTTCCTTTTGCGCTGTTGTAATTTTTTTTCCAATAACGCGCCTGGCCTCCCACATCGGAAGGGATCGGTGCAGGGAAGTTACGGTAAATCAGCCTCGCAGCTATTCCCGAATACAAGGGATTGCGCAAGTCTACCCACTTTGCTTTCGGCCAGTCGATACCAAACTCCTTCTTGATCGCGCCGTAGGATTTCAGTAGATTGGGATGACTCACCGTGTTTTTTGTTTCAGCAAATCCAATTGCGTCCACTTGCCATATTCCTCCGTGGTAACCGGGACGATATGTGTTCCAGTCTCGACCAAACTTCGACTCGACCCAGGCGGTTCGTTCCAGCAGTTTATTTGTTGATCCAAGCACCTTTTCGACTCGACGCACAACGTCTCCAACGACCTTTTGACCGCTTGTTCCCGATGATACCTGAGCATAAGAAGTAACCATGTTATGAACGAGAATAAGCGCTAATAAAAGACGCATGGCTGCTTCTTCCGTTTGATAATTCTTGTGCCTTTGAATGATGTGACGAATGTGATTTTGCAGGTCGGATATGCTAAGTCATATAACCCTTGCTTCCATACGATTCATTGGTCCTTAATGTTTATACGGAAGTCAGATTATTATACATTGTAGTAACTTCCTGTCTTCTAATTGGCTAAGCGCACCCACAATGCAAGATTTCCTAAACAACATGACTGCTCGATTTTCGCAACTGCAATGTTTACTTTAATTAGACACAGACGTTGTTTACACACATTTTTGTGTGAAACGTTTTTACGAACTTTTTCAGAACTTTTGAAAATGTAACTTATGTTATTGTGATTTCTATTTTTTGAAAATAATAAACTGTGTCCGTGCGTTTTTTTGTGCGACAGTGCGTTTATAGTTAATTTCCTTAAAACAATATATGCATAATAACAATGTATAATGAATACAATTATTATATAAAACTATTATTGGATTCGGTTTTTGTGATATCTGGATAACCAAGGTCTCGGTAAGTGTAGCCTTCGGCTTCGGCTGATAACACTTACCTCGACCTTGATTATTCAAGATATCACAAAAACCGAGTCCAATAATTGTTTATAGTCCGTCGTTCCTTATTTGGGAAGATGTTATTGGTTATTGCAAAATGTGAGAAGCTTTGAGTTTAATTAAGGTAGTGCCCTGGAGTATGAACACGAATCTGCAGGTTTATTGAGTTGTTCCGCTACGACAGAAATCGCACAAAAAGTAATATCCTACCAAACCATCTTAGATTGAGAACTATTATGGTCGTGGCTTTTTATTATACCCAAAACAACAATGATCCTAACTCTAACGAGTTTTCTCACCCTAACCCCCCAGCTGTGTTTGTAAGAAAACTCGTTAGACCACAGGGTCAGACGAGACGTTAGGGTTAGGTTCTTTGTTGTTTTGGGGTACCTTTTAGGTATTACTAAAGAGCCACGACCGAACTGTTATAGCTTAAGTTCTATTAAATTGTGTGAATAATTTTGCATTCATGAATGTCTACGACACAAGAAAATGGAAAGCCATCGGTCCAAAATGTAATTTTGGCTGCTGACGTCTAGACAATGTCCCTTCTTGTTGTATTTAGTAATAGTATTGTTTGTTTTTGATTTTCTTATTTGTTTTGTTTTGTTGTTTGAGACCACAGTAATTGCCAGGCGTTAATTAGCTCTGACGCCATCCTTCCCGTAGTTTGCTTTCCTTCTTGTAAATGTATTTTTTCTTAGGCGAAGTATATATTTATAACTAGGAGTTCTTATCAGAAGTGAAATGCTGCCTCTGGACTGACGCAGGTGACAGTGGTACGAGGTTGGAGCAGTGTGAATGATGCTAGAAATTTTCTATAGCATATAGAAGATCAAATAAATAGACTGTAGAAGCTCTACACCATCATATGGCACATATGATGGTGTAGAGATTCTGTTAAAATTGCCACGCGACAATTTCATTCCCAGAGTCTGCGCAGGCTCTGGGAACGAGATTGGCCCAGTGAACTCATTGGCCACGCGAGTGTTAGATTGGTTCCCAGACCCTTCTGTCAGTACTGGGCGCAAAAAATGGCGGCACTTGGTAAGAGGCAGCTGCAGGTATTAAAAGCTTGGATTCATTTGAAATATGCTCGCTGTAGAATTAGATGAAAACGTTCGCTCAAATTGCTGCAAATTGTCTTTCCGAGCTTCTAGATTTCAAAATTTTCCGGGGGAGGACCCCCGCACCCCCCTAAAAACGCGGTTACTGCAGGGCACAAAAGATTTTAGCAGGGCAATTTTACCGTACACCCCCCCAACGAAAAAGGGCTAGTATTAAATTTGGACATCTAAAATGTAAACAATGTCGAACTGCAAACTGTGTTAACCGTGTAGCTTTGATTCAATAGAAACTAATGTAACATCCACTTTAACATGTATAATTTTGGAAATACAGCAGCTACAGAGTACAGCCTGTAAAAGTACTTTTAAAATTAAATTTCTGATGTATTATTAACGAATGTTTTCGAAGCGCTCAGTGCAAACCCCGCGCTTGACGAATATGACATATCACGAATATCAAGGCATGTTCGATATTGCGTTTTTTAAAAAAACTAAGTTAGGTTGCACAATAACGTTTACGTATATTGTAGACAGATAAATTATCTTTGTTTTAAGGTATAAGAGAGCTTGTAGGGTTGATTATTTGACAAGAAAACGTTCGACGTATTTGGGTTAAATTACGATGCTGTTTTTGAAGATGGCGGCCAAATTATATTTTTGCATATAGATAATAAGGCGCTCCTCTTCGAACGTTTTGTTGAGAAAAGGTAAACTTCATAAATTTTATTGCACGAGTTCTACGAATTCTCACGAGTTAGAGTTGCTCCACTCGAGCACTGGAATATATTGTGCTGTAATGCTGTTAAACACAGCCGATAAACTCATGAAAGCACATTTGTTTTCCTCTACTCTAGACGTACAACTGAAAAATTCATTGCCTTGATGAATACTTCCACAAGCAAATAAAGACATGATAAATTAATATAAACTCGCAATTTTATAAAGTAGAAGGCAACTGGCAGCGGGCCGCTACTTCTCACAAACCCCCCCCCCCCCCCCCCGAACTAATCGGAATTTGCTCGACCATACATAGCTCGGCAAAGAGACTGAGCACGAGTAACCCAACAATAGTGTGCGGGAGACAAAAAGTACGAAATCAGTCGCGATTTGAATTCCGGAATCAACGGGTTTTAGGTTCAGTTTATTTATTGCTTTATAAAATTAACGTACTACTGATTGGTAATAAGTTCAGAACGTTCAGAAAGCTAAACTGCTTATTTATAAACACATTAATTTACCAAAATCTAATAATGGCGTAATATTCTCTGGAAATAACCATAACTCTTGCGAAAGCTGTACATTTACTGAAAGCCTAATAAACCAGCTTTTACTTGTGCTTTTAAATTTTCCAAACAAGACACATTATGTTAATATAAATTAGCATTAATTATCATAAATTAGGTTGGAAAACTTTCAATTTTCTAGAAAAGGCCATCTCGCACGCCCGTGTAGTATCATGAAAATTCAAAATGCCACCAATCGCAGAGTTTTCTAAGAAATTAAATCAAGCTTGGCGTGTGAGTGGATCGCGTGTGCCAGGTACTTGTCGATTATGAATTTTGAATCTTGCGTTACCGTGTACCGTGTTTTTTGATTCACGACTTCGATTTTTTTGATTCACGTCAGTCTTGTAATAGCGTAATCTAATAATGGCGTAATGTCGCAATATTTATATTTCTGATTTAATTGCCGTCGTCAGTATAAGAACGGCTTATGAACCATTGGTATTTTTATAATTTAAGCCACCACAGATACAACACAGGTTCTATTTTGAGTTAACTCTTAGTATAAATGGAAAAATATTCTAGATCGATAACGTCATCCAAAACGAGGGAAGACTCGATCAGTTGGTAGTTTTCGTTTGTTAAGCATTGATGGCAAGATAAAAGTTTTTAATAAGTTAAACATTTTTTAATTTCGTTGTCTCTGTCTAAAAAACGTTAAAAAGGTGGACGTTTCGGTCAGGATACTGTGACCTTCGCCAGCGAAATACTGATGATCCACAAGAGGATGAATCCGAAATAAAACGTCCCGGTTTGGTCGCGTCTCCGGAGATTTTGAATCCGGAATCTAAAGTGGAAACTTTGTATCTGGATACTTATGAATCCGGAATCTTTCCGAATATTTTTTCGCCCGCGATCACACGAGTTTGCGGTGCAGACAAAATGGCGGATGTTGTTGTTATTGCACTGTTGTCGGTAGTTGCATGTTGTCTGATTTTGTTGCAGGCACATATGATCCATTTTATACGCATCCATTTAGTACGCACGAACTACTCCAAGAAGTAGTTCTAGTTCATAAACACTCTCTGTAACATCCTTTCTAGCCTTCTTTTTGGGCGGCATTTTGGAGTCTTTTAGCGAAATGCTTGGTAACCGTTCCTGCATAAATGTGGGTGTGTAAACGATATGAATCAGAATACTCCCGAGTGTAAACAGCTTACCAATCCGAATACTCTGTTTATGATGAATCCGGAAACATTTACGAATCCGGAAACTTTTGCTCTAGTGTAAACGTGGTTTAATGCTGTGTCTCTTAAG
This sequence comes from Chrysogorgia sp. JL179-B06, assembly GCA_035772405.1. Lineage (NCBI taxonomy): Eukaryota > Metazoa > Cnidaria > Anthozoa > Scleralcyonacea > Chrysogorgiidae > Chrysogorgia > Chrysogorgia sp. JL179-B06. The sequence goes on along the minus strand of JAYKKM010000123.1, from coordinate 669,404 downwards.
CAATTTAGAAATTCTTTCTCAGACATACCTTGTACATATGGTAATGTGATCAGTGGTTGACTTTCGGTTTCGCTTAAAACGGTGGTGGGTTCTTCTCGGGTGGTGGCAGGCTGCAGACTTTGAGTTAAGCAACTTTTTAAAAACGTTTTGGGATAACCATTGATAGATAAGGCTTGAAAAATAAGTTGGATTTCGGTAGTACGTCTTTCGTTGGAAGGAGAAATTTTTATTGCGCGGTGAAAAAGAGTAAGGGGCTCTGTTGAGTGCTCTGGTTCACTTTTGGTCCAAACAGTGTGTTTCAGATCGTCAGTATTTCGCTGACTATAAGGTCCAGTATCCAGTATAATAGCGAAGTTGGCCATAGCAACTGGTCATGCTATGCAAATTTTGAAACGATTTACATATTCAGATCTTTAGAAATATATTGTTTTCAAAATATGCAGATGTTTATAAATTAACATAACATGACCAGTTGTTACGGCCAGCTTCGCCACTGACAGTATCCTGACCGAAACGTCCACCTTTTTAACGTTTTTTAGAGACAACGAAATTAAAAAAAATTTAACTTATTAAAAATTGTTATTGGAATAATGCCGGTCTACAATTACTGGATTTTTAATAAAATAAAGTCATTGTTCCCATACGGAAATTGGTTATAATATCTCATGCACCCATCAAATTAAACATTGAAAAATAAATATTTATTCGAAGACCTAAATCTTTCCTGTCTGGCCCAGTCAAAATCGGTCATGGCACAAGACTGATGAAGTCGTGAATCAAAAACACGGTACACGGTAATGCAATATTAAAAATTCAAATCGACAAGCATATATATGGTACACGCGCAATCCACTCACACGCCAAGTTTGATTTAATTTCTTAAAAATCTCTGCGATTGGTGGCATTTTGTATTTCCATGATGCCTTTTCTAGTATGTTGAAAGTTTTTCAACCTAATTTATGATAATTAATGCTAATTTATATTAACATAATGTGTCTTGTTCGGGAAATTTAAAAGCACTGGTAATAGCTGGTTTATTAGGCTGTCAGAAAATGTATAGGTTTCGCAACAGTTATGGTTATTTACAGAGATATCAATATAATAAATAGGTGGTTCAATTTTGGATGTTTTTCAGCCTGTCAGGAAAGAATTAAAAGCCTTTAAAGTGCTTATATGCAATGAAATATTTAGTTGTAAAATAATTATTTTGTTTGAAGAACTTTTGAAACTATCACGCACTTCACTCTTGAGATATTAAGATTTGTTAATATTATACACAGCTGCTGTAGTGAATGTGGGAGAGCTTGGAGTAGAAAGACGATACATGGACGATCGTCAAGCTCGTATCCTCAGAAAAATGATTCTGAGTCACCTGTAACCTTCTTATTGCCGGTGAGACGCTCTAACCATTGAGCTAACGAGACTCAGATGGACGCAACCAATGATCATGGCACATCCGACCACTTAGAGACCGGTCATTATTTATGGCTGGGGTGGGGGCCGAATAGAAAATGCGGGTTGGGTGATTGAAAATTCTAAGACCTAAATGGTTGGGTAAAAAAATCACTGTTCTGAATGGTTGGTTAGCAAAATTTTTAGGACTATTTACAAAACAAAAAACATTTAAAATGGGAATCTCATCGTCAATTCTCCAGCACATTAGCTTTTATCTCTGTATTTCTTTCCTTCTTTTCTCTCCTTGTTTTCCTAATTGTATTCCTGATCTGGAAAGGGAGATAATAATCTGAAAGTTACAGTAGGATCAGACTGTATATCTATTTGGGTTTGTTATTGAAACTTGTACCGATGATATGCTGGAAATTGGGCTTTATCTAACTTTTTTCTTCTTGGGTTGGGTAAAATATTTTCTTTACTCATAAATGGTTGGGACGGTTAAATTTCTGATATTAAAAAAAACCAAAAAAAAACAACAACAAAAAACCAAAACTATTTCTATTCGGCCCCTAAAGTAAATAATGACCTGTCCCTTACCAGCACACAGTGGTACGTATTAAACGCTACCAATTATACTTGGCGATTCTTAGCGAAAATTCCGCCCTGCATTATTTTAAACAACTGCCACAAAAACCTATGGCATTGTTGGATACAAGGTATTTCTCCATGCACCACTTACCGTAAACGTTTTACATAATTCTCGCAAGAATCTCTTTGTCCTGCTGCCTTTCCATATACACTTAAACAAAACAACAGAATGACGGCAAGGACAACCCAACAACATGCCACACCTCTTATTTCTCGCGTTTAGAAAACCTCACAGAGTTGTGACTTCTTCCACAATTACCAGTTTATTCACCTCTTGGAAATCAAAGAATATATCTTTAAGATCACTCTACTAAGTGCTTTGGCAAGGTTTTTACTGAGTTCTTTACGATCACCCTACTAAGTGCTACTAAGTACTAATTAAGCTTGCAGATCCAAGAATTGAAGCCATTATATCAATGGCTGGACGGATTAATTCCTCGACGTTTAAACTTTATTATAAAATTCCTGCTCCTATCTCGTATGGGATATTAATATTGTCTCAAAATAGAGAACAGTACAATTGTGGAACATGAGTTATTTACTGTGAAAAAATTTGCGTGAGTAGTATAGAGAGTGGCGGTACGAGCTCAGTCAACGTCAACCGTAATATAAACACCAAAACATCGCCAAATTTGTGTCGAGCCACAACTTAGCGATGTTTTGGTGTTTATGTTTTACAATCGACGTTGACTAACTCGCACCACCACTCTCTATACTACTATGGCAATCATTAGTCATTCTAAACACCCCTCCCATGTTTTCTACTCAATTGATAAGAAATACTAAAATAACTGTTTTCGCTAAATTTAAAGCTAGAATGTGTCGTTTCATCATTTTCACGTCTTTAAAAAGTGGAGAATGTCGTTTCAACATTTTCGCGTATTTAAAAAAAAAAGGCATAGTGTGCCACTTCAACGTTTTCACACATTTAAAAAAGTAGAAGGTGTCATTTCAGCATTTTTACATTTTTGTTCAACAAACCACCGACGCGTTCTGCTGCTGTCTCACAAATTCACGCGCGAAAAAAAACCACCAGATTTTGATTCTAGTGGTGATGTTTATCCAAATGGATGGCGAAATGGCGCTCTTTTGATTGGCTAACAACGTTAGCTAACAAATAGCCAACTACTCTACGAATTAGTCCGTTTGCTCACTACTCTTAGTGTTTACCACCTCGCTCCTAAAATGGTGATCGTACACATGTTTCGACGTTATAATTCCTCCAGACAACAAGCCTAAGAAAGGCACGTATGGTGTCACAACCGCGACAATGCTCTCGACGTCTTTCTTTAGTAACGGATCTTTTTGTAGTTCGTCATTTAGTTCGTCAGGATTCTCTATAGCGTTCAACCCATCTAGTAAGCTGGCGAATTTGCTGATTAGCAAGTCGGTGAGAAAAGCGTTTGCGATCTCCATTCTCTTCAACTCGTGTTGGCGCCATATCTTATCAATAACTTTTGCGGACGCTTTTTTAATGTATGCTTCGGACTGACTCACCACGCCGTCACCGGACAGTCTAATAAGTTCGGATCTCCTAACGTCAATGTCATCTTCCACAGTCGAAGTGTTGTCAGTCTCCTCAACTAATTCCTCAATCGTAGGATTTTCCTCACTTTTGCGTTTCACCATCGCGTTATTACTTATACCCATATTTTATTGCGGAATAACAACTTCGTGACTGTATGGATAGCGCAGTGAGATTTCGAGTCTAGCGTACTTATTATTTTTTAATGCGGTCACAATCGCCAACGATTTTTCTCTGCTAATGTTTCCAAGGTAATCGTCGATAACGACCTTCATATCACTCCTACTTGGGCAGTAGAAGCAAACGAGCTTACTAATATTTTCTCTGTACGGTTTTGCGATCGACGTCAGTTGTTGTGTGATGACAATAACGCTCAACATAAAATGTCGCGCACTAAAAGCCAAGTTGACCAATTGACTAGTCCTATTCTTGACATCTTGAGAGCTCGCACAGTCGTCCAACACAATCAGAGTGTTAGTGCCTTTAAAAACATTTGTTACACACTTGAGAACAGCGTCGACACTGTCCTGTGTGCAGTCTATCGCTAGCACGTCGGGGTCGCGCACATATCTCCAATCTTGATATGCTTTGTTCCACTCAAAAGTAGGGCAAATCAACACAATGTAGTCAAATTTACTAAAGTACTCAGATTCCAATGTTTCCAGCAAATAATGCGTCTTACCACAAGCTGTCATACCGACAATTAGCATATTAAACGGAGTCTCCATTAACTCACGTTTGATTTAATACTGGATTGATTGCAACCCATTGTTCATAAAGTTGACCAACCCATCGCTTATCACAAACACCCTACACATGACGTTCGCAGTCGTCACTTTTTTAGTGATTTCAAGAAGCACGCCAGATTGTGTGTTCACAATTTTTTTACCAGTGGCGACGTTGTAATTATCTTGGACGCTCCTCAAGTCGATGACTAGCGCAAAGCCATCTTTATAGAACTTCTGTATGGTCATGAACTGAGCGTGTTCTTCACCCAAACCAAACAGTCGTTTCGCTTCTGCGTAGAACTTCGATTTCGGAATGCCTTGTGAGTACACGCTATTTGGCACACCTTCAATTGTGACTCTAACACTATCAATATTTGGGTAAAGAAACTCCTCACTGTCTGTTCGCACCTTATTCGTGAATAGCAACACAATTGCCTTCATGCTTTTTCTTGGAAGATTAATGTTTTCATTCACAATGGTCGTGCCTTTGTCCCATTCGGTGGTTTTCATCAACGTAACGTGCTCATATGACAAACTACGACCACTTGCGTAACCCGACGCTATTTCATCAGCAAGCTCCTGGTTATCGATCGTTTCGTACTCAAGCTCGAGGTTCTCCAGAGTGTATCCGCCCACAGCGCTACCGGATTGCGCCACCATGATGTCTGTGGCCTTAGGAAGTGTGATCACATACTGCAAGTTGTTGTTCATGCTAAAAGGAGCGTACAATCCATGGTCGTTCATGATCTTGCCGAGCTTTATTCGCTGTTTCGTTCCAATCACACCAAACATCAACGCGTCACTAACTTTAGCGACGTTCCCACTCGCCGCGCCACTGTCGTCCTTAGAAATTAACTTTCTCAAGTTCTCACCACCAATACCATAGTCAATCATTTGGTCTCGCGCAGTGACACTCTCCCAAAGGTCGCGATAGACACCAGTGTAATTTTCCCCATTGTTGTCGTACACAGTCTCCCCAGCTAGTCTCACAACAAGTTTCTCAACCAACAACTTGCTAACATTATTCAAGAACCAGCTTTTAGCGTTTGCATTCTTAAAGTCGAACACTAAACCTAACGATCCAGGCACCAAACAGCTACTAACCTTGAGCTTAGGTATATCAATGTAAAGTTCCTCGCCAGGACTGACTTTATTAGGGTTCAACGTGATCACATGCTGCGTTCTCACCCCTTTTATGCCGCCCATAGTTGCTCGTCTAAAACCAGGGCTCAACTCTGCCGACGTGACGTTCATATACCTTTACATATATTTCGTTACTACCGTTTTAGCTTGTAATAATCATAAGCAAACCACGCAAGTACCACCGCGAGTACCCACAGATTTTGAGCCAACCAAGCGAGACCCTTCGCACCCAACGTCAACGCATTGTAAACTAAATTAGCCAGCCCAACAGCCCATGGACCCATCTTCATTATCGCGTTCTTAACAGCCTGTGCGAACGACCTCGTAGCCATAGCGCCTTTCATAACAGCAGACCTCCCAGCGATAATAATAGTTGTTATAATCCCAGCCACTGAAATTGCTACAGCGCTCAACCCAACCATATTTTCTTTAGCCCATTCCTTAAATTTCTGAAACCTGTCAATGTCGACTTCTTGTTGCGCTCTAACCTCTTCTATTCGCCGCTTTTCTACGACTTCTTCTCTGGCTTGCGTGAGTCCCACTTCTCTCTCAAGCAAACCGTCATACTCTAGCTGCTCGTCACTAGTAAGACCACTTTGCTTATATTTTGTATCAAGCTCTGTCATTTTCCTACTCGTTTCATTTATCGCTTCCTGATAATAGTCTGCTTGCATTTGCAACGCGCCAGTGTCACCTATTCTCGATTCACGCAACACGCTATCGCTTGGGTTAAGCACACCATTATGTTCGCGGTTTTCTTTATGTGATAGTCCACGTATGTCAACATAATCCACTTTTGTATCAATTACTGGGGGGTCGTCTAGGGTTGCTTCTGTTGTGGCAACTGTTGTTTCTGCGCTCTCAGGGATTTGACTAACTAACTGTTTTGAACTGCTCAATAGCCCTTTTACTATTGTCATCTATGCTGTAGATCAAGTCTTTTTTTTTCCCAGGTTTTAGAATTAGTTTAGGTTTTCCATATTTACCATCTTTGTTTATCGGTTTGAAAAGAATAGCCCCTGAGTCCGTAACCCGCGACCTGTTGACTATTTCCCTTGACGCGTCGTCTTGACCGAGTCCCTTTTTGTTTAATTTATGTATTTTCCCATTTATTAGCTTGATTCTTTTTACATTGTTTTCTGTTAGCTCTTTGTTGGACGCTTTTAGCTCACCCAGCCTTTTCTTAATTTCCTCCTCCTCTCCAAAAGCTATACTAAAACTCTCATCATTGACGTCACCATACGGTTCCTGTTCAACAAACTCTACTGTTGGGACTTCTGTATTAGTTCCCCTTATTGTCACCGTCTTACCATCGTCACTGTCGATAAATGACGTCTCTTTTTCTAGAGACCTTCTATCATATTCGTACTGTAATTTATTCACTCTCTCACGCAATTTACCATACTTGACACGCACGATGTCTGGCATGTCGTCGTCGTCATCACCATACTCGTTGTTAAATAAATTATAATCAAGAGTGGCTTTTTCGAGTTCGTCAATTATTTGATCATCGGTGTACCTATCAAGTCTATCGAAGTTGTCCATCTCAATCTCGTCAAAAACTTCCCCACCTTCAGTCATATTACATTAGCTCACATTTTGAATATCGCTCTCTGACTCCCACGAATCACATTTTCTTTCTAGATTAGATAATTGTACGCAAGCCACGCGAATGTCGCCGCAAACACCCATAGATTTTGAGCTAACCAAGCGAGACCCTTTGCGCCTGTCACCAGCGCGTCGTAAACTAAATTAGCCAACCCAACAGCCCATGGACCCATCTTCATTATCGCGTTTTTAACAGCCTGCGCGAACGACCTCGTGACTATAGCGCCTTTCATAACGTTAGTCCTCCCAGCGATAATAATGGTTGTTATAATTGCAGCTACTGAAATCGCTAAAGCACTCAACCCAACCATATTTTCTCTAGCCCACTTCTTGAACTTCTGCAATCTGTCAATATCAATCTCTTGTCGCGCTCTAACCTCCTCTATTTGTCGCTGTTCAATAACCATGTCTCTAGCCTGTGTGAGTCCAATCACTCTTTCAGCTAGATTAATGTGCTCTTCACCCCCCACAGTCGCGAGATCTTTTTTACCAAGCTCTGCCATTCTCTCGCCCGCTTTGTCTATCGCTTCTTGAAAATAGTCTACTCGTGTTTGCAACGTACCAGTATCGCCTATTCTTGACTCAGACGTCACACTCTCGCTTGGGTTCAGTAGCGCGTTTAACTCACGGTTCTCGATTGGTGTTAGCCCAAGTATGTCGACGTACTCTGCGTGTGTGGTGTCTAACAATGACGCACTCCTCGCAACGTCTTCGTAGTCTTTTGCGTTGTCATTAATCCGCGTCTCAATATTGCTAAAGGCTTCCTCCACGCGTTGGCGCTCCCTTCTACCATGTTCGCGAGCCAGCCCACTCCTCACTTTAGTTAGTCTAACTCTCTCACTAACTGCGACGTTTGGGTCGTCCCAAGCTAGCTCACTATCTTTAGTGGCTTTTTCAAGACTACGCTCTAGTTCGTCGTCGGCGACATCTTTGTATTCGTTAGAGCTACCCATCTCAAGGTTGTCGAAACCACTTTCAGTCATATTACATTAACTCACATTTTGAATATCGCTTTCTGGTATCCACGAATTATGTTTGCTCTCATAACCCAACCATTTGACCAGCGCCATCTTCTTCCCTCTGACTTTCTTTCTTTTCAACACCTTTTCAACTCTGTACACATCGTCACCAGGTTTCTTATTGACTAGCGATAATTCCTGTTCATAAAATTTACCAATAATCTGTTCACCGGTGTGATCCTCAATTTCGTACACATTTGGGTCACCACGAATAACCTTTACCACTTTAAACAGCTCTTCAGTGAAGTTGGCTTCATAGCCCTTTGTGAACACACTCTTGTATTTACTAATTCTCACTGACTCGCCAACTCTAAACTTTGGCAATGGGTTGTCTGCAAATTGGTGACCAAACAAAGTGGTCCAAACTTCACCCTCATTTGACTTATCGACATCCTTTGGCTTCATCATAATGCTTCGATTCACACTGCTATTGTAATTGTCCACAAATTTATCCAAAGCATCAATCCATTTGTACGTCCCATGAGTGTAAAAGTACCTCCACATAATGCTCTTGAGACTTCTATTAAAACGCTCAACAACAGCAGCCTTTTTATCGCTTTTAGTGCTGAAATACTCAACACCATGTTTTTTCAGTAAACTTTTCACGCCAACATTGTAGAACTCAAGTCCATCATCAAATTGTGTTAACTTAGGTGTGACCCCAAACCAATCTTTAAAGTCATCCAACAATTTTCCAACAGCCTTAGTCATGTTCTTAGTGTCTTTTCTGTAAACCGCAATACCAAAAGCGTATCTACTCAATATTTCAATACCTGTCAATATCCAATAATACCCCTTGTTCTGTTTTGAGTACTTACTCATGTCCACTAAGTCCATTTGGAGCTCTTCACCAAGAAACCCAACAAAAGTCGCGCGGAATTTATGTCTTCTCACAATAGGTTTGTACCTAGTGTAGGTGTCCTGCGCTGTCAACCATTCTTTCACTGTTTTTCTAGTCACTTTCAATCCGTCTCCTAACGCACTTTGATACAACCTCTCCGCACCACTGAACCCTGTCTTAGGATTGTAATAAATGTCTCTCAACCCCTGCTCTGTTTCCACACCAAGCTCCATATAATTCACACAATATACAGTTCCAATAACACCGCGCCAATTTTGAGACCACTGTTATTTGGTTTGACGCGAAACGTCATACTTGAGTAAACACCTTTTTTAATACTCACCTTTGACTCAATGTCTACATGGCGTTGCACTGACCCTTTCAATGACTGTTCGGTAGGTATTGGCAACGTTGTGATCACATTGCTACGCTTCCCATCAATACCCACGTTGCTATCCGTCTCGACGATGTCACACGAGATTTCTATGTACTTCAGACCTCTGTACATATCAACCTTGTTTGGGCTGACGTGCCACTCCTTCCCTTGGATTAACGTGTTTTCTGCAAAGCCAAGAAGAGGTCCAACCCCCAGCAATCTAAATGGGGCTACAGTCTTTACTCTACATCCACCAGATGGGATTTTCTCTATCTCAAGACTTGGCACGCTTGGTCTCATGTCGGAGACCTGGAGCTTCATGTACTCAACCAACGCGTTGAAGTTATAGTGTCCCTGAGGCACTGAGAACCGCAAAAGACTACCGAGGGAAAAGTCGATTGTGTTTGCCAGTACGTTGTCGTAGTCCCAAAACACAGTGGCTGTCTTAACCATAATGCATGGGTTATCGTGCGTGATCATCACACTGTTGTCAAAGGACACGACTTTTTCCACACCCTCAATAAATACCGTCAACTTTCGCATTATGTATAACATACAGTATATTATATATGCAGAAAGCCCTTCATGACTACTATGGAAAGCACTACGAACGTGCGATGGCGAGCACATCAAAGGCTACACACGACGCGAAGGCAGACCTCATCAAAAAGTACCCTCACGCCACTTTAAGCAAATTCGAGTTCTATCCAAATATTTCACAAGACGGTGAGATCATGAGTGTCGATGTGTATTTCAGAAACAGCGACATCCTTAGCACAGACATAACCAGCGCAACCTTCAAAAATGATAAAAACATGTGGAAGTGGCTACACAATAGTAAGTTCCCAATAATATGGCAAGGCAATGGAACTATCCAACCACTGCCAAAAGGTCGTAAGAACCACTGGGGGCTTTGGGATGGTTATCCAACAGAAAATGTGTTGAATTATCCAGTGAACAACTTCAAAGTTTTCGTTAACCAAAATAGCTACTTCATGTCAAAGCTGCCAGTCTTGCGAGTCACCACATCAAAGACAAAATCAGAGTGGGACGACAGCGAATCTTACTATCGTGTTGTGTTTGCGACGTATTGTGCGAGTTTCTGCTGTGGGGTGTCACTGCAACATTTATCAGTGTCACAAGAAGTTCATCCTGTGGTCACAAGTGTGATGAGATTTCATTTGTACTTCACCATTAGGAGACTTCTCAGAAGAATGGAAGGTGGTGAGACCATGAAATCAATAAGTAGAGAATTTAACGCTTCCGAATTGTATGGCAAGATCTCTAAGATTCCCAGAAAACATTATTACCAGAATAAAGTCCTGAGCGATGGCACTCTAGGCGAATCCAGAGTCTTCACACTCAACAACGTTCAGAATGATTACAAACGATACGTCGCACGACTCTCAGACGGCTTTACCAACATTGGACTGCAATATCTAAATCAGAGCATAGAGTCCTTTGTGTACTCCACACTTGGTGCGCAGGCGAGAACACGTGTATCAGTCGTTGGTGGTTCTGCAGGAAGTCTAGAGACCCAACAAGAATTCCGAAAGTTGCTCTCTGACAGTGTTATCAACTATGACGTGTCGACATGGATTCTCAACATGAATAAATCGATTAGAGACACCAACGTTGTCCAAAATCTTGCAGTGTCGCCAAGTACATGGTTGATGCCAAGTAATGTGGTGATTCTCAAGAACAAAATCGCTGGGTACAACAACTTATTAAAGATTGCCACAGAGTCCATGAGATTTGGAGTGAACACCCGCTTGAACGCAACAACACCGACGACTGCGGCTAAAAAAGTCCACCAAGAAAATGTGGTGACTAACTTAGTAGCGCCAACGACTGTGAAGAAAAAAGCTCACCAAGAAAGTGTGGTGGTGGTACCAACGACTGTGGCTAAAAAAGTTTACCAAGAAAACGTGACACCACTTCCTGTGAGAAAAACAGTGACCACCACCACAAGTAAGTCAGACACGACAACGTTGGCGATAGTGTTAGGGTTCTCAGCGGTATCTGGCTATCTGCTAACCAAATACACCTTGAAGTAGTAATGAGTCTAAACTATGGGTATGAGTCTGACGACCCTCACGATAAAATACTAAAGAGAACGAAAAGACATCTGGACGAAGATCCTAAACTAAGCGCGACTGGTGGAAGGATGTCTGGAATAATAGACATGCAAGGCTCAGCGATAAAAAACGTAGCAGACCCAGTCGATGACTCAGATGCTGCCAATAAAAGAACTCTAGACCAACTACTATCAGGTTTCCTCAAGAGTCAGTCCTATAATCTTGTGCTCAACTTCAACGTTAGCACACACGCCTTGAAAAACGTGGAATTTCATGCCAATGGTTCAAACAAAGTGAAAGCCATTGGTGAAACAAGTAAATTAGTGCAGAACAACCCGGCTTATGGTCCTATTGTCGGCATCAGCGGTGTGAGTCAAAGTTTTCTATCACCCGTGTTAACACCAATCCCACTTGAGTCAGGTCTCCATTTTAATTGTCCAAGTATGCAATGGTGTGATCTCTCCATTTTTGTCGTAGTGAGGTTACCAATGAGAACCGCTGGATCAAATTGGGAGACAATTATATCAAACGACGATGGTAGTTGGGATAAGTTCATAGGGTACAAGACTGGTGTGACCAACAAGCTCGCGTATGGTGGTAGCATCCCAGCGATGGAGAAAGTATGCACTATTCCGAGTGGTGTTGACCTCACAAAAATGCATATGATATCGATACACTGGCAAATGAGCAATTCACATGTCAGAGTCAACAACGTTAAGTCAACCGATTCAGACTTCATAGCAAATATGAAAAAGATAGGCGCACCCTACGGAACAATTTTTGGAATACATCGACCAAGAATACCACTAGCGCCCTATGCACACCCATCGTTGATAGAGTTCTACGGTGTGAAAATCGTGAGTGGCTACATGACGAACCGAGACATCATAATCATGGGTGGAGAAATGATGAAGGAATATGGTATAAAGTAAATGGGAGCATGTGTTTCAAAAGAACGTGAAATATACAAAATAAATAAGACGACTGATCACATGTTCAAAGCTGGTGGGTCATTTGGCCGCGGTGATGTGACTCTCGAGCTCCACGCTGAGATTGGTATGAGGTCTAAAAAGACTTATGGCGAACCTATTATGTTACCCGCGGAATTAGACACTGTAGGAGTGGTGGGAGACGTGACCTAAGTTATGTAATGGGTTGGCTTAGAAAACTGGCTCGTAACATTAGAAACTTTTTCAGACGACGTAGAAAACTGAAGACTAATAAAACGTATTTGCTGCATTGGTACACAACAAACCAGATCTATAAAAAACCTGACACCTATGTCGAGTAGTTTTTTTGTAGGAGACTATAATATAGTGATGACCTCCACAGCGCTTCGATTATTCGACTTCGATGGTCATCAAATCACAACGGTCATGGACAACGGTGAAGTATGGTTCAAAGCAAGAGAAGTCGCAAGTGCTCTAGGTTACGCTCGACCAAAAGATGCAGTCAACGACCACGTCGAACCTGATTGCAAAATGAAGATAGAGCAGGCCTCGTTTATCAACGAACTTGGGGTCTACTCATTGACGTTCTCGAGTAAATTGGAGCGTGCGAAACACTTTGGAAGGTGGGTGCACTCAGAGGTCTTGCCAAGCGTTAGAAAAAGTTTAGCTGACGTTGGTCTCAAACACAATCAATTTAAAATGATCACTGAGTTCGACCTTCATACGAAAGTCGTTGGTTTTCTTAGGAAATATTATCCAGAAGCTATTTTGATAGCCGCTTGTGGTGAGAATCAAGACACCTCGAGTAAAAGAATAAATTCGTGGAAAAAAGGTTATCAACGTGGAACGCCTGACTTGATTATTGCCAATGCGAACCGACAGCACAGCGGGCTTGTGATTGAGTTCAAGAACCCAGGTGGCACAGGTAGGACGTCCAAAGAGCAGGAGTCTCTGTTGCTCAGATATAAATCCGCTGGGTATCTAACGTTGTTGTGCGACTCATACGATGACGCTATCACCACAGTGATAAAATATCTCTTTGACGTTGGGTTTCAATGCTCTCACTGCCTTCGTAAATTTAAAAATAAATCAGCGTTGAGTAACCACGAGAGACGCTATTGTAAAGAGACTTTTTAGACAGTGACTGACGAGTCGAATTAGCGCTCGTTCTCGTTGTTGAGACGACGTCTGAAGTGACAACTGCTCTAGCATTTTTTAAAGACGTTTTTAACTCAGTAAAAAATGTCTGCGAGACTTTCTCTACTTATTTCACAAACCTTCTGACCACTGTGTGAAAAAATGTTTCTACGGTACATTGGACGCTTCATGTGACCAATGTCTAAATTTAAAAAAGTGGGGTATCCGAGAACACCCTTAATTTTGTGTGGAAGGATGGTGACGTCTGCACACTGCGCGATATTGCTCAGCACCACCAACGAATGATGGTCCTGGATTATATCTCCAATTGAATGGCGCTTCAACAGTTGTTCCGTAAGTGTCGCGACAAACGGCGCAATACGCTTTTAGAAATGTGATGTCGTCTGCCATTGGGAACAACGTGTCGAGTTCACCAAGTCTTTTTAAGTGCTCCGTTGTTATGAGACCACAAATAATGACGTGAATGCCAGCTTTAATGTATTCGCGAATAATTGGGAGTAACCCGGAGTACCAATGGCCTTCGTCAATTCCGATGACGTCATAATCGACTATCTCGGAAGAACTTGGGAGGTTGGTGATTAACTTCGCAGGTAAACTGTCTGATCCAACAACAATGGTCTGACGATGTGTGGAGAACACGTGGTCAGTTCGCCTAGTGTCACCTGTGTTGTTCATGTAGAGGACTTTGAGCCCTGACTTACTTAACGTGACTAACCTGCGAAGAGTCTCAGTTGTTTTTCCTGCGAACATGGGACCAATCACGATTTCTAGTCTACCGACTTTCTTCATGATTACTATACCTCAAGAGAAACGCTCTCCCCTCTTGCGGCAACTGTTGCTCGTTGTTGAATATCCGCTGAAGCTCTAAGTTTTCAAGATGAGTCTTCGAGCTATTGTGTCTTGAGCGACACGTTAGGCTATTGGTGGACACACCGCATGGGTAGCACTCGTACTCCCCAATGTCACGCGAAAAATGCTGGTGGGGGCTTGAGAACGCGTGGTCCTCGATATCGTCCACACCCAGTATTTCATTACACCCCACCCTACAAACGTTAACGTCACAGTTTGCGGCGAGGTGTAGCCACGCTTTGGCTTTGGTTGAGCATGGTTTCCATAGAAGGGTCGCCAAGAACACTTCGAGGTAGTTACCGAGTAGTGTAGCGGTGGACTCGCAAGGGTTGCTCAAGTAGTGGTCACTCGCTAGCGTAAGACGTCTGAATGGTGGGTAGCACCACACAGGGATCATCTTGGATAGTGCGCTAACCATTCTGTTGGCTCTAACTTCGTCAAGTCCAACCCAAGCATCATGAGCGAACTTTGTGTAGAGAATCTGAGTACTAAATCGTCTTGACACCTCTTCGTTTTTACAATCGGGGTCGCACAACTTGAAGACTTGCGAGTACCCTTTTAAGATGTTGGGTCCAGAGGCGCCTTGTGGGGTAGACACATTGATAAAGGACATTCTCCGCATTGCGTCGATCTCCTCTTCTTGGCGGGCTTGGTCTTGAGTCATCTCTTCTGCGATGTCTTGGACTTGAGTCATTATGTTATACTCTCAGAAAAAATCCTAATTTTTTAGTGCGTTTGGTCTGGAACTGCGAGATACCTGTGAGGTCATCTGTGAGACACCTGTGAGGTCAACTGTGAGTAAGATAATATGTGATAGTGTATTAGATGGTTGAGGACTCACAGACGGCTGTTGAAGCGAAGATTACGGCTGATGTGAAAAGTGTTAAGGTGAAGGACCCAAAGCGCGTCGCTGCTGGTAAAAAGTTGGCTGAGATATCGAAAGCTGCGAAAGAAAAGAAAATGCGTGAAATGATAGTCAACGAAGAGCAGGGTGGTGAGTGGAGCTATGGTTATATTGTTGGAACACTTGGTGTTATCATTGCTGGTGCCTCGTTATGGTACACAATTAGCAGTGAAAAAGAGACACGACTAGAGCCTGTGAGTACTGCACCAGCTGTGTCAGAAAGTTGTAGAACTCGTCGTCCAGCACTTGACACATTTGATTCTTAAACAAAACACACGACAATGTATATATGTCCGCGATCGATCGAAAAGAACTTATGAACGAACTGTACGACGCGCTACTTGTTACGACTGGCGCTGTGGTAGTGAGTATGATCTCTAAAAAGGCTTTGGGAGAACCATTGGGAACACCAGAGACAGTTAAAGGCACAGTGAAACTTGCTGCAGCTGTTGGTGCAGGAACGTTGTTAGTAAAATGGGTGCAATCGAAAAAGTGGATACCGACAGATCCATTCAAATCAATGTAAGTTAATGGCGAGCGTTGTGGCTGGAGGGATATTTAATGCAGTGGCTTTTGCAGGCGCTGGCTTTATGTTCTCGAAGTTTAATCACTCAGGCTATGAAGCTGAGATGAAAAGGCATAACCATGCGTTGGAGCAGTTAGCCAGCGCGAAAGAAGCGTGGTATGAAAATGAAGTCGCTAAGAAAGATAAGATCCAGCGTTTACGACAACGGCTCTCTGACGCTAACGCTGACATCAATGACACAAACCACGCGTTGGAGGAACTTAGAAGTGTAATGACCATACGGTACAGCGGACGAGTGTTCACTGACTCCCCAAAGATTGCGGATTACTACCAACCAAGTGCGGAAATGAAGGAATACCAATTATTGTTTGTTAGCGCGCTAGGCTTGGGTAGTGGAATAGCGCTATGGGTGCTAGTTCGGTGAAAAAAATGTTGGAGTAGTATAAGAGTGATGGACAAACTTATGAGGCAGATGAGTTATGGTTACACAATTGACGAAATCGCGAGTGAGACGCAAATTGAGTGTGGAGGCACCTTCAGGCTTTACTACTGCTCGGATTGTGACGTTGTGAAACATGTGACTGACTGCGGTGGGTACGCGTGTCCAAAGTGTGGCGACACCGAATGGGGCTACACTCAGAGTTACAGCGACATGAGACTCACTCGGTTAAAAAGCGTTCACAAACGGTCTTGGTGGATGGGGAGGAGACTACGGAACGTTGTGAAGTATGAACACCTTGAGTTGATAAAAGAGGACTTCCTGAAAGTTGTCAATGTGCTGCACTCATACAATTTGATAAAGGGTAGAAATGTCAGCAGATACGGATACTACATTATTAGGTTGTGTCATAGAAGACGAGTCGAGACGCTCAAGAAGGTGTCAGACCTCAAAGATGGGAAGGTGAAAGACTTGTTTGACAACAATCTGTTTGGGGTGGTGTACCCAGAGCTGGGATGGTGTGAAAGTGGTGACAACTACTACGACGAGTGGTTTAGGAAAAAAACAAGTGTAGTATATAGAAGCCATGGGTGACGTCACAGAAAACTCACTTGTTAGAAATGGTGCAGCCGTTGTAAATCCACTAACAGGTAGAGCAGTCAACGTTCATGGGCGAGTCTACAATCGACTTGTTAGAGATGGTGTTTTTAGCGACACGACGAGTGTCAGTACTATTAATCCGCTGACAAACAGGCGAGTTAACGTTGGTAGTCGGACACACAACCGTCTTGTTAGAGACCAGGAGGCACAACCCACAGTTGAAGACCATAGCCCACGGCTGTTGGATCGAGCACTGAGAGGGTTCACAAGGTCCTATGGAGTCGAAGTAGTTGACGACAGAGACATCAATCAGGTAAATGGTAGTAGAAGTGCTGTCATCAACCTTTTGAGATGTGAACTAGGTGAGACCAACGGAATGAAAGTGGTAGAGACAGTCAAGGTCACTTTTGAGAAAGTTTTAGAACTCAATAAGACCACGTACAAAACTGCCTACTTTAACAGCGAAACGTTCGTCGTCATTAATGAACACAACATCGAGGGTGTCGCCAATCATGGGTCGGAACAGATCTTGACGCGGATAGCTGGGTGGTTATCTGAGGGGTCTGGATGGACTATCGACAAAATAGATGCGCACTACGTCAATATCGCTATTTACAGACCTCTGCGTGGGAGTAGCTACATTGCGTTGCCAAAGGAGCTGCGTAACAGTAAGAAGGGTTTGATAAACGTAAATAACGGTGATGACAACGAGTGCTTTAGATGGTGTCACCTCGCACATAAATTCCCTGCTGGAAAAAACTCTGATAGAACGTCGAAGTACGCTAGGCATGTCAGTGAGCTGAACTATGACGGAATTGACTTCCCAGTCACACTCAAAGACTACAACAAGATCGAAAAGGCTAACGAAATTAGCATTAATGTTTTTGGGTACGAAAATAAGCAGCCATTCCCTGTGTACGTTTCTAAGGAGGTGTACCCTGACCATATGGACTTGTTGTTGATAACTAATGACGTAGGTAACAAGCACTACGTCTACATTCGCGATTTTAATAAATTCATGCACCGGCAAACAAAGCATGAGGCGAGAAAGCACTTTTGTAGGTATTGTTTGCAGTGCTTCACCCGAGAGGACGTGCTTGAAAGCCACATTGAAGTATGTTTGGTCATTAATGGGAAGCAAGCTATTAAAATGCCGCAAAAAGGTGCGAAAGTGAAATATGAGAATTTTAGTAGACAGCTAAACGTACCATTTGTGGTGTACGCAGACTTCGAGGCTATCACACAGAAGATGCACACAACAAAGCTGTCAAGCGAGTGTAGCTACACAAACGCTTACCAGAGGCACGTTGACTGTGGTTATGGGTATAAATTGGTTTGTTGCTATGACAATGAGTACAGTAAGCCAGTAAAAGTGTATCGCGGTGAAAATGCAGTCAACAAGTTCATTGGGGAGATGTTAGAAATTGTTGAATATTGTAAAGAAACATCTGAAAGTCACTTTAACAAAGAGATGATACTGACTGACGACGATAAGAAGAATTTCGACGAGGCTAAGAGTTGTCATATTTGCAGCGTTGAGTACACTAGCGCCGACGTTAGAGTGAGAGACCACTGTCACGTGTCAGGTAAGTACAGAGGGTCCGCGCATCGTGACTGTAATGTGAACTTTAAGTTGACTGATAAAATTCCTGTGATCTTTCATAACTTACGTGGCTACGATAGTCATTTTATCATGCAGGAGATTGGTAAGTTTGGTCAAGATATTAACGTGATACCGAACAACATGGAGAAGTACATGGCGTTCATGCTTGGAAAAAACTTGGTATTTTTGGACAGCTTTCAGTTCATGGGTAGCTCTTTGGACAACTTGGTGAAGAACCTACCAAGGGACGCTTTCAAATACACGTCAGAAGTGTTTCGCGACGATGGGTTGGCACTAATGACAAGAAAGGGAGTCTACCCCTATGATTATATGAACTCCTTTGAAAAATTCGACGAGCGCGAGCTACCCTCCAAAAAAGATTTCTACAGCGTTCTGAACGATGAGCACATCACGGAAGAAATGCACGAGCGTGCCATCGACGTGTGGGACTACTTCGACGTTGAAAGTATGGGTGGGTATCACGACCTGTATTTGAAAAGCGATGTGCTCTTGCTTGCCGACGTTTTTGAGAACTTTAGAAAGACGTGCCATCGTGAGTATAAATTAGACCCTTGCCATTATTTCACATCGCCTGGGTTGGCTTGGGATGCCATGCTGAAGATGACTGGAGTAGAACTCGAATTATTGTCCGACATCGACATGTTCCAGTTCGTAGAATTAGGTATGCGTGGTGGTGTGAGCTACATATGCAACAGACATGGTGTGGCGAATAATAAATACATGAAGGGGTACGATAAAGCGCAAGAGTCGAAGTATTTGATGTACCTTGACGCCAACAATTTATATGGGTGGGCAATGAGTCGAAGTCTACCTACAGGTGGCTTCAAGTGGTTGACTGAGAAAGAAATAAAAAAGGTTAATCTGCGTGAGTATCACAACAATAGTAAAAAAGGTTTACTGCTTGAGGTCGACTTGGAGTATCCAACCCATTTGCATGACCTACACAACGATTACCCGCTGGCTCCTGAAAAGATGGAGATAACTGTCGACATGTTGTCAGAGTACTGCACGAAAATCAAAAATAAGTTTAACGTGAGTGTTGGTGGTGTGAAAAAGCTGGTGACTAATTTGATGGACAAAAAAAAGTACGTGTGTCACTATGGAAATCTGCAGTTGTACATGGATCTTGGATTGAAAATCAAAAAGATTCATAGGGTCCTACAGTTCGACCAGTCTAAGTGGTTGGGCAAGTACATCGACTTTAACACAGTCAAAAGAACTGCGGCTAAGAACGCTTTTGAGAAGGACTTCTTCAAGTTGATGAACAACAGTGTGTTTGGAAAAACAATGGAGAATTTGAGGAAGCGTGTGGATGTAAGATTAGTGACCACCGAGAAAAAGTTAGAAAAGCTTGTCTCAAAGCCTACGTTTGTGTCTTGCAAGATATTTAGCGAGAATTTAGTCGCTGTCCACAAAGTCAAAGAAACGTTGACACTAAATAGACCTGCATATGTGGGTATGTGCATACTAGACTTGAGCAAAACGTTGATGTATGACTTCCACTACAACTATATCATGAAAAAGTACTCTAGCGATACCTGCAGACTACACTTCACCGACACTGACAGTCTGTTGTACACAATCAAAACTGACGACGTTTATTCTGACTTCATGGAGGAGCGCGAAAAGTTTGACAATAGCGATTACCCTGCAGACAACCCATTCGCTTTCAAAGAGAACAAGAAAGTCATTGGCAAGATGAAGGACGAGTGCGCTGGAACACCAATTATTGAGTTCGTCGGGTTGCGCAGTAAAATGTATAGCTATTTGAAAGAGGATGGGGGTGGTGGGAAAACTGCTAAAGGTATTAGAAAGAATATAATTAAAAAAGTGATTAAGCACGAAGATTATAAAAGTGTGTTACTCGAGCAGAAACAATTGCGACACACAATGAAGACCATTAGAAGTGTCAAGCATCAGCTAGGTAGTTATGAAATTAACAAAGTGTCGTTATCCTGTTTTGACGATAAACGATACCTTTTAGAAAATGGTATTGACTCCTACGCGTATGGTCACAAAAACATTGTAGTGAGCAAACGGACTAATTCGTAGAGTAGTTGGCTATTTGTTAGCTAACGTTGTTAGCCAATCAAAAGAGCGCCATTTCGCCATCCATTTGGATAAACATCACCACTAGAATCAAAATCTGGTGGTTTTTTTTTCGCGCGTGAATTTGTGAGACAGCAGCAGAACGCGTCGGTGGTTTGTTGAACAAAAATGTAAAAATGCTGAAATGACACCTTCTACTTTTTTAAATGTGTGAAAACGTTGAAGTGGCACACTATGCCTTTTTTTTTAAATACGCGAAAATGTTGAAACGACATTCTCCACTTTTTAAAGACGTGAAAATGATGAAACGACACATTCTAGCTTTAAATTTAGCGAAAACAGTTATTTTAGTATTTCTTATCAATTGAGTAGAAAACATGGGAGGGGTGTTTAGAATGACTAATGATTGCCATAGTAGTATAGAGAGTGGTGGTGCGAGTTAGTCAACGTCGATTGTAAAACATAAACACCAAAACATCGCTAAGTTGTGGCTCGACACAAATTTGGCGATGTTTTGGTGTTTATATTACGGTTGACGTTGACTGAGCTCGTACCGCCACTCTCTATACTACTTGCGTGGTTACCCGATTCCTACCCAGCTGTTTGCGACACATTTATTTAACAGCTTTATTGGACACGTCTATGTGACAAACTAACAAAAATACATAGATACAAGAAAAATAAAAGACGAGCCCAACAGGGTTTGCGCGAACGGGACACAGTCTCATGCGAGGCGCAGCCCTACGGTAGGAAAACATACATTATAAAAACACATGAAAGGGGCAATAATACATATATATACATAAAAGTTTAAGCCCGATGACAGGGGCAGTCGCGCACAAGCGACCATGTGCAGGACATGTCTATATCAAAAGTATTATTAAGTAAAGAAAAATATAAGTTACACAGAAAACCCTTAAAAGAAGGAGCACTATGAAAAGTATGTAATGGGGCTAACTTGCAAATAAAGTTCCAGGGTTTAACAATTCTGTTAAAATACGAAGCTTGGAAAGTACTGGTTTTACAAATGGTGGGTTTTAAAGTTAAAGTTGGGTTAAGATTACGTGTGCGCCCATGCTGCACAAACGAAACAAAACATTCAATATTAAAATCAGTAGGGCCAAAGATTGCTTTGAAGAAGAAAGTCAGGTCTTTTATTTCTCTATCATACACCAAAGGCAGCAGGTTAAGGGCCAGCAGCCTATCCTTGTACGACGTCTCGCCTGGTTTCGACCTTAGGATCCACCGCGTAGCGCGCCGTTGCACTCTCTCTACCATGGATTTTAGCTTAACTGTTGCTGGCGACCACACCTCGGTAGCATAGCACATCTGAGATTTAACGAGTGCTAGGTATAATGTCCGTCGAACTGTGATATATGTAATCAGGGGACAGGTTCTTTTCAATAAACCGAGTAGCTTATTTGCTTTTGCTACGACAGACGTAACATGGGAATACCAGGAGAGTTTATCAGAAATGAGAACACCAGGTCCCTTTCTTCCCGCACGCGTAGTAACTTCACGTCCCCAAGGTGATAGTCATAGGTCACTGGCGTTTTCTTTCGATTTACTGTAAGTACCTTGCACTTTGAAGCGTTGAACTTAATGTTAGACTCGGCACAGTGGATGTCCGGATGGACATTATGACGTTTTGTGACGTAGGTTTGAGTTTCGGATATTATTATTTGAAAATATATGACCGCTCGACCGCCAGATAAGTCGTTCAATTCAGAAATATTACAAACGTGAAGTTCGATTTGGAAAAGTGTCGCTTGAATGGGGAAAATGTATAACTTCGCGAGGCTTGCTCTTTCGAGTAAATGTTGTTCGAATAAAATGGTCACATTGAATTTTGACATTGTAAACGCGCCATATGATTACCGTATGTTATTTTAATATTACAAGGCTATATATATGTTCGCCTTAGCTTGAAACATGGTTCAGATTCTACATTATTTATTTGATCCTCTATATGCTATAAGTATAGAAAATTTATATCATCATTCTGTTGGCATGCCTGATCCTGAACACTGCTCCAACCTCGTGCCAACTGCTCTTGTGTCAGTCCAAAGGCAGCATTTCACTTCTGATAAGAACTCCTAGTAGTAATAAGCATGGGGTGAGGCTATTCTGCACTCAGTTGATGTAGTGACGTCGTACCAACAATTCACGAAGTTCGTCGGAAAATGCTCGGTTTATCTTCGCGTTGCGCGAAATCAAAATATTCCCCCCGAATTTTAATTCAAAATGAATACGGTGTTTGAACTTGCATGTAACTTGACGACTGTGTAATAAACAGGTTTAATTCTGCACCCATGACCCAGTTATGGCTGAATCAAAATAATTTGTAATACGTCAACTGAGTGCAGCATCTCAAAGTATAGTTAATATTTATGGCATATGTATACAGTATACTATTTTCTATTTCCGTCTGAGTGACTGGAGTAGGCTCAGTAGCAGCGCTGCGCCACTAAAACATTAAAACAACATACATGTATAAACAATCCAAGCAATGAAAAATAGAAAAGTCCAAGTAATCAAAACATCGCCATTGCACTCCTGATAAATAAAGAATAACTCCTTACTCTTCTGGAATGTAGTTCAATTAATGGTACCAACCACACGGCGCCATCTTCTTGATTCATCTATACAGTGGAACCCCGTTAATACGACCGCTGTCGGGCCAAAAAAATGTGGTCGTATTAACAGGGGAGAATCACACTATTTAGCTTATATTCCAGCCAGAAAAAAGTGGTCGCAATAGCGAGGTGGTCGTATTAACGGGGTGGTCGCATGGCGGGGTTCCACTGTATTTACGAACATTTCCCAACGATTTGTCGATATGACGTCACTACATCAACTGGGTGCACAATAGCCTCAATAAGCATGTGGTTTATATTCGAACAAATAAAAAAGTACATCTAAATCAAGTATACGTAACATGTTGTCGTAAGGAAGCTTCAACAAGTATTGCTTACAGTGTCGCGAGGGCGGCTTCCCGCGCTTTTGTTTCTCACCCCAGTCCTTCTTATATGTGGCTCCATCACCAATTGGATGACGTCATACCGTACTGATTAGGGTTAGAGCACTGATCTCTATATACCAAAAAAAAAAAATTGATATAAAAATTGATATATCTCTATATATCAATCCATAGTAAAAATATAGTAAAAATACTAAATTTACTAAACGTACCTTTTTAAAAACATTTCTGAAACAAATATTGATATTAAAGCTCCATAGTAATGTGGTTGTTGAAACACTTTGAAAATGGAATCCAAAGTTGCTGCGAACAAAAGGCATTATGTGAAAAATCCATAATATTTCATCAAATTCCGAGTGAAAGTCGAGGTGAAAAGGTGAAGTACTTACTCCACGAGTACGATACCATAAGAAAAAGCATTGGAACCAAGTCTTAAGCTCTCAAGGTTGGCTTCAAAATGTTAACTACTCGCAATAAGGGTATGCGCAATTCAGGTATATAGAGATCAGTGGGTTAGAGCATACATCAGGGTTTAGTTCTAGTAGGATCAGTATCAATAACGTCAACTATCTTCCTCAACTGAAGCCCTCAACAAACTACACCGGCATCCACTTATGTACCGGCGCTATTTACATCGTATCTTAACCATTTTCAAGTGTAAAAATAATTTAACAGATTTCGACTTCGAAATAACAAAAACTAATCATACATATATATCACACGACGCAAGGATGACATCTACCTCAGTAAACCGAAGACAAATTGGGGGAAGCAGAAACTTTTTTATCATGCTTGTAAAGAATATAATGCTTTGGACCCCAATATTAAATCACTCAAACTATTAGCTACCTTTAGAAACGAACTCTTTAAGTTACCATGTCCATATTAAGATTACTGTTTAACCTTATACTTAACCTTATTTGTAATATAATCATATTAATCATTTACACATATATTCGTAATCTGTAATTATGTAATACATGTACATATATCCTATAAATTATCTCTTATATTTTATGTTTCTCAGGAACCTTCTGAAAAACACTTTTTGTGACGTTGGTTTTCCTGAATAAATATTATCAATCAATCAATCAATCAATCAATCAATCAATCAATCAATCAATCAATCAACAAATGATAACGTATTATGTTATCCACATAATATATTTAGGGGCACTTATAGGAACGTTAATTATTTATGGCTGAGGTTGGTACCGAAGAGAAATGGGTTAGGTAAGACAAATTTTTGCCAATTATAAATATTGGGTAACAAATTTCAACACAAACAAAACAAATAGAATAAAATAAATTAGTGTTTAATGTATGTCTATAGTCACAACTGGCAACTTCAACATTTGCTTTAAAGATAACATATTGTTGAAGTATTATACTCACTGCATGACACTGTAGATACATGTATACAGGGACGTACCCAGGGGGGGAGCCGAGGGAGCCGCGGCTCCCCCCCCCCTTTGCTTGTTGAACTAAAACCAAAAATTCAACTAAATATTTTGCAGTACATGGTTAATTTGTTTACTGAATGCTTGTTCTTCATAAATTCATCACAAAACAAAGTGCTTGTGCTACGGAAAACGTCAAACTGTTTACATTAGTCTCGGAATTTAAATATGTTTCCGTGTTCAGTTTTCTTTTTAATAAACCTACGCCTTTTTTAAAATAAACAAACAATTGTGATTTGTGTTTTACTGTCTATTTGTGTTATAATGAAAGGCTGAATAAAATATAACTAATTATTAGCACGATGTAAAAGCTAAACATGAAATTTCTAGCCATCGGCTGGTGGCCTAATGTCGCAAAAAATCATGCTAGAAATTGCTGTAAAAACACTTGAAAATTTTCCTGTAGGACCATTCACCCCCCCCCCCCCCCCCAGACTTACCAGCCACAATCGCGGCTTTGCGGCGAACATATATATAGCCACGACGTCCTTCATTATCCACAGGGCTCCCCCCCTTTGAAGGTTCTGGCTATGTCCCTGCATGTATAAAATATTGAAGTCTATTTACAGTACGCCAGCACATATATACATGATATACAGCCAGGTACGTAGTATAACATGTATATGGTTGCATCAAAACAATCCATCCAGTGATGGTTGGGTTGGAAGAAACATTCAGTGTTTGAAAGGTTGGGTAAAACATTTTTTAGGTTCAACTTGTTTCTCTTCGGTATACCAATCCCTGCAATAAATAATGAACGCTCCCTAATAAATATATTAAATGTGTTTAAGAATTATAGTATAGAAGGGAATGACATTGCTATACACTGTTTATCCGCATTGTCGCCATATTTAGCCTGGTATCATGATTAAAATTGTTCATTGTGGTATCAGGATTTTCATCCATGCCATTTGACAGTCACAAAAGCAGTATAAAGCGGAGCCCGGCTCAATATTATACGTAAATACATTATTTCAATAATAATATGGAAACAAGTCAAGTTTTAGAAAAGCGATGATACCAGCTCGGATCCAGGGGTGTGTGGATTGGTTGGCTAGCCAACCTCTTTGGACGAGCAAAAGAAATTCATGCACCTTTGTTGAGATCTGGTTGACATACAGTTTACAAGAGTCAATATAGAGAGCAGATAGCAAACGTAGAAAACAACTTAAGTTGTAATTTGGGTACAAGGTTGCATAAAATAATTATAATAATAAAGACGTATTAGGAGTATTATACAATAGTCTCAATGCTCTTACAACAATATATTCTTAATGTTACTTATAAAAATAATTACAGTTTCATTATAAGATAAAGCCTAATACATACTGTATATTACCACTATGAACAAAAAACTATTAATTTTAGAAAAGAAAAGTCTTAAGTGCTGACTTAAAACTACTTAAAATATCAATGCTTCTAATTTACTATGGTAATGAATTCCACAGTTTTGGTGCGGCAACCGAGAATGTTCTGTCTCCAAAATGAGTCACCGTTTTGGATTTTGGCTCAAGTAGCAGATTTCGGTTAGATGATCTTAAAGTACGAGTAGGTTTATATTTAGTTAGCAAAGCAATATAAATAGGTGCCTGGCCATGTAAAACTTTGAAAGTAATTATCAGTATCTTAAAAACAATCCGTGGTCTTACTAGCAACAAGTGAATATTACGAAGCACAGGGGAGATATGATCTGATTTTTTAACTCTTGCAACAAGTCTGGCAGCTGTATTTTGAATTCGCTGTAACTTGCTCAATTCTGCTTCTGGTAAGCCATAAAGGATGCTATTGCAACTGTTATAAATGCATGCGCCAACTTCTCACAGTCCTTTTTACTCAAATATTTCCTGATCTGGCCGATATAGTCTGATAATCAAAGTGTCCGATTTACAAATGTTATTTACATGAGTATTTAATGTTAGATGTCTATCAACAGCAACACCGAGATCATGTAGTAAAATTCGAAATTAAAATCAGCTGTTGGTGAAAGTGCTAAAAAATCAAAATGCACCACCACTGTATGTACTTCATCCTGTGGGATATAATGATCCGTACAATCCGCATGGGTAAAAAGAAGACAAAAGGAAGGTCCTTTTTTAATAAATATATTGTCTTTTGAGCATTTTATATGGTATTTTCTAACATTCAAAACTCTCTTAAATCTTCCAAAGTGCAGGAAATTCCATGTGCTGTGGTCTATTGGTTACCACGCATGTCTATGAGCTGCGAGACCAAATGGGTTCAAATCCTGGGTCGAACACCACTCAAGGTCTTAAAAATAATTGAAGAGAATGTGCTGCCTTAGCAATAACACCAGCAAATGGTAAGACTTTCGGGTCTTCTTGGAAAACGACCTTAAATCGTAGGCCTTCGGAATCCCTTATCAGCTGGGTTTTCCGTTCACCTAAGAGTGATAAACTGAATAGTCGAGCACTTAAAACATGAGCTTCTGGCTCGGATAAATAAGCTGCTACCTAATCAAGTAAATCATATTCAAATATTGGTGAACCACTCCCAGGTCTGGACCCCTAGCAATTCCTTGTGCTTGCGATTGAAGCAGTCATAAATGTTACACCCACATTTCATTGAACAGTGTGATAATTATTGGATGAGGTGAAGCATGATTGATCGGGAGAATTATCAAGGCCAAGCTTTGTGTTATCTGCCGAAGCCGAAGCCGAAGGCTGATGTCTTGTTAACTCCGAGCTACCTTGATATAATTCTCATTATCATGCGAAAACCGAATCCAATAATTGTTTTATTATGCATAAGAAATGCTAAATTCAATCCTGTTTCCGTGCTTCGGCGTAAAAAATATTCAACACTTCACCGAGCGTCTCCTTTTCTTCGGATATTTCACATATTTTCTTCGCTTTCAAATAGTCGTAGAAGATAATTCCCAGTGCTGTCTTCGTAGCTCGTTTTTGTGCTCACTGCCTCCTTGTCATCTTATAGTTTTCTGCGACGTTGGCGAATCTTTGCGAAGAACCCGCCATATTCCCATTTTCTTTCGCCGTAAACAAGCTGGCAACAGCAAGCTAGCAACAAGATATTGGAATAATTATGTCATAGCTACACTTTTTGAACTGTAATATTGGAACATTGACCGGTTGATGTTACTAATTAGCTGCATGTGTGCCAACAGCCAATCAAAATTGAGATAGAGTAGATAAAGCATAATAAAAATTAGAGTTTCAGTTAATTATGAGCACAATGCGGCTTTGAGCATTTTATAAGGGAAACTAATTATATGAGCGGCTTAATGTCGGACTGACATTTAATTTGGATGAGTAATGTTTATATTGCTGTCGGATTGTATGTTAGGTTTGTTAGTGTTAACTCAGTTAGTCAATTGATGATCAGAGTCTGGAACAACTTACGATTGCCACCCGAAGTTTAGCCAAGTTCACGGCACAAACGTGGCCGATTAAATTATAAGTACTGCATAAGCAGATTTTTACGAAGGGTATAAACGTTTGCGCAATATAATATGTACTTCAAAATCTGTTTTCAGAATTGAAAATTGAAAATGATATACGATGAAGTGGCTGCCTGATTGCTGATTAATTTCTACTGTATACATAAACATGTTTTTACGAAGGGTATACAGGTTCTCGTATTATGTATTTAGACGCGGTAATTCCAAATCTGTAATTTCAGAATTGAAATCGGTTAAATATCGACTGAGATAAAGTTCACAATCTACGACGAAACGGCCTTTTGCGATTGGTGATTATAGTATGTACAAATACATGGCGTGTGAGGTCTTGGTTCATACATAGATAGGGAAAATCCCCGAGGGGGACAGGCGGGGGTTTATGGCGGTAAATATTTCTATTAATATGGGTACATTTTCATGTGGTCTTCCCTAAGAACTTACTGAAGTAAGCCTGCGGTAGGCAGCCCCGAAAATCGAGTTAAGTAACATCTCATGCCTTAAAATACACTCAAACAATGTTCTTGTGTTCGACATGGTCGTATAGCTCGCATTGCGGTAAATATACAGATCAAGCTCAATACTTTAAATAAAGGTCATATTTCAAGACTCCAGAGGAACTATACTGAAGTACATGTCTTTATATACAATATGCTTCCAGTTTTAAAATTATTAGCGCAGATAAATGTACGCCAAAGCGTACCTAATTTTATAAAGACTCGGGTCGATTGTTAGACCAGATCAATTTTACAATGTAAGTCTGAACCAGTTTCTTATCTTCTAGACTGTTGTAAGTTGTAAGAATATCAACCGAGGAACCTCAATATTAACATGCATATTATGATGATTGAAACTATTAAGGTTTATTCTTAGGCTGCATGGCCTCGTGTAAAGGTCGGTCTATAAGGTTAGAGTCTGGCCTCCTGTAAACACACCCTTTATTTACAAATATATCTCCAATAAAACAAATGGATTCAATTGTATTAAAAATTGCAATGGCTCAATAGACTCTCATGCAGTTTATACAATAGCAGAAATTAGTATCAATCTCAATAATTCTCAAGCAGGTTTAATAGAACAACAGTGATACTATATAGCTGCATGCATCAGTTCCATAGCAACAGTTTCTCAACTACATGTATAGCAATCATAATAGCAATCTCAACCGATATTCTCAAGTATACTTGAAGAATAATCATGAATAATCGATTTAAAATCCAATATACACATTGTTAATATATCATATATTCAACAATTGTTTTCAGACAACGGATGACAATCCGCGCCAATCAAGACTAGATTAGACTAGACTTACTGTATCTTCTGATGGACTCGATGGTTAGCGAACATTGACACATACACAGCAGATATACATGAAAAAATAAGTTTTTGGATAAGCTTCTTTGTCAACTGAGAATACACAACTAAACCACTCTCACTTAACAAAAACGTTTAAAACAAGAAAGATATGACTGGCAGAACTAACCTTTCGAAAAATGAAAGATTTACAAAATACATGCAGGGCACACGAATATAAAAGAAAATTTCCGTAGTAAAGACAAACAATCAAGATACACGCCGACTATATGGTAACCACAAAAATTGTTCTCACTATACAAATAATAATAATAATAATAATAATAATCAATTTTTTTAATAATAATAATCAATTTTTAATAAAACAGTCTTCTTTACAGCAGGTAGATTACAATTTAAAATTTTGAAGATAAAATGTATATATGTATATAAATTCTAATTACAATCATTGCATAATAATAATAATAATAATATATAATAATAATTCTAAAACTAATTGATAATAATAATAATTGATAATAATAATACTAATTGATGATGATAATAATAATAATAATAATAATATTTATTATATGTCTTGCGAGTCCGAACTGGCGTATTTGAACGCTGATTGGCTAACGTGCGGGTCCGTACTTTACCGTACGGACTCGGTGTACGGACCCGCACAAAAACAACAAACTACAGCAAAATTAAACGAAATAACAAAAAATGCACGGCCAACTCTATTATCCGGAGGAACTAACCGACGAAGATGATATCTTAAATGCTACGGAGACAGAGTACACTAGAGAAAAAAAGCAAGCCATTTTAAATAATGTTTTCTCTAAATTATTTCTCGTTGTAGTCGAGACTATTTTTTAATAATAATAATAATAATAATAATAATAATGAAAACTCGAGTTTTATTTGTAAGAAATAGACATAAACTATTTGCAACCAAGCTAGACTCACTACATTAAGATAGGCATCTTGGATGTGTTATGGTACAAGATTAAAAAGAAAAGTTTATCTAAAAGTTAGCCCTAGATATTACTAGATGCCAATATATAAGTTACTTACTATTATCAAAAACAAATTAGATATTTACACTTATTACCAATAATAATAATAATAATAATAATAATTCAAACTATATTATGATAATTATTTACAATAAATTAATATAAAAAAATAATAATTTAAAACTAAAGTCCAATATATATAAGATTATCTAACTAACTAATAATAATAAAAATTTACAAAACTAATGAATTCTTGCCATCACGGTCTCTATATCTAAGTCTATGTCTTATATATATCTATGTCTTATATATCTTATATATATCTATGTCTTATATATCTAAGTCTAAGTCTATGTCTTATAATAATAATAATAATAATGATGATGATAATTTATTTGGCATTTCCACATTACATGGCTCTTCATCCTAAGACTTAACTGTTCAAATACATGTAAAATTAAATATGTACAAAATTGAAAGTATCAATGCATATAGATAAAATCGGTTCCAATAAATAAAGTGAAGTGTATAAACGATAAAGTGAAGCACTGAACTGA
Source organism: Chrysogorgia sp. JL179-B06 (assembly GCA_035772405.1). Classification (NCBI taxonomy): domain Eukaryota; kingdom Metazoa; phylum Cnidaria; class Anthozoa; order Scleralcyonacea; family Chrysogorgiidae; genus Chrysogorgia; species Chrysogorgia sp. JL179-B06. Next base: position 638,196 of record JAYKKM010000123.1, on the reverse strand, counting down.
AGGTAATGGCTATTCGTACGGTAGCCGTACGACGCTATAGTCTCTTAGAATTCAACGAAATGCAGGTAAATATCACCAAAATCCTAAACCTAACCCTAATCCTAACCAAATTGCTAACCCTAACCAAAAAAACTATGCAGAAAAGGCAAATTAATTGCTCAACACAGACCGGCTCAACACAGACCGGTGAGTCAGTGACAATCACAATGTACATAATTATAATAGTCCTTTTACCTTTTACTTGTGTCTGTCTTTGATTATCTTGTCCTTCAACACTACGGTTTCGGCTTGAAATCAGCTAATAATCCAGGGCCAAATTTTCCGATGCCGCATGAGGACGGTTGATGCATATATATATATATATATATATACTATAAATCCGATCCAGATCAGGCCTTAGCTTGCATCTCACGTGATAAGGGACTAAACGCCGGTCGATATTAGCACCCTCGCCCTCAGGCCTTCGGCCTTCGGCCGGCGCTTCGCGTATATGCGCAATGTATAGGCCGACCTAAACATTAAAAATGAAGAGAAAAATGAGTCGACCTATAAACTTTACAAATAAGATTAAAAGCTCTTTCAGCACAGAAATGTTTTGCTGCATTAACGAAGTTATTATAGTTATCCTTTTCTCTAATTAGTATATGTAAATTGTTAAAAATATTTGCAGGTACTTCTAGAGTTGGGAATTGTTACTACTTCGTAGAACTCTATTATGAGTTTTAATGTTCACTGATAAGTATACAGGCCAGTTCAAACAGTACGTTCATGGCTTTAAAAGCAAGTATATATTTTAAATACCATATATATAACTTCACATATAGGAGCGCACATTCGAAATTATATTTTGCGAGGGTGCTCTTCGTTCTCGGGAACCCCGACTTTAAGTCTATAAGACTTTAAGTCTTTCACGTCTTTAACTTCAAGTTGAAATAGTTATTTTGCGAGGGTGTTCAGATAAAGACGATACGTGGACGATCGTCAAGCTCATATCCTCAGAAAAATTATTCTGAGTTCCGTACAGGAATCGAACCTGTAACCTTCTGATTGCCGGTGAGACGCTCTAACCATTGAGCTAACGAGACTCAGATCTTCCACGTATATATCGTCTGTTTACTAGTCCTCACTACAACATTGTGTATATTAACGGTGTTCCGATAAGTTGTTCAAGGACTAAGTCTTTCACTTTCACAAGGACTAAGTCTTTTCTGTAAGTGATTGTTTCCCCGCGACGGCATGTTCTCTGTCAGCATTTCATAATATTACCAAAATTAAATATTATTTTATATTCATTTGATTAGCCTTTCTGACCTCGTTCGTGTGTCTGTAATTCAGAATCTTTGCTTTGTAACGAGGCCAGAAAGGCTAATTTGTATGAATATAAAAGAATATTTAGACTGTCCGCCATTATGAAAGAGATCTATTTGATTAAAAATTTACAATAATATATATATAACGGTGGTTAAATATGTTTTAGTAGGGCTATTGTGTTACGCTGTTATGCACCTTTTTGTTGCCATAGAAACAGTTACACAGTCACGTGATCGGACTATGGATCTGATTGAAGTGATATAATATATTGTCGTGGAAGACCTGCATAAACGCTTACAAAATGGTTGTCTTTGTGCATATAACGAACTACTGTTGTAATTGAAGAAAGTAAACAAATTAGAATGACGTTCTAGTCTGTAAAAAGATACATACATTTTGGGTTGATTGTATGATGATAACTTTCAAGTAAGGCTCGTGAAGACATGATTTTAATTTGTTTCACAAAGGTAAATACTTTTGCTAGGCTTAATATCTAAGCTGCATAGTTTAATCGACTTATTAAATGAGGAATCCTAGTCTCCAAACAACGAGTTTTTTACACGCAAGGGAGAAGTAAAAACAAACAACAATCGCTTCTTGGCAATATATTTATTTATTAAGTGCTATAAGGTACACAAAACTCTAAGGTAGCCAAAATCGCTCTCCTAAATTAAACTGGCCGCTCAAAAACGTTTACGATCGTTTGCGTCACTATCAGCGCGTGCGCAAAAGTTAAACAAAATATTAATTCGTATAATGTATTTGTTGATTTTCAACAACGCGTAAAGGATTTGTCAGTATTCTACAAAACTGAAATCGTTGAAGTCGCGAACTAATAAGTTGAAACGGTCGAGTCCCTTCAAATAGTCATGAATTACACAAAGTGTAGATTTAAATTTTATTCCTTACACCGTAAGTTCAGCATTGCTTACTGCAAGTAAAAAGCTTCCAGATATATACGTACATTACTGAGTCTTTTCAATACGGGATGTGACCAGATGCGATCGATTATAAGTCTTTAGTTGTACTTGGCAGCAATTAGGTAATGTATAACTCGAATACAGTAGAATCCACCGCTTATAAGCACCCGGTTATCTAGTATAAGTCTCCCGGTTATAGGCCCACCTGTTTGTTAACAGAAAATACCTTACGGTTATAAGTCCCCGGATACAAGCCCTACTTCCCATTCTTTTCATAATAAAATAACAAAAAATAGGTACGCCCGTACATGTATCTGCATCTTAAAGGTCACGATCTGCCTGGTTACTCAGCTAAGCGTATTTTTTTATTTTTGATTCGGAATCCAAAATCAAAACGAAGCGAAAGCTCAACGATTTATTCGATTAGTATTTGTTATTTTCATGTTGGTGGGTTATTTTTGGACGAGTTATAAGTAAAGCGTAATGACAATTTAATGTCTAATCGTGGTTGGAAACGAGAAGGAGCTGGAAGGCCACGATTGCCGTACACTATCTTCAACAAAAAATCAAGAAGTACGCTTAGCTGAGTAACCAGGCAAAGTAACCAGGCAAATCACTTACTTCACTCATACAGCGCGACTACAATATATCTACGCGTGCGCAGATACAAAAATAGGTTCGCGATACGAACATGTGGTACCTTCGATATTGTGCCCCCCACGAAGGGCGCGCGAGTACTTGACGACGATTTCCGACAGTCTGAGTTGCGCAGTTGTAATTTCATGATTGAACCCCTCAATCAAGATGCATCATGACTATATGGGTACCCACAAATATTAGAGAATAAAAGTAAACATCAGCGTAACTACGTTAAAACAAAACTTTAATAGATAAAAAGTTTGAACACGTCAGCATTCTGTATCTAGGTACTGACAAGCTGAGGTAGATGAGATTATTAAAACTTCAGAGTCACTTTACGATGCATTATTTACAAGAATCAAGTGCGGTATTTCAGTAGATCTCAGTGGAACTAAAATGATGCTATTAACATTCAACTCCAAATCAGAGCCCTACGAGGAACTTCTACGTCGAGCAGGACCAGTGAACTCTATATATGGAACGCTATAACTCCCAGTCATAAGTCGGGTAAAAAGTGAGGCAAGGTTTCAGGCCCCCACGCGGTTTGCAGGTCATTTCCAGCCCCTTAAGGGATCAAGCTTGATCCTGTAACATATTTTGAATTTTTGGATATGTTCGATTATCCGCTCTTTTTAAGAAACTACGTTCCAGCCGGATAAGCTGTACGCATATTGTAAACAGATAATTTATCTTTGTTTTAATAGACATTGTAGCTTTGGGAGTCGAAGACAGCCGAAAGTTCGTGTTTTTGTTACAAGATGGTATCCGTATTACGAAATTTATATTTTTTGGCATGTTCGATTATCCGCTTTTAAAGAGAACTAAGTTAGCTACCGGGATAAAGCTGAACGTATGTTGTTAATAGATCATTTATCTTTCCTTTAATATATTCTATAGCTTTGGGGGTGGTTTATTTCTGAAGAAAACGTTTACCAAACATAGGCGAAAGTTTGTGTTTTTGTTTTGAAGATGGCGTGCGTATTACGAACACTGATCTAGTGATTACGAAGTCAGCTACTGAGCGATTCACTAGTTCAAGCATGGATAGTGAAATACATTTATTTTACTAGCTACCATGGTTCAAGTAAGTTATTTACCAAAAAGGCAAAAATATTATAAGGTCTACAATACAGTACTACAAAAACGTTTTTGAAGGAAAGACTGAATTCCACCTGCAAACCGTGTTAGGGGCCAAGGTTAAGGGGCCTAAAATCTACCTGCAAACCGCGTAGGGGCCTAGAACTTTTTGCCTCACTTTTTGCTTTACGAGTTATCGTTCCAGTTATCTACATTGAGTTCACTGAGCAGGCCGACTAACAAGTCTATATAACAGACGACTACAAGACATAGCTATCAGCCTATCACCATGTATAAAGTCAAAAACTGCCTTACGCCACTATATATTACAGAACTTTTAACGTTCAACTTACGAAATGCTGATTTTAGTCAAGTTAGGTTTCACTCCGTTCACCACGGAAAACATTCGATTGGGTATTTCGGACCACATTTATGGTCCAGTCTGATATCCAATGATAGAGATAAAAATAGCTTAAAAGATTTTAAAAACAATATTAGGAAAAGCGATTTAACTCTCTAACAAGAAAATTGCTCCAATTGTATTCTATGTAATTGTAGTTAACTCATTTCAATTATTTATAGATTGTAAATAGGATATCTTAGACTTCTATTTTTATCATTGAACTCTTCAATGATACTACTCTTTTAGTATACCATGTAAACATTTTAGTTAAATAGTGTCCTCAATTAGTTGACAAATTAAGCTAAACACCTTGACACTTCAATAAAGTATTAAAAAAAATTGAAGGAGTTCCAAGTTGACAGATCCGAACTCTCGATATTGACTCAAAATATTTCGCGTTCCATCTTGATAGCGATGACGATGACGAAAATGAAGATCTGATTGCGAGGCAGCTACGTAACTTGTGTAGCAGGTTTTGCTATAGACATACGGGATGTAATTTTTCATGACATTACTACTTGAGTAATAAAGTGCCAACGTATAGCTTGCCTGTTGTGCTTTCCGAAACATTTTTTCTATACCGGTTATAAGCCTCCGTTTTTAAGCACCCGGTTATAAGGAGGCACTATAAAACTTGAGTAATGAAGTACCAACGTAGTTTCCCTGTTATGCCTTTCGAAACATTTTTTCTATAGCGGTTATTAGCCACCGTTTATAAGTCCCAGGTTATAAGCACCCCAGTTTTAGCCCAGTCAAAAGGGTAGGAACTTGTATAAGTTCAGGGATTATACTATTAAGCATAGATTATACTACTTGCATGCACTATAAAAACTTGAGCAATGAAGTGCCAACGTAGTTTGCCTGTTGTTCCTTTCGAAACTTTTTCTATACCGGTTATAAACCCCGTTTATAAGCCAACTCAAAAGGGTAGGAAGTTTTATAAGCCCATGGTTACCGCCCCATTTATTTTATCTTGGTATCGCGTCCATGTAGCTGCCAGTAATCAATATTTTAAAAATTATGAAATATAAGTGGTATTTGTTTCAACTATATACATCTCTGAAACGTGAATTTATGGGACTGGCATATGACAGATAGTGACCACCGGAGTGATATAGCTGGCTAGTGCGATTAACAAACTCAAAGGTGTAAATCGGAGTTATCTTTCAGGATGATAATATAGAAAATTAAATATGCCATTGTTAGAATTAAGGAGGTATACAAACTGAAATGTAGCGGGAACTTCGTTGTTCTAGAAGAAAAATCGTCTAACACAATTTTCGCCAGTTACAGAGAAAGAAATGTTTACAATCTGGCGAATTTTACATGCACAAGGTTTTTCCTACGAATCATTATTCTATTGGAGAGTACAAAAATGTAAAATGCTGTGAACTTCCGAGATTTTTAGCAACGAAATACCGACGTTTTGAGCAGAACCCTTGAGCTGCTCAAAACGACTCAGACTCAAGGCAGTTTACCACCTTTTCACTTTACTATACCCAAAATACTGCCCACGCAACACTCCAAATACTCTTCAGAATCTATATTAGTTGTGTTTGTTAAGTGAATATTTGTAAGAAGCAAGCATTGTTCCAGCAAGATATTCATCTGGTTGTATTGGAACGTTCTCTAAAATCTTCATGCACGTCTAGTCTTAGTTGTTCTCACGCGCGTGGGTCTCAGGCGCACTGGCTGGAACGTGGAGGGAGCTGGACTAAAGTAATGCTCCTCACAATTTCATATTTTGCTCAACGTTCAATCAGTTTGATCATTTACCTCTATCGCTGCGATAATCCGATCATTTTGTTTTCATCCGTTAAAGCAGATACTAGATTGTAGCAGCTCAAGTGGCCTTACGGTATTGCATTCCCATTTGACGCAGATATGAGCATAACAGACATCCATGAGTGTTCGCCAGTAACGAAGTAAATTTACTTCGTTACTTTACTCAAGTAAATAAAATAGTATTTACTTGTAACGAAGTATATTTTTCAACAATACTTTTTACTTGTAACGAAGTAAATTTTTTGTTAAAGTAAAAAAAGAAATTCGGAACGCGGAGTCGCGAAATACTAAGTCCACTCCATTCATCCGCTGGAGATCTAGTGTGGAGAAATCGCGTGAAGTTGGTTTTACTCATGTGCACGTGATTGGCAACCGTTGAGTTGGCGCCACGGTATTGCGATATAGTGCATTCCCATTTGACGCAGATATGAGCATAACAGACATCCAGTTTTCTGACAGTAACGAAGTAAATTTACTTCGTTACTTTACTTAAGTAAAACAACCAGTATTTACTTGTAACGAAGTATATTTTTCAACAATACTTTTTACTTGTAACTAAGTAAAATTTTTGTTAAAGTAAAAAACGAAATTCGGAAGGCGGAGTCGCGAAATACTAGGTCCACGCTATCCATCCGCTGGACTAGATCTAGAGTGGAGAAATCGCGTGAAGTTGGTTTTACATGTGTACGTGATTGGCAACTGTTGCGTTGGCGCCGCCAAACAGCGCCCAGATTAAAGTACAGTGCCAGATTATCAATTTGTCATGTTCGTTAGTGATTCGATATATAGTTTGTTTCAGAAGTACTTTTTCTGAAATTTTTTTTTGCCATACTTTCACTTTACTTAAGTAAGATTTTTAGGCCATACTTTTGCTTTTACTTAAGTAAAATATTCCGGGAATCCTTTTACTTTTACTTCAGTAAGATTTTCAGGCCATACTTTTACTTTTACTTAATTAAGTATAAACTGAGGAGTTATTTTTTTCTTTTACTTAAGTACAAAATATCAGTACTTTAATTGCTGAACACTGCAGACATGGAGACGCTGCATGTTGGCTTTTGCAGCTCGTAACCTAGCAGTCTGCTAGTAATCTAATCGTAAGTTCGTAATTTAAATATATTTAGTATGATTTCGGTATGAGACCGAGTTTGCACATGTTATTTGAGGGTGGTACGCGTTACACCACACATACCGCTAATTGCTCCCCTGCTCACATGGACACTGTCATTTTTTTTTAAAAAGTAGGAAAATGCCAACATTTTCTATAGTCGAAAGTTGTGAAGATCAATACAAAAAGCCTTATTACCTGCGAATCAGACAACGATATAACCCCTAATGGGAGCTCTATTTTCAATTTCAAAGCCACACCCAATTTTAAAATACTAACAAAAATCCTAACCCAATACTAATCTCAAAATAATGTTATTTTATTTAATACCATTTGATTTTAATTTCGGATTTTACTACTGACACGTCTGTGTCATAGAATGGAAAATTTCGCAGCTGCAGCAATGGTTTCAATATTTGTATACTTCAACATTTGATGCAAACATAGTTATCTCATATTGTCATAGCGACACAACGGTCGTAGGAGTTGCAATTAAGTTTATTATAGATATTAGCCAATAAATGAGGGCAGTGTCGTAATATGTCTATGTAAACAACGTTGGTTTTCGAAATACACTTCGTAAAACTTCCACTTATGGTATTAAACAGTATTAATGTCATGCCTGATGAAACGGCTGGAGAGATAAGCCGGGCATCAGTTATGCCGGCATCTTCCCAAGGTGAAACCAACCAAGAAGAGAATATGGCTGCAGATGAAGTACGTAATGCAGATGATATTATACACACCACGTATAAAACAGATGACGATACAAGTTTGATTCGGTATTGTGAGCTAATTGTATCAAGGCCGAAGCTTTCTTTCGGTAAGTTTAATTAACGATACGAAGGGGGACATATGGTTATATTTTAAGAATGTGATATATGATACAAGGATGATCTCAAGCTCGAATCCTAGCAAAATCTTCCGGACAAGGATCGAACATGTAACCAGAGGCGTGGGAAGCGGGGGGCTGGGGGCTTCAGCTCCCCCAAATTTTAAATGGGGGTGCTGAGACCCCAAAATCATGACAAGCGTTGCTAAATTTAATATTTTTTCCTCAATTGTATTAGTACGACTATAGAGAGGCTAGAAGAGAAGCTACTTAAGGTAATCTACCTACGAGCTTCATCTACGCGAGATTTTACAAGCGGGTGTAGCCTGAATAGCCTGAAGCGTTACCCCTAAACCATTGCCACGCGCGTTGTCAGATTGGTTCCCAGACCCTTCTTTTAGAGGCGCAAAAAATGGCAGCACCTGGTAGGAGGCAGCAGGCAAGCTTGGATTCATTTGAACTATGCTCGCTGTAAATTAAAATGAAAACGTTTTCTCAAATTTCTGCAAATTGTCTTTCCGAGCTTCTTTTCAGTCACTATTTATCTGCTTGTCGACTTCAACCCCCCCCCCCCCCCCCGCCCTCCAACTTTAAATCCGTTCCTACACCTCTGCATCTATCTTCTGATTGCGGATAACCACCATGTAGTTAGGAAGGTAGTGTATGTAATGTAGTCAGCGATACTTTCTCATTCAACATTGAAAAGGGGGTGGGGAATATCCAATATATTTAGAAGAAGTGTCCGAATGGTTTTGTCACAGATTGTACCAACACATATGTATTACAATTATTATGATTATTATCAAGTAAAGTGAATTTTTGAAGGCTATTAATCATGAATGAATATTAATACAAATTTATATTAAAATAAATGATATTTTTAGGTGACAAACATCGAAAACAACAAAGCGTGATTTTCGTTAATGTTTTTTTAGCTTTTAGTCCCTTAAAATGCCAAATATTCACAACCGTAATATACAATAAGTATAAACTGACCCTCCTTTTGGCTTTTCAAAATAACTTTTTTGTTTATTCGACCTTTTCAACGAATTTTTTGGCTCTCATTCAGACAAAATTCTGAATATGTTTTCAACACAGCTAGAAACCTTTCTTACGTGACAACATTGCGCATGACGGAAGTCGATGTGGCGGAAGTTCCTTGCTTTTAATTACATCATTTATTTACTGTGACATAGCAATAGTTTTGCATTATTATCTTAAAATGTTTTGCTATATTATAAAACAATTATACCATTCGCTCTCGTCGTAATAGTTGCGTACAAATGAACTAATAATTGCGCACAAACAAGGACACAGTCCTGAAACGGCACAGCTACTACTCAATAGACTCGACTGAGTATAACATACTACTCAGTAGACTCGGCAGCCGTTTTGGTATAAAAGGAAAGGCGAATGCTTGGATCAAGTCACTTATCTGACCGACAACAGTTTAATTGTCTGTGAAGAAAATATTGGTATGTGCTAGAGCCCATACTATACCTAGCTCCTATATATACAGCTCTTATTACAGATGTAATTAAACACCACAATATGAATTATCAGTTATATGCCGATGACAGTCAGATTTATTTGACCTCTCGACCGTTACATATACTAATGAGGGCAAAGTGAAAAGGTGGTAAACTCCCAAGAATTTAGTGACGAAATACTGACGTTTCGAGCGGAGCCCTTCATCAGAGTAAGACGAGATGAAATAAAATAAATAGGGCTTATATATATGCCAAAAGGGTGTCACAACTAGAAAGTAGCCAATCAAATGCACCTGAGATGGGAAGGATGGCACAGACTTTCGTGTCTGAAACCAAATGGTTGGAACAGCTCCAACCATTTGGTTTCAGACATGAAAGTCTGTGCCATCCTTCCCATCTCAGGTGGTAACGATAACCGCAAGCGGCAACAGAAGCGTCTCATTTTTAAACTTGGCACCACACATCCTCTTGGTCTTAACGAACGTTTTTCTTTTATTTAATTTCCTACAAGTTTTTTGTTATTTTAGTTTGCTTGGAACTTTTTATTATTAGCTTATGCACTTTCATTCCTTTTCAAGTTTTTTGCTGATCAACTGTAAAAATAGCATATGATTTAACTTTTCGCATCTCATCAATTATTAGTTTGTTTATCTCCCATGCATTTGATTGGCTACTTTCTAGTTGTGACACCCTTTTGGCATATATATAAGACCTATTTATTTTATTTCATCTCGTCTTACTCTGATGAAGGGCTCCGCTCGAAACGTCAGTATTTCGTCACTAAATTCTTGGCAGTTTACCACCTTTTCACTTTGCTATACTATTCAAAACACTGTCTACGCAGCACTCTACTTTTTTACTACTCTCATATACTAATGAGCCTGAATACTCCAAGTCTATTGTTGAAGCATGTATTCGGGATAACCTTAAAAAACTCAGGATTAAACAGAATTTCTTGTGTTGAATGCCCGCCATAGACAACAACCTCATGCACTACAATGTATTTATGTTCTTCTCAATAAGATCATGGAAGTCTTGATAGCAGGGAATTACAAAAATCCAGTCTTAAAGTGACAGACGCACACAATGTTGGTAAGACAAAACGTTCTAACATGATAGCAATGTTTCTAAGATGATAGAAGCCTGTTTTTCTGGATCAGATCTGTACAAAACTCCGCATCCCGTCTTCTTACTTGTACTCGAAACTACGAACATATTACGCCAGCTCTTAGGGAGTTACATTGGTTTCCTGTAAACAACTCCTTGTAAGGAAGTAAAAAGTCGTTTTGGGTGATCCGTTTGAATCGGACAATATTTTAGCCTTGGATGCAGACAAAGCGAAGCATTCAATTCAAGTACATCAGCAGATTTTTACGAAGGGTATACATGTTTGCATAATACAATAGGCACGAATGGAAAGGAAATAGTTAAAGAAACTTTAAAAATGTATGTTTAAAATAAAACTTGAAAAATGTAATTAAAGACTATTGTATAATGTTCCTTAAATGTTTTTATTATTATTATTATTTGAAATTGCTTCTCAAACGAAACTGTATTTTGAGAGAGAATGAGAATTTATGTCACAATCTTCCTCTGATTTCTATCCGTAGTTGATTAATTTTCTATGGTTTTGGTTTATGGATTATTACTGATTTGAGAATTTATTTTTGTATAGGAATCACACTTTCTCTGCACGTTTTAATGATATTCCTGACGGTGATTCTGCTGCTGTCTGGTTATAACATTCTTCCTATTGAATTCGGAGCGCTACCTCTCGATATTCAGGGTGACTCGACAAAACTTCGCACCGATGCCTGGTCGTATGCTCTGGATGATCCCCGAGTGTCCCCTATGAGTGGTGGACAACAAGAACGAGCCATTCAATATCAGGTTATCCAACTGGTTTACGAGCTAAAAGATGGAAACGTCTTCACCCGGGAAAACCTATTGACCATCAAAGCAAACGAGGAGGAACTGTTCAACAACTCAGATTACCAAAACAAACTTTGTTTACTACAAGGTCACACAAACAAGACATGTAAATTACCTTTATCTATTCTGAGATTCTTTGATGGTTCTTACAAAATGATCAACCCTGCGTTTTACGATCCTAATTTCCAAAACATTTCTGGAGTTTTGAATGCTGCTAAAACAACAAACCTTAGTAAGGTGATTCTCAACTACCACTTAGGAAACGATGCTGTTATATCTAGTACCATCGCTTCGTCGTCGTATACAAGAAGCTTGGTGTACATTGGTTGGCCATACGAAGGTTACGAAAGCACGGACGACCGTAAAGATGACCAGACAGGTAAAATAAACAAAGTTATGACGAACACATTTGGAAAAACATTGAACAAAAAGTACCAGGATGGTATCCGTAGTATGCAGTTTTATTACGACAACATTGCATTGCTGGTGGACGATATTACCAAGCAAGTCGTACTTGACATGATGTTGGCAGTGGCTAGTTTTATATTCATCTTCATATTCATGTGGCTTCAAACTGGTTCCCTATGGCTGACCTCGTGGGCCATTTTCAGTATAATATCGAGCTTTAACATCACCAATCTCATCTACAGAGTGGTATTCGACTACAGATATATTGGGATATTTCATGTCTTGTCGATTTTCATCATCTTAGGGATTGGTGCTGATGATATCTTCGTTTTCGTGGACACGTGGAAACAATCGCAGGTAAACAACTACAAAAGTCTTTCCCACAGGTTGTCTGATGTTTACAGACGAGCTGCCAAAGCAATGTTCATCACTTCGTTTACGACAATGGTTGCATTTCTCTCGAACGTCGCCTCACCATTACTCGCAATCTCCTCCTTTGGTGTCTTTGCTGGAATCCTAATTTTCATCAATTACTGTTCCGTTGTTCTGTTTTTTCCGACTGTCATTGTCGTACATCACGTGACTCGCAAGGGACGTTGTTGTTGTGGACCAATGTGCGGACGAGGTACATTAACGGCAGAACCGCCGACAGAAAGCAAAGAAAATTTGGATACGAATGACTCTTTGCAAAGAAAGAAAACAGTGTCTGAACATATCATTGAGTTCTTTGGTGGATGGTTTTTTAGAAACATCATCACGCATAAGATCGTCCGTTGGGTTGTTCTCGCAGTTTTTGTTGGAGTTATTGGAGTCGCCATTGGGTTTGCAACCCAGTTAGAGCCAGACACTGAACAAGTGAGTATGAGGTGCATACATTTGTTTGGGAGGCAATCCGGAGAAAGAACTGCGCGTAGAATAAATGAATATTTAACACTTATTTACTCGAGACCGTCCAGAGCTATTGCGCGGGAAACAGCTATATTTCGTCACTTTCACGTGATACACTCTCGACCAATGACATACTAGAAAAAGGGAACTTTGACACTTGGTATATAATAAAAGCGTTAATTGTTTTGAAGCTATATTTACTTTATATGTGGTAAGTGGAAAATTATCATAAGAATGACCGCACGGGGGAAACTAGGTTCCAAGAGATAAGAAGGTTATGTATAACATGAAAAATGAACGTATAGTACGTATTCGCCAACCTCAGCCAACCAAAGCGGTCAAAAGAGCGCTAGATTGTGCAATTTTAAACTCGTGGGTATGCGAAGCATAGGAACGAGTTATTGGAGTGGTGCAGGTTTGTCACTCTCTCACTCACTCACACTTGCCATATCCAGTTAGCAATCGGAAACCAATCGGTGCAGTTTCTGTTGGCGTCACGAATCAGTTACCAGTAATCAATGTTTCAACGGATGTAATAATACACTTTTATATCAGTGAGCGATATGAAACTTCACCCGAGATATTATACTTGGTGATAGTTTAGGGGAATCTTTTGAAGATTCGCATAGATTCAAATGTGACAATCCTAAAATGGACTCCAGCTAGGAATGGACTTCAACTAGTATAAAGTACTGATAATATTTCTTAAACCGCAGTTAAATTGCCTATGAAACGAAAGTTTAATTAAGTTTGTTTTAAAACAATAGCAATCGAGGTGCCAGGTGGAAATCGTAATCTTGTAATAAAAATAATTGCCCAGCAGATAATTCTCAGGAACGCCATATTAAAACACGGGATTGAACATTTTAAGAAAATTTATTTAGAATATTAATATTGGCAAGACTTGCCGTATTTTACACATAAGAGCTTCGGAACATATGGGTATTTCGCCTTACACGGGAAACACTATCTCTCAATATTTTTTGTATGGTATTTCTGCTCATTTAAGACAAACAGATCACCCTATTTCTTTTGACGATTTTACCATTATATCCTCTGGTAATTCACAATTTCATCTTCTCCTTCGTGAAAGTTTACTTATAAGTAAATTTAATCCTTCTCTCAATACCAATATCAGATCTTTTCCTTTGATGCTATTTTGAGTAATTGCAATCTCGTTCCCAGAGCCTCCGCCGCGCCACGCAAACGGAGGCCTGGGATAATCCATCGCCAGAGGGCCGGAAAACAGGGCGTCGATTGAATAGAGCATGCGCCAGTAATATAGACCGAGCGTAGTTTCTGGGACGTGAGAACTATCTGTGCTAATATCGAGTTCTTCGCCAAGAATCTTCCCTAGACACGTTAATAACTCTCGAGGATCTCTTCAGAGGTGAACAAAATTGTTGTCTGGTGTTTAAATTAGCAACCAATTTGGGACAGAAAAGAATATGATTTTAGAATTTATGTAACTCGCGGCAATGAAATCAAAAAGGTCGATAAACACTGCATTGTGTATTTATTAATAGGTGTTGGCTGATTGTTGAAACTTCAAACAATAAAAAACTTGACAGCACAAAAATTAACGGTAACATATTTTTATAAACGACCATGACACACCTGACGCTATATACAAGTTTACGCGTTCGTGAGGCGTGGGAAAATTATTTGATCAATCTTTGTTTTGATTCTCGATGGCTTGTGTTCTCTTTTCTGTTCTGCAATATAAACAGTACTACGTCCGATGATTTAGTTGAGAAATCAAGATACTTTTTGGTCGCATTTCCTGAGCCAAGAATAACTGAGGCGATTTTTTGCACCATGGATAACTCTCTGGATAATGCGACTTGAGAGTCTTCTTTAACGTTAACCAGGCGCTCTTTCTTGCATTTCGCGTAGAATGTCAATCCATTTAAACGTGGACAAGTTTTTTTGAGCTTTTCTGGAAACACGACACGACTAAAAGTTTGTCCGAAGATAACTTTTTTGGTGTAAACTCTGCCATAAGATTGATAAGAACGAAGTACAATACCGTTTGAACGAAACACTCGCGTAAATATTAAGAGTTAATCTAATTAAAGGCAATCCTTAGCTAACCAATCAAAATACTTCCGGTGATGGATCCCAGAGCCTCCGTTTGCGTGGCGCGGCGAAGGCTCTGGGAACGAGATTGCCTCAGTTGTCACTTTTGACATATCTCACTGACTTCCTTTTCCTTTACATTCTTTTATTATTGTTACTTGATCCTATATTGTAATAGCACAGTTATATAAGCTGAGACATGTAAATATAATTAGTTACTCTGAAGAGCCTGAAGATATTACTGGTTAAGTGACGAAACGTTAGTCTAAATACATTTTCTTAAAATGTTCAATCCCGTGTTTTAATATGGCGTTCCTGAGAATTATCTGCTGGGCAATTATTTTTATTACCAGATTAAGTTTGTTTTATTTGAATGAACTCAGAAAATGATTAGCAATGGTAAATTAGAGCTCTTTCATATCTCACCTCGTTCTTCAGATATTTAGTCTTATATATGATATGCAAATGAATAACCTATATGACGTAAAGAGCATTACACAATTTTAGAAAATCACGTATATCTTTGAGATTATTCAACGAAATTAAATCACTTGAAACTTTGCACACTACGACACTTCGTGAAACCTAACATTATTACAGCGAAATAGTGAATCGACATTAAGTTGCTGTTTCTGAATTTCTTGATTTTAATGTGTAAAGCTCATTACGTCATAGGATATTCATTTGCATATCACATACAGTATACAAATAATTTAATAATCATTTATATGATAATTTTCGGGGTTCATTTAAATAAGAGAAACTTAATTTTCGTTTCATAGGCTCTTAATCAACGAAAATATGCGAAGGCATATTTTAAAAACTCATGTACCCAAAAATACTTAATTAGTTTGAAATAAAAGTCCTAAGGATAATGTTTAGAAATGTTAATAGTTTTACGGTATCTGCTCTTGTACTCGAGAAATACGTTTTCATTCCTCGTATTTTATGCTTCTGGACGCCGCCATTTTCGAGTTTGTTCAACAGCTCAAGATTGATATACAATCATGGAAATAATATACGCAGACTTATATTAAAAAAATATAAATTATAAAAAGCATGTCCTTTTAGCATTGTTGGAGGCCAGTTGTTCAATATTTAAATATTCACTGCCAAAATAGTTTGAAATAGTCCCCGCTTCCCCCCAAACACAATGATGATCATAACATAAACCTCTGTATGTGATTTCATGCACACATCAACATTGTATAGGCGGAGGGGGAACATTCGGGAAATTATTAGATAGTCTACGAATTAATTTCCATGATTGTACAGCAGTGATTTTCTTTTTAATTTTGACGTCAAGTAACGTCAAATTGAAAAGAAACCCCCGCTGGACCTCGAGTCTGAGCCGTCGAGCAAACTCTAAAATGGCGGCGTCCAGAAGCATAAAATACAAGAATGAAAACGTTATTTCTCGATAGTACAAGAGCAGATACCGTAAAACTATTAACATTTCTAAATATTATACTTAAAGGCCTTTTATTTAAAAGTTTTAGTACAGTGTAATTATTTTTGCGTGAAGCCACATCGTTTAAAGGGAACAATCCCAAAAAAATAAATAACTTTTAAATAAAAGGCATTTAATGACTCTTTCCTGTCCGGCTGAAAAACATCCAAAATTGAACTACCTCTTTGTTCTATTGATATCTCGGGAAATATCCATAACTGTTGCGAAATCTATACCTTTTCTGAAAGCCCAATAAACCTGCTGTTACCAATGCTTTTGAATTTTCCGAACAAGACATTATGTTAATATAAATTAGCATTAATTATCATAAATCAGGTTGAAAATTGTAGCATCATGAAAATTCAAAATGCCACCAATCGCAGATATTTTTATAAAATGAAATCAAATTTGGCGTGTGAGTCCTACTATATATACGGCTCTATCATGGCGACACTGACACATCCGTATGCTTCACGGCTATGTTGAACATCTCTTAGAAGAAACATCCTCAGACCTCCCTCCAATAGCAACCGATTCACTCCTCAGTTGAGTCAAGGATTAATCCTTAAAGTAGCAATGAAAAATTCAGTTGTAAAATAACTCTTTTGTTTGAAAGAACTCTTGAAACTATAAAGACTAACCATTTACAACTTTTTCATATCTAACTTAACTCTTGAGATATTAAGATTTGTTTAATATGTAAATGATCATACTTACTGTATATGACATCACAATGCATAATGACTTATTGAAAAATTCTTTACCATTATCACATGGAATTGTTTGATGATTTCCATATTTGATGTCATTGGACACATCCACGCACATGCACTTCAAGTGATTTCATTACATAATCTCGTGCAGTGTGATGTCATTAGGAGAGAAAGCGGCAGCAGTAACCCTGATCCTGCATGAGTGTCATTCCGCTTTCGACAGTTGCGTAGCTAGGGTTTCAGGGGCCCCGGGCTTTTGTAGTCGCGTGTCCAGAAATTTGGGACAGTCAGCGGAATAATCCGTTGGCTCAGATTTTGCTTGCTCGGGGCACAAAATAAATACTCAACCAGAAGTCCGACTCCGTGTCGGCGCCTTTGATGTTGGTGTCCTCGTATTTTCGGCCGCCGCCATCTTCCTAGCAAGCGTGCATGGAAAATGTTTACGTTATACTGAAGATGTTGATGTCGTTTTTACGAAGAAAAACAGTTCGTTGTTAACTTTGGAACGTGGACGATGAATCAGAATGCTTTGTGACAGCTCCAATCTCCACAAACAAAAACTCGTAAAACAAAAACCGCTTGCTAGCAAAATGGCGGCCGTGAAAAAAGTGGGACAAAAAAATGGCGAAGTCGGATTTCTGGTTGAATATCTATTCTGTGCTCGGGGCCTCTGAACATTCGGGGGCCCTGGTTCAATGAACCGCCTGTTGCTACGCTACTGCATTTGGACCTACTTGGCTCAGTGAATTTTCCACGGTGTACAGCCCTCAGCGTGTCATGAGGGATACACAACAACCCCACGTGACTATATAATCAATATATAACCGAACGTACAGAATCATGGGGTCACGGGAGAAAACTGCATGGAAAATGTTGTCAAACTGTTATTTCTTGTTTAAAAGGTTAAATTATTTGGACCAAACACCAACTGGGCTAAAGTTGACGACTTAAACAAGAATGCGTTTGTTCCAAGTCAAGAAGATCATGTCGTGGTGGTTTATATAATTTGGGGTCTCAAAGAACAAGACCGTAGTAGCTGTCACCACACTGACTTTAAATGTAAAGGAAAGACGGTTTTGGACAAAGGTTTTGACTTAAATCCACCGCCATGTCAGACCGCTATGTTGGTAGGTTGCAGGTTATTGACATACTATACTGGGGGTTCGATTGATACATTTATTGCCTATATGCGGCACTCACTGTATATCAGTAATGTTTATATATGCATGTTAATGCTCAGGCGGGCTTTAAAAAGTTTTTGAACGTAACTTTAAAAGTTACTGTCCATGATCCATATACACTGCTGTAATGAATGTGGGAGAGTTTGGAGTAGAAAGACGAATGGACGATCGTCAAGCTCAAATCCTCAGAAAATGTTTCTGAGTTCCGGACAGGAATCGAACCTGTAACCTTATATATATATATATATATATATAGCTCTAATATCAATCGAAATATTACTTCATTTTCGGTATCTCGATGGTTAAAGCGTCTCACGGAAAATCAAAAGATTACAGGTTCGATTCCTGTCCGGGACTCGGTAATATTTCTGAGAATTTGAGCTTGACGATCGTCCATGTACCTTCATGAGTTCTCATCTTGTCCTCCACTGCTCCACACAATTATGCACCATGAACATGGAGGATATGGCGTGCATTGTTGCATAGCTTCTGAAAGGCTAAATGGTTTATAGTGGATTAACCAATTACAAGAGCTTGCACTTCGATTTTACGTTTAACGATACAAACAACTAAAGTGAATATAAAACCGTATCTCGTGTTTCCATTGAGTAATTACTACTATACTACTGTACACGCGGCTCGCTTGTGTCTGTTTACTATAGTTAGCCTAATTTTCTAAAAACTAACCACGAGAAATAACTTTGTTATAGGATTTTTGCCGACTCATAAAAAACCTTCCTCGCCAACAAGAAGAAAGCTTAAAATTAAGAAGAAGTGAAGTTACAGGAGAAATTGAAATTAATTGTATGTTTGAAAGAATGAATGAATACCTACAGGTGAGAGTAAATTATTTGATTGTTTGGAACCCCTGATGAAACACTCAAACTCGTGTTTGATCTATTACATCCAAACCCAGAAAACATTAGTTATTTATTTATTGAACAATATTTTTAAAGTAATCAATTGTCTGCGTTTAGAATGACCTTTTCAGTTCATTTTATCAAATACTATTACCTTTTCTAGGACGAAGCCAAGAAAAATAAGTATCTAAATGACTCAGACTTCTCTTTTCCGATCAACTCCAATAAGATGATAAACTTGATGACGTATAATCCTCACATATACAACGTATCAAAGTTACCAGACTCTTATTATCGATATTTTGAAGTTGGATATGGTTTCTTTATAACCAACGGAGGATCTAAATCATATGCTAGTACTTATGATTTTAAGAAATACAGCAATCTCTTGGGAGGGGCCGTTGACCCCACACTATCCGTCAACGCAACGCCGGAATCGTATTTACAAGGTAAAATGTTTATCATGCCTTTTCCTCTGCTAAAATGTAGCAACTATTCACAAGAACTCGTGACGTTAAGGGAAACGTTAAGGGAAAGTTTGGGAATTCGTGAACGATGTTTTTCTAAAGGAAATCCTGTTCCTATTTCACTGTTGAACTTATCACATGTATAATGCAATGAATGCCTTTACGTGTCCATGGGATGACCTCTCTTCTCGTGAGTAGTAAGCCAACTTTAACAGGAGCAAAAGGCATCAACATGAAACGTTAGCTGATGATAATCAGCTAAAGAAAGTGTGAAAAAACACCGTGATGATATGGGAAATGGCTTAAAGGGATGACTCAAAAGGATCTTTCTGTTTTTTTCTGGTCTTTACTCTTGGTTAGGTTAGCGTTAGCTACGCGGTTAGGGTTACGTTTAAGGTTAAGATCAAGGTTAGGGTTACGTTTAAGGTTAAGATCAAGGTTAGGGTTACGTTTAAGGTTAAGATCAAGGTTAGGGTTACGTTTAAGGTTAAGATCAAGGTTAGGGTTTAGTCCAGTTGCAGTCGGGGCCAAAGAGGGACTGGAACTGGACTAGGTTAGGGTTATGATTAGGATTAGACTAGTTCTTGAAAGTTCTTGAGTCTCCCCTTCATAATATTGAGCAATTTAATATTAATTAACACTATTTAATATATTAGAAAACTCAATGCAAGCATGAGAAAAGGGACATCGTCTTGCGCATGTATTTTTTAAATATATTTTTATTTCATCTTTTTCTCGTTTTTAAAATGTTGCATCAAACCAAAGACTTTTTTCAATTTTAGGTAATAAATACGGTCATCGTCTTGTGTATGTCGCTATCGCAGTTAACACAACATTACGTTCTTCTTCTCTTGGCTTTGAAGAAGGTTTGCCAGTTTACAGAGAATGGGAGAACTTTGTATCAGATAAGGTGATTAATTTGAATTGATATGTATTTAATAAATAAATCAGTTGTCCAAGGTTTTCCCATGATATAAAACACAAACTACGGCTCCATAACAGTAACTATAAAGCCTGAATTAGCACGTGACGTGGTCACTCCAGTATGGCCGCCATATGCACGCACTAATCTCGGCTTCATTATTATTGTAATGGAGCCGTAGTTTATGTTTTAAATTACAGGAAACCTTTGACAACTGATTCATTTTTCCATCTTAAAAGATCAGAGACAGATAGTCTCTGCATGTCGCCTACAGTAAAACTATATAGGGTAGTCCATTCAAGATGGCCGCCGCGAAATATTCCCGACTTCATTTTTTTCGCAGCATCTAAACTAAAACATCTAAACATCTAAACGGCGGCCATCTTGAATGGACTACCACATATATCTATCCTGTCTTTATTTTACTATTCAACTACCCTATATATCGATCCAATCTTCTACGGAATTCGCAAGCGTTTCATGGTCAGTTACTCAGAGTCGCGGGTTAGAATTCCATCTGGATTAAGGCCTTGCACACTGGTCCCGAATGCGTGTTAAAAACATGTTCTTATACTAGAAATTCTCAGTCATTTGTCTATACTTTCGTCCATCGACATCGAGGGCTAATGTCAAATATCATCCTGATAATTCACTTGTGTTGACACTGTTAATTTATTAAATTTGTAGATGAAGGAAATGCCTTCTTCCTGTAATTCTGGATTTCAGGCCACAGTGTTGGGTTACAACATGTGGCATATTTTAAAGATCCAAGAGGTAATTTATTTCATCTTCTTAATATATTTGTTATTGTATCGTGGGCCTGGGGAGGGTATTGCGTAAAAATATTTTTAACCTAGTAATAACCAAGACGTAGATTATGACGTTCTCCAAATCACAACCGTCCTCTATCCATTCCATAGAACATGTCAATACTGACATTGAAGTTAATTGTATTATCATAGAGAGGGTTAGCATTACTGAGATTATTATATGAACTTAAATTAAACATTTTTTACCCTTTCATATCAGGAAAGGTCTAGAATCACTTGTACTAACCCCGACCCCCGGGACATAGCGGGGATTTTAACATTTGTGGAGTGTTACATTTTTACTTTTTCCCCGCCCTCTCCGGGAAAGTTTGCTGTTACAATCCCCACCCAAATGCATGGCCCTGGTGACTTACCAGATTTTGGTGAGCTGGTTTCCATAATAATCATCGAAAAAGTGACAGCAACCCTAGTCTACAGTGGCGTTTTAATACGAGTCTGATAATGTCCCGAATCTACCAAGTCCGCGCGATCTACACATATAACGCGATCCATGCAGTCTACGCGATTTATGCAGTTTATGCGTTCTATGCAGTTCACGCGATCTACACGATCTTATGCTGTCTACGCGATCTCAGTATTCAGTTAACGCATTTGCGACCTATGCTGCTACGCGATCTTTGCAATCTACGCACAAATTATGTAATGAAGTGTTTATCGTAAACCATATTTAATTACTAGCGATGACCTAAAAAAAGTGAAGATAAACAAGGATTTATAAACTTACCTTATCTGCCTCAACCGAATCCGCCATGTTGGGACGAGCGAGCGAGCGCGATTCTCGATACTCGGGCCCAATCCCGCTCTGTCAGGTCGCATTACAATCCCCGCGAAAAATCCCCGCAAATTTAGCAGATCGTTACTGTCCCCGTCCCCCCGGGAAAATGCAGCGTTACAAGAACGTTTTGCCACGGCCATGTCCCCGTTACACCCCCGCTAGTTCCCGGGGGTCGGGGGGCCGTGGTTTCAATTGACTGGTGCATAACATCCTCAGGTTAACATGGAAATTAATTGACATGATTAACCTACACTACTGAGTTGACAGAAAATTGTTGACTAGAGTGGAATTTGAACTTGCAACTTCGGGATTCTATAGGGAGGCTTAGCCCCCTCGTCAGAAATATTGGGGGGTTATAGCCCCCGGCCGCTCTAGGTATTCAACATGTACTCCTACCTAGAATGACCAATAATCAGTAAGAGTGCAATGGCCTTGAATCACCAATAATTGTAGGGCTGGAACCCAACCCCAACACAACACCAATCCTAACCCCAATCCCCCGCCGAACAACTTTTAGGACACGATCCTACTCGTCCCCCACCCTCGTACCTAAGTAGACTAGTAAGAGAGACTAAGCATGTGGAATTAGTAATTGACTGTTAAACGCATGCGCGATTCTAATTATTCTCCTACAAGTCCATTGCACACTTACTGATTATTGGTAATTCTTAGGGAAATAATTTATGCATATATTATATATTCATGGCTATAAACTTATTACCCCAACTGGACATCACGGTTTCAGACCCTTACGCAGTCACGAAAATGACTGAAAACTCACTGAATTAAACCGACGCCAAATTGACCGCAAAATATAGGGCCTGGAACTTATGTCCACAAGGATCTAATCGTAGACTGGAGTCAGCGGCTTTCAGTTATATAGTTCAGTGGGGTCAGAGCTTCTGGAACAATTGGCAGAGAATAAAGTTGCACAATTTACGAAATAGATTTTAATTTTTAATTTTCACTGTTAATCACAGATCCTTGTATCAAACGCCATCAGAGGAATCCTTATTGGTATCATTCTTGCTTTGTTAATTCTTGTAATTGCTACAACTAACGTGATCGTTGGAGTTCTCGCAACTTTCATTATCGCAATAACCACGTGTGCAGTTCTAGGAATCATCACTATCATTGGTTGGAAGCTAGGACCCCTTGAATCCCTCAACCTCACTTTGGTCGTTGGTTTGGCTGTTGACTACGTTGTTCATTTAGCAGAAGGATACATGGAACTAAAAGGTGAAAGCAGATTAACCAGAGTGCAATATACTCTTAGCCATGTTGGTATTTCAGTGTTTTCTGGAGCCTGCACAACTTTGGGTGCTTCGATCTTCATGTTGGCCGCTAAAATTGTCTTCTTCTTCCAGTTTGGGATTTTTATGTTTTGCACCATTGGCTTTTCGATCCTTTTTTCTCTATTTCTTTTTACAACTGTTTTGGCCATCGTTGGTCCAGAAGGAGAAACTGGTTCTATAATGCCATTGGCGAGACGTGGAAGAGATTTCGTTCGCGGTAAGACAAAGGACGATACTGTCTGTGAAATGTGTAAAGGCAAGGGACATCATAGAAAGGAAATGAATGGAGAAATTCCCGTGACGCTGGAGAGTTGAATTTAAAAATACCAAGTCAAGCCTAGCGATTTCATCATTTGGAATAACGAATCACAGCGTTTAAAATACTTTGTTTATTTAGAAATCGAATTTAAGTATTGGAAACTTTCATGGAAACTTTAGGTAGTTGTTATACTTGTAAATATAACTGAATTTTACCATAGATAATGAAGAGGAACTGGATAGAACTGGATAGGAAGCATAAAACGATGTTTCAAAACCGGAAACGATGTTTGCACAACTTATCGTAATTATACGCTTATAAGCGACTTATGCAGCAACTGATGGTCCCACATGGCTACGATAAGTTATTGCTGAATTTAAACAACGATATAATATTAATTTATGTTCTAAGGATTTATGGTGAAGGCAAATTTCGAGTGTTGAAATATTTCAACACTCGAAATTTTCCTTCACCATAAATCCTGAGAACATGTAGTTTGATCGAGCGAAATGCCAAATATTACTTGTAATATACGCAGAATATTATTTCGGCATTACCACCACTGTATATACAGAACTCGTGACTAGGCTCTCGGCAACGGCCTCCGTAGCAGGGTCGCGCGTTCAATTCCAGCCGGAAGGCCTTGAAGTTGCATTTTTCGCAACTGGTCCCGGTTTGGTCTTAAAATGTATATATTTCAACACTCGAAATTGTCCTTCACCATAAATCCTTAGAACATGTGGTTTGATCGAGTGAATTATGCCAAATATTACTTGTAATGTTATTTTAGTTCAATGGCCGTGTCTGCAGACTGTAGCTATATGGGCCCACCTGTTCGGTGCATTAAAGTTTATTATGAAATGAAAATTAAGTTTGTCTTATTTGAAAGAACTCTTTAAATGATAAAGAAACTCCATTTATAGTTTTTTATATCGCTCTTCGTTCTTGAGATATTGCGATTTGTTTGACACATTGTATTTAAATGAGTTGTTGAGAAACCATGTATATTATTGAAATTCCCTGTTAAATCAATCGAAACTTTCATTATTAGGTGTCATAAGACAAATACCCCTTAGTGTGACTTTGTTTGATAACTTAACGATATTTCTACTTTTACACCAACTCATTATTTAATGTGACCGGTATGCAGTGTGTTATTTACATATCAAACAAATCGCAATATCTCAAGAACGAAAAGCGATATGAAAAAACGATAGATGGAGTCCCTTTATCATTTCAAGAGATCTTTCAAATAAGACAAATTTAATTTTCATTTCATATACACTTTAACCGTTTATAATCTTATTACAGTTGACTCTCTTTGAACGACCACTCTCGTAAGCGACCATCTTCCTTAAGCGATCGCCTTTACAAATTCCCATTTTATTTCATTTTATTTCTTAGTCAAACACTGTATTTAGCGTCTCTCGTACCATCTCCCTTAGCGACCGCCTTTACAAATTCCCATTTTATTTCTTAGTCAAACACTGTATTTAGCATCTCTCGTAAGCGACCGCGACCACTTTTTGGGATTCCCTTTTGGCTTTTCTAATTGTTTTTCTACTGTCATAAGCGACCACCCCGGAGATCGATGACAGACCTATGACAGACCAGACGACAACAATCTTGGCTTTATTAGTTTGTATTTTATTTTAATATTTCTTAAATGCTTGTTTACGAAGCAATCCTCCTTTTTGAACTAGTGTATAAACTATGATTCTGGGAAATCATCATAAGCAAGTTTCACAATTTTTGATTGTTTAGCCAGGGTACAGATATTTTACTTTCCCCACAATAAATATATTTACATGGGATCTCTAGACCATATCCAGCGCCACGATTTACTCGCTTCCACTATGATAACATTTTTGCCTTTGTACTTCGTTTCAAAAATTTGCTGACATGCCTTGCCATTCTCAAAAGAATACTGTATGTCCAACTATTTCATCGTGTTCACTGACGGTATTAGGATGATAGTTGGATATTGTTGTTCCATTCGATGTCTGTGCTGTTTGTCTTGTGTTAACGCTGTTAAAGACCTGACAACCGCAACAGGTTTCATTTGGCTCTCGCTTCAGATTTTGTGAAATATGTGAATATTATCATAACTTCCGGTATAAAACTGAATTACAGTACAATAGGTTTAGGCCACTTGTGGTGAATATTCTCGTAAGCGACCATCTCTCGTAAGCGACCACTTACTTACGTCCCGAGGTGGTCGCTTACGAGAGAGTCAACGTGTATTACGATAACAAGTTGTGCAAACTTTGTTTCCGGTTTCGTTAAGTTTCCTATGCAGTTCCCCTCCCATTATCTATGATTCTACGTAGGACCTAGGAATTCAAATTTCAAAGACACAAAATGTTCACGAACGAAACTCGAAAAATATCAGAAAATCAATTTTTAGTAGCAGATTTGTTAACGGCAGACGAGGTGATATGACCGGCAGCCGGTTATTTAATAAGCGAACGACTTTAAATACATTTTTATTTTGCTTTCTGTCGAGCGTGCTGTCCTAGTAGTGGTTAGTTTCACCGCCAAGGTTGCGATCTTCCTCTGATTTCTAAATACTGATTAAATATTAATATTTCTTTTGAATTTTCTTTGTAAATTATTAATGAGTTTGAGGAAAAAAATTAACCACACTGTTATTTTCAAGGAGTTAAAATAACTCCTCTGTTACCCCATTTAGGTGGAGTTAAAAAATAACTCCACTATTGGGAGTTCAAATAACTCCCAATAGTGGAGTTATTTTTTTTTGAGAGTTAAAATAACTCTCCTGTTACCCCATTTAGGTGGAGTTAAAAAATAACTCCACTATTGGGAGTAAATAACTCCCAATAGTGGAGTTATTTTTTTATTTTAAATCTTGAAAATAACACTTAAAAAATATACTCCCTTTGGGGATATCGTTGTCTGAGAAGATTAGTTAAAAAAATAGTCCCAGACGAGTCAAAATGCTATAGTTTCTTACATTATATCAACTCGGACATACGATGCAGCGACAGGGAAAAGCCAGTAAACACGGAAAGATATTCAGGTTATCTGTAGACTACTGTAACTGTAGTTGGATTTGAAGTGTCCTTCGGTTCGAAGACTTTGTCGGCGATCAGGGACAAGGACTATGCTTCAAGAACCCATTTGTTTTTGAAGAAACCTGTCTTCCTGTCAACGTACAAGAATGTTTGGCCTAAGGTTTACGTTCATGCTGCTGTCGACTACAGCCGCCGCTTTTAAGTCTGAATGCCGTACTTATTTGCTTTTTTACTTTCTTTGTGAATCGTCGAGTACTGTCCAAGTTATTAAATCATTGTTATTAATTAAATTGGATCAGTGTTAGGTCCACATAATACTTTGTGTTATGTTTTCGGGCATGTTTGGGATTATAAAGTTTGTGATTTAGTTTTAGGGTTAGCTCTACCAGAAACGACCATTAAATTACGTGGAGCACTTCTGCTGGAAACCAAGCTATTCTGCCTGGTTTTCAAGGCATTTTTCCAAGTTGTAGCAATGTCTGTGATGACGCCATCATCCCCCCCCCCCCAATTATCCAGGTCTGTCTGGCAACGCCACAGAGTGTAGGCACTATACAGTGTAGACACTAATATACCTGTGCAACAGTAAATGCTAAATATCACTATCCAGTGCAAAATCTTTCTTGATTGTTTATTTTGTGCTATTTAGCACTAATGAACTAGAACTGTTTAATAGGTATAATAACTGCACTCTACCATACAGAAAAAATAATATTAAAGTTTATGATTGACATTGTTCAATAAACAAGTTCCTGTATTTCTTACCCAAAATGCAAGTGTAGTCTAATAACCCAAGACCAAGTGCTAATGGGCTATACCAGTAATGGGTGTATAATTTTACCACAAGAAATGTTTGTTCAGGGTTAATATATCTGCACAAGTCCACCAAGTCATATATAAAGTAATTTCATTTCCAACAAATGTAAATACCAATATAAATTACGATGGTAATTACGCCCCATCTCAAACGCATAGACGCATGTACGCATTGCGTACCTATTTCTGCTATTTGTTATTGTTTTTTGATTTGCGCGATCTGGGCACTGTGGACCATGGGTGGGGGAAAAGAAACAACTCTTGAGGGGGGGAAGGCGGGCGAGGCCAGGACGGAGCCTAAGAGCGCAGGTGATGATTACAGACCGCCCAGCTCCTCTCTCGGCGGCTCTTTCTCGATATATGCAAAACCCAATTATGATCGCACCAAATTTCAATTTGATCAGTTTCTATCAATCGAAATTTCAATTGAAATTTTTAAAAAACCATGGTTGTATGTTCCCTTTAAGAAAACCATGGAGAATGTTTCGGTTATGCATATATGGAGAAAGCGCCCACCATGACTCGTGTTCATTTTTTCAACATATTGAAGTATATCCAGTTCGTTTGAGAACTTGGCAGCTTTCATACTTGCGATACATGGGCGATCGTCAAGCTCGTATCCTCCCAGAAAAAATATTCTGATCGAGTCCCGGACAGGAATCGAACATGTAACCTTCTGATTGCCGGTGAGATGCTCTAACCATTGAGCCACCGAGATATCGGTAATGTTTGGATGTGTTAATATATACACTGTTGTAGTGAATGTGGGAGAACTTGGAGTAGACAGACGATACATGGGCGATCGTCAAGCACGTATCCTCAGAAAAATGATTCTGAGTCCCGGACAGGAATCGAACCTGTAATGAATCGATGGTCATATTTGAAACGGAATTATGAGTTATTTGGATAAAAACGGAAACGGAATTATTTGAGGACTACTCAAATAATTCCGTTTATTTAACTGCATATAAACGGAATTATTTGAGTAGGAGTCGATGGTCGGCATATTTGAAACTATTAAACCAAGGTGATTGTGAGACCGGCCTCGTGTAAACAAGAGCTGAAATGAACAAATGTAGGCAGCGCTGTCTGAGGTTAATACGGTTTTCACTAGGCGAATTTCGAAAGGTACTTATTGGCGAGTAAATATCAATATTAAAAATAATTAATGTTAATTATTCTATCTGTTGAATTGTGAAACCTGCATGAAGATGCGTATAAGTATACTCTCTTACTTACGTATATTTCGACACATTGAAATTCTCTTATTTCTGTTTTTCATATTATATCTATAGGGCTTGTGACATTAATGGAGGTAACAGTAGGTTTAGGTCTTAGGGTTAGGATTATTTGTCTTTGGGGTTAGTAGCCTCACGTCGCTGTGGTAACTAGGGTAACGTAGCTCCTCGACATGGCAACGCAATTTCTCGTCAAGGTATATGTAAATACTATTTATAAGTATGGAATATATGTGGAATATTATTATAAGTATAGCCTCCTCCGCAAATAAATAGCTTGTGCGAGCAATGTTTTTGTTGGTTTGGCTCGGCAAAAATAGCCTTGGAAGCTATTTAGCCTATTTGACTCGGAAAAAAGAAGCCACCGAGAGTTGCCTGCGGAGGAGGCTATTATAAGTATACCTTTCGAAATAGCGGAGGGCGTATAAATGCTATGTACTGTATACAGTATACGTAGAACCATAACTCAGACAAACAAACCGAAATTGACTCTTAAGGACTCTTAACGACTCTTTTTTCTATTGTTTGGAATGTGAAGAATTTATAGCAAACTCAACAAACATATACATCCTGACGTCGTTATTTGTTCGCGCGAACTGACAAATATTGTGAAAATTGTATAGATCGGTAATTAGTACCAGCCGATCGCCGTCATATAAGCCAATAGCCAATAGGGAAAATGTATTCGCGCCGCGCGTGCATATATTCACACATTGAAAATTAAAGTTAAAAGATTTCAAATTGAACAAAACATGCTGCCAGTTACATGTATGCAAATTCGCGCTCTCTGAAAAGTGAAAATCAACTGAACGTGTCGTGCAGGTGCAGTATTCTTGTGACGATATATTGCCGCGGTGTTGCCACCGCAATTGACCATTGCGAACATGGAGTCAAATGGCAAAGTGGCACCCTACCTCGACAATATGGAATCAGCAGTACTCGAAGAAGAACTGCCGGAAACGCCGCCAAAACTAAAACAAGAGAAGCTACAACATGGAGTAATAGTCGAGAACGACGAGAACAACTCAATAGGCTACTGTAAACTAATAGTAAAGCATCCGAAGTTGACTTTTGGTAAGTTTAAATACTCTCGTATTCAGCAAATTTAGAAGATGGTCATTCGGATAAGTTATAAAGAAGGTGATCACTTATGGTTCTATATGTCAGATAATATGTCCAGGCATCTCGTGTATGATAGACATTAGATATACATATACGTCATATAAGCATCACTAAGGATTGTTTTCTCAGGATGAAAAAGCTTTACAGATGCCACTTTTCTCAGGATTAAAAAGCTTTATATGGAACTAACCATAACCCAAATAGAATCGTTATAGTACACGAAGAAGGGCCTGCCTTGGTTGCCAAGGTTCATTGCATGTGATCTTGGTTGCCAAGGTTCATCATTCAAGTTTCATGTGATTCAAATGCCGACCTATATAGTCGATCGATCAGGTTAGTTAGCTTCGCGTATCCACTTTGTTTGTTTGTTTAAGAAAACAAATAATAACCTACTAGGATTCGATACGATATGCTGAATTGGTATAGGAAAATAGCTAATCGGTTCTAATCGCGAGGTCAATTGCATTTTCGCAAACTCGGTTGGATGAATTCGGTCACATAGCTTTCACTTTACGAAGCCAAGGCCTTCGCCTCGAAACGTTAGAACTCTCATACACACTATTTCGGCAATACACCAACCTTTTAAGTATTTGATTTGTATATTTATACACTATATATAGGGCTCTTACTTCGTGTACCGGACACAGAAATTTAGCACTGTATAGAACTGCCTCGTTCTTTAAAAAATTCCCGTTTATTTTTGTCCTAGAATTGTCCAATTCATGAATTAAACCTATCCTAGATAAAATAAACGGGATTTTTTAAAGAACGAGGCAGTTCTATACAGTGCTAACTAACATTTTACCCATGTAAATTTCTGTGTCCGGTACACGAAGTAAGAGCGGTATGGTCTATACCCACGCAGCGCCACCGGTTCATATAACTCATTTGGCCAAAATCAAGAGAGGTCCAAGGCCAAGACAAGCTTTTGTATATAGGAATAATATTGGCATTTACACTCGTTAACTTGAAAATGAAATCAATGGGAAGGATATTTTGGGAGTGTGGAAATTTTCTAAGATCCAACCAAGATCATGAGTTGCGAAAAAATGCAACCCCAAGGCCCTTGCATTTTTGGCAACTGGTCTCGCCGGTTGAGTCTTACAAAATTTCCACACTCGCAACATACCCTTCCCATTGATTTCCTTCTATATATATAGAGCATCTTTAGCTACGAGTTGTGTTATACAATAAAATTCTTCATGCTAATCAAGAGAATGAATAATTTTTAGTCCCAGGTGCAATAACAACGCCATTTTCACGATTTTCATTTCTTCAGGAAGACGGCATCTTCACGGTGAAAGCTGTTTCTTAAAACTTGCTTAAAAACAATTCATAAATGCCGTTTGAGATACTTTGCGAAAGTCATAAAATGTGTATTAAATATTCAATACACAGACAGGTGCAAACATTTAGATTGTCTATTTCGCGGCGAAAGATTTTATTTCCTTGCGAAATTATACAACCCAATTTCGCAGCGACTTTTAAAACACAGCAAATTTCTCCAAAAAGATGACGTTATGTCGGATTTTTTTCGCTGGCGCATTTACGTTCGCGACTTGCTTATGCACCTGGCAAAATCGGATGAAAATGTCATGCAGCTGCCAAGGTCGCGCACCTATATTATTTTATTAAATATCTAAAAAGGTTGGTGTACTGCCGAAATAGCATGTAAGTTGTCTATCGTGATGACGAAAGGCCCGTCGTCGCAGAGTGAAACGTAAAGTGAACTAAAAACTGAGTGAAACAATAACAAATAATAATGAGATGTAAAAATAGGAAAGGCATTTGTAATTTTACCGATAATCAGCAAACAGACCATACAAAGGGATGCTAATGAGTGGGAGGTGAAATAAAAAAATATCCATGGGGATTAAGTGAGAGAACGATCAATTGAATAAAACCATTAATTATTTATGCCCAGGGGGGGGCTGGCAAGATTCATCAACAACTTGACCAAAACGTTTTATTACAAGAAGAATGTGCCATGACCCTTTGCACAAAACATTTAAAGTGCCCCTAACCCCATTTTTTGGTTTAGAATAAAAGCACTCCTAAAATTAGCTAGGAAGGACGTTCTTTTAAATTTTGGCGATAGCTGTTTTTGTTCTTAAGTTATATGCAAATAAGGCATTTGATGACGTAAGATAATTAAAGAAGAATTGTCGAAGATCTATTTTCGAATATATCTTCAAAACCATTCATCAAACTTTCTCCAAATTTGCATGTATTTACAGACACTGAATAAACTAGTCGTCATGGTAACCGATTTGTTTCCAGACCTCTAAATTCAGGCTTAGAAAATCATTGTTTTCTGCCATAGCAGAGTTTACTACAACTTCACACTTTAGTATAAGATTAGTTAAGTTTGTAACATCTTCCTTCAATATTACCAACTCCAAAATAATCAACACTTGAGAGAAAACAAATAGTTTTGTTTTTTTAAATTAAGAGGTCTGGAAACTTGAACTATCTTTTTAGTTTATTTGTCTGTAAATACATGCAAAGTTTGGAGAAAGTTTAATGAATGGTGTTAAAGATATACTCGAAAATAGATCTTCGACAATTCTGCTTTCCTTTTAGAATAAAAGAACTCCTAAAATTAGGAAGGATGTTCTTTTAAATTTTGGCGATAGCTGTTTTTGTTCTTAAAGTGCCGATGAAACGAAAATTAAGTTTATTTTATTTGAAAGAACTTTTAAAATAATGAAGAATATTAATTTACAGCTCTTTCATATTTCACCTGGTTCTCGAGATATTTAGACTTATGTGATATTCAAATGAGATAACCTATGACGTCAAAGGGTTTGCAATACATTTTAACATATTGGAAAATCGTGTATATCTTTAAGATTATTAAACGAAATCACTTGAAACTTTGCATGTGGATACAGACAACTAAACTGGAGAATATCGTTCTAGTTGTATGGTCGCCATGGTAACAAATTAGTTTTCAGACATCTTGATTTCTAAAATAAAATTATTTCTTTTCTCTTCCGTCCCAAACATTTGCGCGTTGGTACTGGTTTAGAAGATTTTCACGGACTTAACCAATTCTAAACTGAAGTTTAACTTTGGTGCAACACATAGCTATGTCAGAAAACAAAGATTTTTGACAAAGAGACTTAGAGGTCTAGGAACTATATTATTACTATTGCAACATTGAAACTTGAACGATGTTCTTCAGTTTAGTGGTTTGTATCAACATGCAAAGTTTCAAGTGAATTCGTTCAATAATCTTAAAGATATACACGATTTTCCAATATGTTAAAATGTATTGCAAACCCTTTGACGTCATAGGTTATTCATTTGAATATCACATAAGTCTAAATATCTCGAGAACCAAGTGAAACATGAAAGAGCTGTAAATTAATATTCTTCATTATTTTAAAAGTTCTTTCAAATAAAACGAACTTAATTTTCGTTTCATAGGCACTTTAAGTTGTTCCAGTTTTTGTTATATGCAAATATAAGGAATATGATGACGTAAGATATATCTTACGTCATCACATGCCTTATTTGCATATAACAAAAACTGGAACAACTTAAGAACAAAAACAGCTATCGCCAAAATTTAAAAGAATATCCTTCCTAATTTTAGGAGTGCTTTTATTCTCAACGAAAAAAGGGGTTATGGGCACTTTAAAAATACTCCCCCCCCCCCTTCCCTCCTGATGCACCAATCCAAAAATAAATTAGTACATAATTATGCATGAACAAATAATTGAGTTGAAGCAACAGAACGAGAACCTGAACTTTTTTTTAGTAATTTTTGTATGTATGTATGTCGTAATTATCAGGAATATTAATTAACATTATTAATATTATCAATAATATCAGGAATATTAATATTATTAATATCAGGAATATTGAATGTGCGTATAATAACTCCTCATGATAATGAACGTTATAAACTTAGCAATCACTGAGATACAAGACATTTTTTTAATGCAGAGTGAAAATTCTCTAGCATGCACATAACGTCAGAGTGCATCTCATTTACATATCAAACAAACTGAAATATTTCAAAAACGAAGTAAAATATGGAAACGTTGCAAAAGATGTTACTCTATCATTTTACGAGTTCTTTCATGTTAGACAAACTTAGTTTTTGTTTCCTATGTCCTTTAAGAACATTTTAGCGTCTGCTACAGCACGTTCGCATATGCACAGGGCATGTCAATTTATTCTGTTGACTCTTGATTACGTAAATCATGTGATCGCCTCCTAATTTGTTTCTCTCTGATAGTCACTTGTGAATTTCTACTAAAACAATTATTACCTCAGTCTCGGTGATTATCGGTGAATATTTACCCTTGCTCGATAAATATAATAATAATAATAATAATAATAATAATAATAATAATAATAATAATAATAATAATAATAATAATAATAATAATAATAATAATAATAATAATAATAATAATAATAATAATAAAAACGGCGTAAATGGAACCCGAACCTATGGTGGATTGGTGGTGCCATGTCCGGCGAGGAGACTGGGGGACAGCAGCCAGTACCGAGTCGTAAATCCACAACTGCTAGATTAAAGTGGACAAAGGAAATCAACAGGATGGTAATAAAATGTTACATCAAGAGTGCTCCAAGTAGAAGAGGTTATAGGAAAAGAATGATGTATGTTTGGAAAGACATAGGAATTTTTAAGATCAGCGAGCAAAGGTTAGCCGACCAAGCCAGAGCAATTAAAAGAAATGGATGGCTGTGTGATATAGAGATTGAAGAAATAAAAAGAAACCTCGGAAGAGGCAAGGGATGACTTAGAAGGGGAAAGGGAAGCGACGACATGTGGAAACTATGAGGAAGAAGAGGAGGCGGCTGCCGGTGAGGAAGATAGGAATGCAGAAAATACCAGCCAGTTCGACCATATAGCTGAAAAGATGCGTGATGAAGGGTTGAGTGAAGATAAGATTTCCATTTTACAAATGATCCTAGATGAGTTGGCGAAGGAAGGACTCCAGAAACCTTTTAACCTAAGGAATGTAGAAAGATCAAGGCTAAAAAGAGCGGTGAGGGAGGTTAACGAGGTGATTGGGTTCATACCCACACAGTCAATAAGTGAATCAAATAGGTTACTGATCGCTGGAGCAAATGTCGTCGCTGAACGGCTGGGCGTTAGAAGGGGAACAGGAAAGAGGATGGAAGAGCCATGGTGGAAAAGAAGGATCAAGCAGAAGATCAGACAGTTAAGACAAGATATCAGTAGATTGGAAAGGGTCGTATCATGTGCCACTATACAAGGAAAGAACTTAGTCAATATCTAGAAAGAAAATACAACATAGTCAGAAAGGGATATCGAGTTGTTCTTGAAGAATTGAAGCAGAGGGTAAGTGCACAAGCTGCAAAATTGAGACGTTATAAGGACAGGAATACACAATACCGGCAGAATAGATTGTTTGAGACAAACCAGAAAAGACTCTTTGAGGAAATAGAGGGTGTCGAAAGAGGTAATGACATCATACCTGATAAAGAGGAAAGCAAAGAATTTCGGAATGGAATATGGGGTAAAAGTGTAGAGCATAACCAGGAAGCTGAATGGCTGCAAAATTGGAGGAGGAACTGGTTGGAGTGGAGTAGCAAAACGAGATTGAAGTGACCGTCGAGTTGATAATGAAACAACTTAGGAAAATATCCAATTGGAAATCGCCAGGTCCTGACGGACTCCAAGGATATTGGATAAATAACTTTTCTGTATTGAAAGATCGGGTTGTAGGGCAATTAAATGGGTGCCTCCAAGATAACACTGTTCCGGATTGGATGACAAGAGGGAGAACTGTATTAATTGTTAAGGATATAGAACAGGGGGCTGTAGTGACCAACTTCAGACCTATTACATGCCTACCAATGATGTGGAAACTCCTCACAGGTATGCTAGCTAATGAAATGTACGAACACGGAACATCTTGATTGAAGCAAACTTCTGCCAGAAGAACAGAAAGGTTGCCGAAAGGACTCTAGAGGTACAAAGGACAAGTTGTTGATTGACAAAATGATAATTAAGAACTGCAAGAGAAGGCTAACAGGCCTCGGAATGGCATGGATAGACTTCAAGAAGGCCTTTGACATGGTACCTCATTCGTCGATAATCAAGAGTATGAGTATGTTCGGAGTTGCTAAGAATATGATTGGGCTCCTCCAGGAAGGAATGAAAAAATGGAAAACGGAATTAACGGCTGGAAATGAAGTACTTGGTGAAGTAAACATAAAGAGAGGAATCTTCCAAGGTGACAGTCTCTCACCCCTACTGTTTGTAACGTCTTTAATGCCACTAATACTAGTGCTAAGGAAGATTAAGTCGGGTTATGATCTAGGAAAGGGAAATGGAGTTATCAACCATTTGTTATTCATGGACGATCTCAAGATCTATGGAAAAAATGAGAACCAGGTGGACTCACTTGTGCAGTCAGTTAGAGTTGTTAGTGAAGACTTGAAAATGGAGTTCGGGATATCAAAGTGTGCAACCCTGGTCATGAAAAGGGGAAAACTCGTTAGTTGTGAAGGAATAAATATGCCAGATAACAAGGTGATCAGAGCACTGAATGGTGATGATGATGGCTATAAGTACCTCGGGGTCCTTGAAGTAGACGATATTAAACACACTGATATGAAGCAAATAGTCCAAAAGGAATATTTCCGTCGTGTGAGGAAAATTCTGAAGTCCAAACTGAATGCAGGGAATATTATTAAAGCGATCAACACAAGAGCTGTCTCTATCGTGCAGTATGGTTCCGGTATTATCAATTGGACAAAACAAGAACTTCAGACCATGGACCGAAAAACGAGAAAACTATACTTACTATACAATTTACCGCTCCTTACACCCACAAGCAGATGTAGACAGGTTATACTGGAGACGATCTGAGGGCGGAAGAGGGATGATCAGTATTGAGAACTGTGTGACAATTGAGATCAACAGTTTGAATGCATACATTAAATGTAGCAAGGAAAGGATGCTCAAATCAGTTCATCGGGAAAAAGTTATACGAGAGAAAGATGAGGTAAAAATAAGACAGCGATCATGGAAGCAAGGAAGCAAATATATCTGGATAAACCCCTACACGGGAAGTTCTTCAAGAATACTGAAGCAGTAAGAGATTAAAACATCATGGGAGTGGCTTAAAAGAGGAAGGTTAAAAAATAAACAGAAGGATTGATAATGGCGGCGCAAGATCAAGCCTAAGGACAAATAGCATAAAGTATCGGATCGACAAGCAAAATATATCTTCTGCGTGCAGGATGTGTGGGGTGAGAGAGAGTCGATAAGCCATATTGTAGCGGAATGTAAGATGCTGGCCCAGAAGC
Organism: Chrysogorgia sp. JL179-B06; assembly: GCA_035772405.1. NCBI lineage: Eukaryota > Metazoa > Cnidaria > Anthozoa > Scleralcyonacea > Chrysogorgiidae > Chrysogorgia > Chrysogorgia sp. JL179-B06. The sequence goes on along the minus strand of JAYKKM010000123.1, from coordinate 601,038 downwards.
AATACCGGCTGTGGAGACATGATAAGGTTGCGCAAATAAATAAAATGCGCAAATAAATTAAGAAGATAGAACATGCCTGATTTTGGATATCGCCTGCCCTTTCGACACTAGAGTAAACAGCAAGGGAAAAGGAGAAAATTGAAAATTACCAGGATCTGAAACGGGAGATTACACGAATTTGGAAGTACAAAACCGTAAAAGTCGTACCCATCATAATTTGTGCGTTGGGTACCCTACCAAAGGGCTTGGAGAAATGGCTTTGGGTGATCGAGATGTCAAACTTGTTAGAATTACTGCAGAGGGCATGCTGTTTACTGGGATCAGCTAGGATTTTAAGGAAAGTTTTAGATACATAAGAGTGAAGCATGTTATGTAAAGGCACCTAAGGCTACGGGAAGTAAGTTTGATATGCCTCATTTAAGACACCAGCGTTAAGATAGTTCGCTCTGATTAACAAATAAATAATAATAATAATGATGGTTTATTAAATCACATAATGGTGCCCAAGGGCAAAGTACAATGTGCTTACAATTTTGGTATGAAATTACTCTAAAAATTACAAATATAATAGACAACAACTACTGGACTGGGATTACAAGAAAGTTTAAATTGGTAGATATATTACATGTTTAATAAAAAAGCTTCTCTTTAAACGTTCCGGTCCGTGCGACACTTTGGTATACATGTTCCGTAAACCATATGGCTGGCATTGAGCGCGCAAGTGAGGTAACAAGCGATGCAACCGCGACTCAGGGTGGTCACTAATGTTATTCTATACCCGCAAACACAGTTCGTCTCTTCTGATATCGAGTCGAGCGCAGCAGGTTAGATCAAGGGCATCATTGTAATGGCTATCAGGGAACAGGATTCGCAATGCTCGTTTTTAGACCTTTTCTTATCGTTCAGATAACTTGGTAGACTTTTTGTCCATGTAACGCAACAATACTCGAGTACAGAACGTACTAGAGCGTAATAGACGTTAATGAGGTCGCAGTAGGGTATGCCAGCACGTTTCAATACCCTAAGGATATAAAAAGTTGCGCTTAGACTCTTTGGTTACGATCTCTTCGATGTTTATATTCCACTTTAAAGTGTTGATAACCGATAATCACCTCGACATCTGTGACTACTATTGTATTATAAACTATTTCGAGCTCGAATCTAGTTGTTTTAGGGAGCGTTCGTAATTTACATACTGGGGGGGGGGGGGAGGGGGCTATGGTGATTTCAAATTTCTTCCCTACATTTTTTGGAAGCCCCCCTAATATTCCCAGGGAATTTATTCTGCCCCCCTAATGTGATACCATCCATGAAAAGATAAATTTTTGTGATCTCCCTACTCTAAAGTTGATCTAAAACGAGTCATAAGTGTACAATTCCTCTAAAATGAGTGATAAGTGTACAGTCATTTTGCATCTGAGTATTTTACACGTCAGTATTTCCATCATTTATAACTAAACTTTATTTTCACAAACAGAAACCCTTCACAGCAAATTAAAAAGTACCATTAATGATAATTGCATGGTTTCCAATACAAATAATCTTTATACAAAAATGACTGTACTGAATTGTATTGTTGTTTTATTTAAGGTAATTTTATGCGCATACTGTATCTTGCAATGTCTTTTCATGTTTAATTATTTTTCATTTTATTGCACTAGCTGCTTCATAATTGAGTAAATTGTAAAAAATATAAACTACTATTAACTATGAAAAACATTTTTGTCGACAGAATGTCTGAAACTTTTTTGATGACCCACCCTTGCACTCACCCTGGGTGATTTTCGAAAGCTCCCCCTAAAACTTATTGTTGAAAAATTATGACCCCCGTTAAATTGCCATAGCCCCCCCCCCCCTATGTAAATTATGAACGCTCCCTTAGTAAAAACAAACTTATGTTCGTTATTTCTTCCAAACTATTTACAAAAACGAGACACGAACATTGTTTTTTTTTAAAATTCCTGTCACTCGTCTACTTATTTCAAAAACTAACGGTCGAAACAGACGTAAAAATACAAATAATTATAGGAAAACCAACTTTCACGATCGGACATGCCTGTATGATGAAATACATCACGGCAGTGCTAAAAACAACGTAGATCATAACCCTACCCCCCCCCCCCCCTAATGGTTTTCTAATGCTAACCTTAATACTAATAAAAGGTCGTCCAGAAGACTCAGACCTAATACCTCACGGTCACTATAAACTGCGAGTGTACCCAAAGTTACTGGCCAGTCAGCCAATTAAAATAAGTTTTTGTATTGTATAGACCGCTGGTCATAGGTATGACGGGCGTCTATTAAAAGATGGAGGTTAAAGATTCAATTCGTGTCTTGATTTTTACCTCCTCCGTAGGTAACTCTGTTGCTTCTTTTTTCCGAGTCAAATCGCTTCCAAGGCTGTGCGAGCAATGTTTTGGCTGGGATTACAGGGAAGTATAGGGATTGTGAAGGGATTTATTCCTCTCTCCTGGCGCATTTCTCTGGCTCGGCCAAAAATGGCCAAAACAGCGTTGGAAGCTATTTGACTCGGGAAAAAGAAGCCACAGAGTTGCCTGTGGGGAGGAGGCTACATTTCTCTCATAATTACAAACTTATGGCTGACGTTTTTCTTAATTACTTTACATCCAGGTATTACTCTCGGTGTGCATGTTCTGATGATCCTGATCACGGTCGTGTTGCTTGTATCTGGCTACGACATTCTTCCCATTGATTTTAAGGATGTTCCCTTGAACCTCGAAGACGATCCAACAAAACTGAGAACTGATGCTTGGTGGTACGCCAACGATGACGATGCTGTTACTACCTTGACTGGTGGACAACAGTTGCGAGGTGTCGAGTACCAGTTCATAGAGATGGTCTATGAGCTCAAGGATGGGAACGTTTTTACTCGAGAAAATCTCCTTGATATCAAAGAAAACGAAGACGAATTGTTTCGAAATCCGGACTACCAGACGAAACTTTGTAAGCTCCAGGGAACAACAAACAGAACGTGTAAGCTTCCATTGTCTATTCTTCGATTTTTTGACGGTTCTTATAAAGACATCCACGCTGGATTGTACGACCCGGATTTCCGAAATATTTCGAATGTTCTATACAGAGCACAATCTATTAGTGTCAGCAAAGTGGTTCTTAACTATCACTTGGGAAAGGACGCTGTGATTACAAATACAACGGCCTTCTCTCCTTACACTAGAAGTCTAGTATACATTGGTTGGCCTTACGAGGGCTACAACAGCACTGAAGACCGCGATGATGATCAAACAAAGGACATTGATAAGGTTATTTCGAATACATTCGAGTCTCTGTTAAATGACAGATACAAAGATAAGTTTGGCAAGATGAATTTCTATTACGACAATGCGGCACTGAATAAAGCTGCAATCGAAAGTCAAGTCATTTTTGACATGATGTTGGCAGTGGCTAGTATCGTTTTCATATTCATATTCATGTGGCTTCAAACTGGTTCCCTATGGCTGACAGTTTGGGGTATTTTCAGTATAATATCGAGCTTCAACATCACTAATCTCATATATAGAGTGGTATTCGACTACAGATACATCGGGAATATTTCACGTCTTGTCGATTTTCATCATCCTGGGGATTGGATCTGACAATATCTTCGTTTTCATGGACACTTGGAAACAATCTGGAAAGGAAGAACACGAATTACTCGAAAAGCGTTTATCCCGAGTTTACAGACGAGCAGCAAAAGCCACATTAATCACTTCCTTTACAACAATGATAGCCTTTCTCTCCAACGTACCGTCTCCTTTGCTTGCCGTATCCTCGTTTGGTGTTTTCTCAGCTGTTTTGGTCATCGTAAACTATCTATCAGTGATCTTATTTTACCCCACCGCAATCATTCTACATCACGTTAGTCGAAAGGGACGATGCTTCTGTGTTCCTATGTGTGGAAACAACTCTGAAGCTCCTCCCAGACAACAAAGCCAAGTCAATCTCGCAGAGGCAGTAGAAGCTAAACCAAGTGTAGCAGAACGCATCAGTGGCTTTTTTGAGGGATGGTTTTTCAGAAATATCATTACACATAAGATTGTGCGTATTGTGGTCGTTGTTGTTTTTGCGGGAATTATCGTAGCCTCGATAGCATTCGCAACTCAGTTGAGTCCAGATGAAGAACAGGTACATGGTTTTCGTAAATCTCTAACATTTCATAGTGTCTACATATTTAATGTGTCCCTAACCCCAGATTATATTTAATTAAATAAATTGTTGTGTTGTCCTGAGTATTTCTGCGCAAAAATTGTTTGGTTAAATGCTTTTAAAATACGTAAAATCGAGAAATATGGGCGCCATTTTGGATCATGGCCGAGTTCAAGGGAAATGGGTCATTGACTATTGTTTGGATGCTGCGAATAATTTTATATTTATGAACTAAACGCTGTATTTAAAGTGTATTATGAAATGAAAATTAAGTTTGTCTTATTTGAAAGAACTCTTGAAATGATAAAGAAACACCATCTATAGTTTTTCGATATCGCTCTTCGTTCTTGAGACATGCGATTCGTTTGATATGTAAATAACACACACTGCATATGTCACATTGTATAATGAGTTGATGAGAAACCATGAATCGAAACTTTCATTATTACGTGTCATAAGACAAATACCCCTTACATGAGCAGTTTAGTGTGACTTTGTTTGATAACTTCAACGATATTTCTACTTTTACAACAACTCATTATTTAAACAAATCGCAATATCTCAAGAACGAAAAGCTATACGAAAAAAACGAGATGGAGTACAGTTCCTTTATCATTTCAAGAGTTATTTTAAATAAAACAAACTTAATTTTCATTTCATATATACTTTAAAAACTCCTGATTATATTCGTAGAGAAATTTGTCTCCTTCGACGTATGACGTCGTATTACGTCACGCTCTCTATTTCTGAGGGTCTTTCTCCAAATATTGACCCCCCTATTCCTTATTTCAGCAGTATAGAAACATTTTAGTATTTTTTTTTATTCCAGATTGATATCTGGGGTCCAAACACCAATTGGGCGAAAATAAAAGATTTGAGACAAAATGCTTTTCTTCCGAGCCAAGAAGATAATGTTATTGTCGTTCACATCATCTGGGGTCTCAAGGATCAAGACCGTCGAGCATGCCATCACACAGACTATAAATGCAAAGGAAAGACGGTTCTGGATAAAGGTTTTGACCTTAATCCACCACCATGCCAGAACGCTATGCTAGTAAGTATATACTTTTTTGTAGCTTTTTTGTAGCGAGGCCAAGTGAATTTCGCTTCGGGCTCCATTGTTCATGTTTATGCGCTAGCTACTACATTTTGAAAGATGGCGCCCAGTACGTCATGGAAGCCAACAGTACAACCCTAACATTACCCTAACCAACAATCCTAACCCTTTTCACGGTCTTAGGAAGGTCGACCGAAACCGACTGGCACCATCTTCGGAAAAGGTCCCACAGAGTCATCCCATCTAACCTATACCTGCATGGAAGACTTGCCTAAACAATACGCCACCATCGCCTAAAAAGTGAAAGTCCAATCGATAATAAACATTAAAATAATATTTGAGAACTTACCGGCCCGTATACGTACTCAATGTCAAAATTTAAAAGAAAACGGCCGCTGTACATCAACATTGAGCCGTTATGTATATTCTAAAATGGAGGTGTCCAGATTCATAAAATACGAGATTGTAAACATTATTTCTCCAGTTTAAGAGCGGATACCGTAAAATTATATACATTTCTAAATGCTATATAAAATGGCCTTTTATATAAAATGTAATTTATTTTTTGAATACTGACAGTTTCCATTCAAATAATAAATATTAAATATGTACATGCAGACACAAGAAAGAAGTAAACAAGAAATTAGGCACTGAGCCAGCATATAAGAGTGATCACCGTACTGCATCACAAGTATGGCCCGATTAATTTTTGTGCAATTTTCGATCATATCGAAAACCTTTGTGGGAAATAGGTAGTTATAAATAATCATTTTGGAGTTACAGTGGCATTATATACATGACAGCTGCGTAATCTCAATAGCACAATTGAATTGATGGTAAATATCCACATAAATCAATAGATCTCATAGAAACTGTTTGTGTTTATATTGTATTTAATACAAACTCGTTATATTGTATGTAATAGAAACTGTTTATATTGTATTTGATAGAAACCCTTTAATCATAGTCAATCGAGATATGGTCTGGAAACTCAGCTAAAGTCTTTGTTCTATCTTTTTGTTCGTCTTTATACAATTTTGTGCACAGTGCACGGTCACTGAACCTATTGTATTTTAGTATAATGAAGCAATCATCCAATAGAATCGTTTGGGTTTAACCGCTCAACCGTGTTGTTTAAATATTAATAAACCTAAAACAAAGGATGTGCACGGTGTAAGGTACGGTTCAACATCAAAACGTAGCTCATTATAGTCGCTTTGAAGTTTGCCGAGTTTCCAGACCATATCTCGATTGACTATGGTTTAATATATTGTATTGATAGAAAATGTTTATATTGTATTTGATAGAAACTGTGCAGAAAAATTAAGAACTTCAATGCTTCTGAAGAGGAAAAGTTGAAATTGCGACGAAACCAAGTGACGGGCGAAATTGAAACTAACTGTTTCTTTGAACGAATGAACGAATACTTAACGGTGAGCATAAGGAATAGCAGTGTGGCTAGAGATTTTTAGCGGGAGTCAAACGTTCTGAATTTCGGAAAATTGGACGTGTCCATATGGGTTACCATGAGGTGCTGTAGTCTCGTTTTCCTCTATTTCCATTCCTTGTGTAACTCCTTAATTTGTGTGGCCAGTTTGTTTTAAGTGCTATTTTGCACACTAATTTGCTCACTATTTTGCGCACTATTTTAGGCATTTATTTTGCGCACTATTTTAGGCATTATTTTGCGCGCTATTTTCCTTACTATTTTGCTCATTATTTTAGGCATTATTTTAGGCATTATTTGCTCACTATTTTACTCACTATTTTACTCACTATTTTGCGCACTATTTTGCGCACTATTTTGCGCACTATTTTGCGCACTATTTTGCGCACTATTTTGCGCACTATTTTACTATTTTGCGCACTATTTTCCACACTATTTTCCACACTATGTTAGGCACTATCTCAAATTACTTTCTTTGGTTTCTAGAGTTTCTTCTCAAAATTTAATGCCACAAACTTACTCTTAACCAATGATCTCTATCCGATTTAAACCGGTATTATGTTTATTGTTAAAATTTAATAAATCGGCAATTAGTTCCAGCCGAGTATGACAATAGAAAAATACGCTTGACGGGAACAAATTCGCCTAGTGGAAAACCGGTTTTAAAAATATTCCGACAAAACAGCCTTCGGAGGCTTTGTTTGGCTAATGTTGGAAAGAGAAACTAAGGTTTCTATACAATTGGATAATAATAACCTTATTAGACAGTTTAGTGTACAGTACGGTTGAATGTATATTTTGACTCGCCCTACGTGTTCGTCACAGAATGATTCACGTAAAATATCGAGCCGTACGTAAACTAAACTGCAGACTGCTAATAAACTATAGTATCCTAGGTTCTGAGGTTTTTTCTGTTCACACATGGAACGAAACTGTATACATTTACTGATAACTCTAAAAATGAAATCGTTTTCTCCAATTTTCCAGGACGAAAGCAACAAGACTAAATATCGTGGATCTGATTTTAGTTTTCCTCTGAACAGTGCAAAAATGCTGCAACTTATGCAAACTAATCCCCAGTTCTACAACGTCTCGCACCTGCCTGATACATATTACAGATTTTTTGAGATCGGTGTTGGTTACTTTATTACAAATGGCGGAGATCTAAATTACGCAAGCACGTACGACTTTGAGAGATATAACCAATTTATGGCGGGAACTCCTGACCCAACAAGTAAAAAGTCGTTTTCATTACAAGGTAATTTTTCATTTATTGTTGCAATGGGCTAACCATCCATCTGGAACTACACCTGACGATAAAGAAAGATTCACTTAAAACGTTATCGTATTGGCTATAAAAACAATTAAGAAATCTCTTCTGGCTTATTGAAAAACATTTTTGCTCGTAAAATGAGCGTTTGTGAAAACACGAGTGTGTTCAAGTACAGGTCTGAGTTCAATTTTTGAAAGCAGATCATCACTATTCGTCGATATAAATGTGAACTAACAACAATAGAAGTGATAAGGAGTATATATTATTTAGATACCTGATGGTTTGCGTGTTTGGATGGCATAATCTAAACACGCTAGGATATTGCGAGAGTTGAGAAAAGCGTAAAAAAGATGAGCCGCATGCGAGTGTTTTTTAAGCTTTTCTCAACTAGAGCAACATGATCAACATCTATAGAGTGTTTCGATCACCATCCAAACACGGGCAAACCATTAAGTATTTCTTAGTTATAAAAGAACAATAAGACACTAGTTTTTTCCCTTTAAATCCCGTGTTTGATCCAATAGACATGTAATTTTAAAAGAAATAAATACCTAATGGTTTATACGTGTTTGGATACTGCGATCCATTGCCATTGGGTATTTCTTGAGAATAGGCGTTTGTAGGATATTTTCCAGGTTGAGGCAAAGAATGAGGAGTAAACGTTAGGCCAAACCTAGAAGGGAGCCTACCCCCTTGGTAAATTTGTCGGAAAAGAACCGTTGAAATCTCGTTTTCGAAAAACGACATATTCACCGTCCAGTTTTGCCATTTTCTCATGCATTTTAGGTAACAAATATGGTCATCGGCTTGCGTACGTCGCTATTGCTGCCAACACAACGCTAAGACCAGCGACACTGGGTTATTCCACAGGATTACCTGTTTATCGTGAATGGGAGGATTTCGTTAATCGTGAGGTAATGTTTTCTACATAATGCACGGCTATATATTGGAATATAGTGTTTAAACAAAATAATTTATAAGTCCAATTTAGTATTCGTTCGTGCAGAGTGTAATATAATTGACCCTCGTGTCATTACCTCGTTTTCATGTGTCAAATTCAAAAGTTTTGTTTGTTCCAAAATGAAGCTACAAAGCCCAATTGGTTTTTTCAATGTTTTAAGTTACTGTAATATGCTGTATAACGTTCATTTTTCTAGATGAATGATATGCCGTCATCATGTAACAGTGGTTTTCAAGCCACTGTTTCTGTGGCCAACGAGTGGCATTGGTTAAAAGTGCAAGAGGTAAGGATGGTTTTCTTACTATAAAACTTTGGATTACTGATATATTTTAAAGATATTTATTAACATTATTTATTTATTAACATCAATGATACTATTAATTAACATTATTTAAAAATGTAAAAATTTCGCATCGGAGAACCTCTTTAATCGTTGGATTTATGTGATATTAGTTCAAATTTTATTCGGTTTTAATTCTATGTTCTTTATACGGATGTATATCCTATACATGATCCCTAAAGATGGGATTTGAGTAGTCTCCATGGAAACGTGGGGTTTTCAAGATTAGTATAGTCTCCAAGGAAACGCGTGGTTTTCGATCCAATTACTGTAAATGGAAAGTAATAACTACTGTCAAGCATACTAAGATCTTCTGCAGTGGAACGACCACCTCGACGAAGTAATAAAAAAAGCTAACAAGCGACTCTATTTTCTTGTGCTACTAAAGTGCGCCAATGTTCCAGCAAATGAGATAGTGAATATTTATTGTAATTGCATTAAACCTGTCCTTGCATACTGTACTGCGTACCGTCTTCCATCATTCCCTTAACAACGATCTGGAACGAGTGCAAAAGCGTGTTCTCGATGAGTATATCATCTGCACCTGCAGTGCCTTACCAGAGCAATCTTGACAAGTTTAACACGAAGACGCGAAGATCTGTGCGATAAACTATTCAACTCTATATTTTTATAACAAATACAGCGACTCACAGGTTAAATTGCATCTTACTAGCAAAGCACACATCCAGGTACAACTCAGACTAAATAGGAATCAGCTTGCCAACATTTAAAACAAATCGTTTTAAACAAACTTTTATTCCTTTTATGTGTAGACCGTTGAACTTTTTACCATCTGTGTTATCTTTTTACCATCTCGTACATAGTTATCCTATTAATATAGTTTGTTTTATATTTATTTATATGTTAGATTCTTTTATAAAATAAGTCGTGTCTTACGCACGCTGTGATTGGTCAGTTACCGTGTTTATATCAGGCTATATAACATGGATGGATTACGCCATCGTGATACGCCATCAATTAGCCATCATACGCCATCAATTAGCCATCATACGCCATAAATTAGCCATCATACGCCATCAATTAGCCATCAATTAGACATCACGGCGCCATCACACGAGTAAGGAGAATTTAGGTGTTGATAAAAAAGATATTTGTACATTTTCTTTGCTTTCTACGGGTTATTTTATAAAAGAAATAGAAAACACTTTTATCCGTGTTCCCATACGTTATATAAACACGAGTGGAAGTTTGGGAGAACTCGAAATCGCGTGGAAACACTCGCCCTACGGGCTCGTGTTCCCACTAAGATTTCTCGTTCTCCCAAACTTCCACTCGTGTTTATATAACAGTATGTAAACACGGAAAATGTTTTCTATTTCTTAAATATTCTTAATTCCTATTATATTAGTATATTACAACATTGTAAATTACGCAATTCAGCCTCTGTGGCTGCAAGGTAATTTTTCTTATTAAAATCTATCTATCTACTGTATCTATACAACCCAGGGCTGTATCCATATACATTTCATGAATTTTTAATTATCTATATCGAATTCAATTGCTCACCCTTGTCCTGTTCACACTCTTAAATCTCTACCTACAAAAACGTACTTTCTTCTATAGAGAACGTTTTGGCAGAAAACATTTAAAAATTTGAACTATAAATCAGTTACATCCCTCTGTATCCAGCTAAAAGCCTAGCCTCCTCCGCAGGCAACTCTGTGCTTGTTTTTTCCGAGTCAAATAGCTTCCAGTTCCAAGGCTGTGCGAGCAATGCTTATAGGCTGGGATTTCAGGGAAGTATAGGGATTGTGAAGGGATTGGCCGTCGACGAAGTGTTAATTTCTAGTCTGGCTCGGCCAAAAAAGCCTTGGAAGCTAATATATTTGACTCGGAAAAAAAGTAGCCACATAGTTGCTTGCGGAGGAGGCTACAAGAGCCTCCGTCCTCGGTATCTGACTCTCATTTATTGATCACTACTAACTGTAGTTAATTATATTTTACTCGCCATTATACCGTCCTTTCCTATGGCTAGCACTACCGCTCTGATAAAATTACGACCGTCATCGTTGTCGACCAATGTAGTAATCGATCTTTCTTACTTTCTACGTGTAGATGTTGGTAAAGAACGCATTCCAAGGTATTGCAATTGGTCTTGTTCTGGCTTTGGTTGTTCTTATAATCGCGACCACGAACATAATTGTCGGAATTCTAGCGACGTTAATTATTGGAATGATAACGTGTGCAGTTCTAGGAATAATCACCATCATTGGTTGGAAACTCGGAGTCCTGGAATCCCTCAACCTCACTTTGGTTGTCGGATTGGCTGTCGACTACGTTGTTCATCTGGCGGAAGGATACATGGAACTAGAAAATGAAGACAGGTTAACGAAAGTACGGTATACCCTCGGCCATGTTGGTATCTCTGTTTTCTCTGGAGCTTGCACAACTCTGGGTGCTTCAGTCTTCATGTTTGCTGCAAAGATTGTCTTCTTCTTTCAGTTTGGGATTTTTATTTTTTGTACCATTGGCTTTTCCATCCTTTTTTCTTTAATTCTATTCACCACCGTCTTGGCTCTGATTGGTCCTCAAGGTGAGAATGGCTCGTTGTTGCCGGCCGTCAGGAAGGTAAAGGGTTTCATGCGAGGAAAGACCAAACATCATGTCGACTGTGACACTTGCAAAGGAAAAGGTTTCCTACGAGTAGTTTTAGAAGGTAACCAAGAGAGTATCGACAATACTGCCGTTTAATAAGAATGGTAAAATTATATTCAGGAAAATGTATGTAATATTTATTTGATCATTCTCCAACATTTGGAAGATTTATTTAAAGGGGTACTCTACCCCAAAAATAAATTCCTTTTAAATAAAAGGTCTAGTTAAGTATAATGTTTAGAAATGTTAATAGATTTACGGTATCTGCTCTTGTACTCGAGAAATAACGTTTTTATTCTCGTATTTTATGCTTCTGGACGCCTCCATTTTCGATTTGCTCGACGGCTCAGACTCGAGGTCCAGCGATGGTTTCATTTCAATTTGACGTCACTTGAGTGCAAGGAACAAAAGACAAGCACTCAATGACGTCAAAATTGAAAAGAAAACAACTGCTGTACATAAATCATGAGCCGTCGAACAAATTCGAAAATGGCGGCGTCCAGAAGCATAAAATATGAGAATGAAAACGTTATTTCTCGAATACAAGAGCAGATACCGTAAAACTATTAACATTTCTAAACATTATACTTAAAGGCCTTTTATTTTAAAGTAATTTATTTTTTGGGTGGTGCCTATGAAATGAAAAATTCAGTTGTAAAACTAAACTCTTTTGTTTGAAAGAACTCTTGAATTAAACTATAAAGAGTAACCATTTACAACTTTTTCATATCTCACTTCACTCTTGAGATATTAAGATTTGTTTAATATGTAAATGATCATACTTATGACATCACAATGCATAATGACTTATTGAAACATTCTGCATATCTTTACCATCATCACATTAAATCGTTTGATGGTTTGCATATTTGATGTCATTGGTTACATCCACGCACATGCATTTCAAGTGATTTCATTACATAATCTCAAGCATATATATAAACGTTTTCAATAAGTTATTAATATGCAGTGTGATGTCATAAGTATGATCATTTACATATTAAACAAATCTTAATATCTCAAGAGTGAAGTGTGATATGGAAAAGTTGCAAATGGTTAGTCTTTATAGTTTCAAGAGTTCTTTCAAATAAAAATGTTATTTTACAATTGAATTTTTCATTGCATAGGCACTTTAATTGCTTTATCGACATGGCCACGATTAGTTCGCACAGCGTTTCTGTATATAGATATAAATATATTGACGGGGAACGAATTATCAGAACACTTCCTGCCAGTTCCTGCAAAATGTCAGCAGTTATTGTAAAATAGTGTCATAAACATTAAGAGGGAATGCAGATGATAAATGAAATGATAAAAGCTAGCACTTATACACTCACAGCTAACACTAATACTAACCATAGTATACCAACCATGATACTAACCATAAATATAATTTATGTAATATTTATTTGATTATTAATTCTCCAATATATATATTATTGACAATTTTTTATTGTTTTTTGGACGATTGGCTAGACCATATCAGTTAACATTTTTCCACTTATAGTTTTCTGTATATATGTATAATTATATTGATTGGCGGACGAACTTCGTGCCAGTGCGATTATAGTGCAATAGTGTCAGAGACACTAAGCGAAATGGTGATCCTATAATGATAAAAGCTAACCCTGACACTTACGGCTAACCATAATCCTAACTAATTGCAACAAAGTTACGGACTATTACCTTTCCTTCTAATTTGGAAAAAAACATGACTGGCTGTCTTTTAGACCAGTAGTCAAACATAAAATACAACAGCAAATTTATATTTATCAGTAAATATACTCGTGACGTATTATATATTTTGTTTTGCCTAACACGGGGGGGGGACGCTTAGGAGGTCAAGGGCTAATAATTTACCAAAATTTGTCTCTGCCTCAACTCCTTCACACCCACACGAATTGATCGGTTTAGGTCACTAACAATCGACTGTACACACCTCCACGTATTCAATACTAATTTTCACTGAAATATTATAATTAATGTGTACAATTAAAATTTCAATAGCTGCCTATCCAATGAACTTTAAAATGGGACACGCGAGGCGAGAAATCGTGGGGACGTGTCGCGGAGACATGTTGCAGGGACAAAATTGTGTCCATCGTATAAACAGCAACTAGACCCTGCGACAAAATTAAAATAAACCAATCAAAGAATGTTATTTTATTATCCTTTTTCTTTTGTGACATGTCCTCTCGTGTGTCCTCAACAGGGGAAATGTCCCCTGCAACATGCCCCCGCGATTTGTCGCCTCGTAGACTGAAAACGAACTGTATGGACACGATCGTAGGCGTATATAGTTACGTATATGTACCATAGTTTAGTATAATTTACTGGACGAAATGCATGTGTTAGCTAGTAGTGTAAGGGAAAATAAAGTTTTGTGATTCTCAATCATTACTAAAATTTGTTTATATATTTATATTATGACATCGAGACTGGGTATCAAACTCAATACTATATAACATAGATTTAACCCTATCTAGACTGGGGGGGGGGGGAGATCTGCCCGACATAATTTTAAATGCAGATATCTCAATAATAATATGCAGCTATGTCTCTAACATTTCACAACTTTTCCTAGATAAATACATTGTAAGTATGGGGAGAAAAAATGGTGAAAAATATTGAGTAAATGAAAGTTAGAGTAATCCGGAACACCTATTAACAATGAATTTCGAGAAAACATTTTCATTATAATAGAAACAATAAAAATAAGAACATATCGATTAAGATAACTTATGTACGTTGACAGAACAGTAAGAAATAATCCTGAGAGAAACCCTTTTTTCGAACTGCTTCAAATCCGAATTTTTGACCGATGACGTCATAAGACGTCATAAGACGTCACAATTTGTTGCCATGACAACAAAAATGTATATTCAATGTTACCATGCCATCAACCTATTCCACCCTCGGTTTCTCGCAGCGCCTGGGTACGAGGCTGGCACATGAATCATCCTGAGCCCGCAATCTTAGTATTTCAAATTTAACAATTTTTATCAAAAAATAAATAAATAAATAATTTTTTGAGAAGGTGCAGTTTGTCTACGCTCCTACAACAAAAAAATCAGGAGAAATCACAAATAGACTGTTTCAGTGGGTCTACAGTAGCACTGAAAAACGCATGTCACATGAAACTGATTCTTTTCCTCAGCCGAATATGGAATAGATCATTCTCGTTTCCTAGGCATACAATACCTAAATAAATACAGCGTTGATAAAAAGTAGGTAAATAGCCTTTATCCTAATAAATAAATAAATAAATAAATAAATAAATAAATAAACTCGAAGCAGTCATAAATCCGCTGACAATATTAGGCGACCGCAGGCTCGAAGGTGATTCACGGTTCCTTAATATCCCAATGGAGACTAATTTCGTTGGCAAGCAAAAACAGAAGCAAAAGAAGAAGAAACGAAGAACTACACTAAAAGTAAAACGACAACACAACAACTTTGCTGTTGATGGTTAGTTCACTTTTGTTATATTAAAATACTTAATAACTATATGGTAAAATGTTGCTGAAATAAAGCACTTGACCTCGAAGGGCTGAACTCTGAAGTTTCATTGAACATAACTCAATTGCTAATACACTATAGTGTAAGCAATTGGGTTATGTTTACACTTCATGATCATATGCCCTCACAGCACTACCTATAATTAATACATATCAGAATCCATCAAGATTATATTTTTATCCGGTGGTGGTGATTGGTGAACTGCTTTCACAAGAAGTGACCATGCAAGGAGATCCTCTCGCTATGCATATATCTTTATGCATCTTAATATATATTCCCTTCATATACTGCTGAAATAGTGTGTAGGAGGTTTAATGTTTCACACAGCCTTTTTGTGTGATACATATTAGACCTCCTACACTCTTTAGCCCCAGGTTGGGGGTGGGCAATCCCCAGGGAATTTTTTGACAATAATGGGGTGTCCAAGGGTGGGGAAATTTGACATAGCTGCCATCTTGAAAAATGGAAAAGACTGGGAACGAACAATGGCCAATGCGAGCGCTGTTGTTATTTCTATCGTTGCAGCTGGCGAAAAGATGGCTGTTAATTAAAATGCTGTTTACATCGAAACAGTTCATGTTATTTGCCCTGGGGAAGGGAAATTGATTGTGGATTTAGGCACCAGGGTGGGGAAATTGACATAAGACTTCTCAAAAATGACAAATTCCCGGGGGTTGTCCCCCACCCTGGAGCTTAACATTTGATTGGTGCATTATGTTTACACTTCATGATCCTATGCCCTAGAGGAGCACTGCCTATAATTAATACACATCAGAATCCATCAAGATTTTTATCTGGTGGTGGTGAACTACGTTCACAAGAAGTGATCACACAGGGAGATCATCTTGCCATGTCTTTTTATGCAGTGTCTTTATCCATCTTATTACATATTATATATATTCCCTTCGTATCGAGCTTGATGTCAACCTCGTACCCAGTCTTTTCACCCACCTGTGGCTATCTCCCACACACTACTTTGGCAGTACACCAACTTTTAGAGTATTCGATTTGTATTTCTACACTGCCAATTAGCTTCACAATACGTTTATATTTGCCCATCGTTGTTTGTGTTGCAGAGGCGTTGGATGGTGTTTGAGTTAAGGCCCCCAAGATTTTGTATTTCTGGTGTCTCTGAAACACTATTTCTGTATATAATGTGAAAACCGCAATAATTGGTAAACAAAACCATGGCACTGAACTGATTATTAACTACACCTGTAGGGGATCACTCACCCACTTCAGGATTTCAGGGAAGCTGTAAGGCCCCCTGCTTCCTATGGTGGTGTTCTAAAGTAAAGTCACTCTTTTGTACCTTGTTCGGTCGTTTAGGCCTGGTTCAGATGCCAAACTTTTCATGAGCCGAACCAAATGCACATACATTTGGTACGGGTGGTGGAAAGTTTGGCGTCTGAAACGAGCCTTAGCCACACAAAGAACTTGTGAATATAAAACCATATGTCGCACTTTTTATGTAGTAATTTAAATTTATCAGTTAGTTGTGCCTTTATCAGGGTGATAAACAGGGGTGTTGCTATCCAACGGTGGATTGAGGATGAATATGCAAACAACATGGTCAGCGGTTGGCTGGTCGAAAAGAGAAACATAAATATATACAGCATTAGGACAACAGCCAGAACGATTTTCGTCGATTTAAACAGTTCCTGGCAGAAGTGCGCAATAGAAATGCCGACATGGAAACGATCGAACCAATTCAATTGTTACTGATGTTTTTCATACTGTATTGATCATTTTTATCCCACAGTTTATCACCTGATAAAGGCACAAGTACAGTATGTGATAAATATAGGTTATCACACTCGTGATAAAGCGGTATTCAGTTCAATTGCTAATGCTTCATGTTTTTTATTGATTGTATTTTCTTTTATTTATAATATTTCCTTTGTTTTTGTGGTATAAAAGTGGATGTATGTTTCCCAGGTATTTGCATACCTGTTAATATTTTTCATTTGAATATTTTTCATTCAAAAACATCAAATACAAATTTTCGTTTCATTGTCACTTTAAGCTTATTAATTATTGGTTACAGGATTGATGTACTTATGTACCTGTGATTTACTAAACGCTTTATTATACATGTATTTGTTTAGATACTGTAGAAATATGTCTGAGTGACTTTGCAAATGCACCTGACAAAAGAGGTGCTTTGAAAAAAATGTCAAAGAAAATGACTTCATCAACAGGCATGTATAGTTCTGTTTCTGTAGTTTAACAATTAGTCACTGAAATCGTGGTGAAATAAATATAAATCGATAATCATGAATCGCCGAGACTGAGGTGACTAATTGTTTTAGTATAATTTCAGGCCTGAACTGATTATCCAATTGAGAAGTTTTAAACAGACAGTTTGAACTGTGTTAGACATATAAACTTTTACTTTTAAAAAGCTTCGAAGAACCAACACAAATAAAACAATCAAACATTTTTTTTGTCAGACCGCGTGGGTTGCTAGGCCAGCGGATTAATCAGTGAACCAAACCAGATCAAACGGTGTCTGCTAGCGCTCATAGCGTGGAAGGCACTAGATAGCTAGAATCATGCAACCATTCTGAAAGTAAAAGTTTATTCAACTCTCATGGAATAGCTTTAAGCATACATTCTTGTTGTTTGTGGCATTAAAATATGTTTCTGATTCTCGACCGTGTGTTGAATTCATACGTCTTCAATCTCCCAGTAATATAAATCATGCCGCGAAAATATTTATAACATATGAGTTCAAGACATACCCATTCTTACAAGCGATAGATTTCCGTGTATTTGGTTGGTCCTCGGGTTGGTCTATTCATCGATATAGATAAATATGTAAACAGCGTATAGATAGAGTATAAATTCTACACCATTGACACTGCTGTTACTATTTTTGTCGTCCAATGACAGGTCGGAGCAATTACTGCATTTAGCCGCATGTTATAATAGTATAGTCGCCATTTTGAAAAAATTCATCATTTTGTTTTAGAAACCATACATCAAAATGCTGATTCCGAGAGGGGATTGGGACGAATAAACTCAGTCTGGTCACAAAAACACTTTTTCAAGTACGATTTGTTGAGTGATGTGATAGTCACCGCGCTACGCAGTGACGATAGTCTCAGAGTTACTGGCCAGTCAGCCAATCAGAACTCGTTTCAGCTCAGAAATTATACTAAAAAGGTGATATTACATGGTGGCGAGAAGATATGAATTTAGTTATATTCGAGTGACAATACCAATATTCATTTCAATCAATTTTACTCATTCCTGATGACATCAACATTTAACTTAATTTTTTTCTACTAAGGCTACATGTATTTAGCGCTGTAAACGACAGCTTGGCTGCTTTCGTATTAAGGTGCTGTTATTTGTGCAACTTGCAGCAAATAGCCTGAATGTTACAGGTTGCAAAAAAAGGACTGTGTAACACCCCGTAGTGGCTACTTGCGATTTTGTTATTTTTGCCATGTTGCAAGTTACAAGAAAAGTTGGATGGATTCTACTTTTAGCGCATGCACTAGAGACAGCTGCGGCCGAACGCTCCTGGAATAAACAACATGGCGGACCAGTTTTGCAATGACAATCATGACATACTGTATCCTAAGAAATTTACGTGTAGGAGATATACATGTACGGTGCTAGGAAACATCCATGTTCTTCCCTTTTTCTAATCCATGGTCTGATTCATACTGTCCTGTTTCTTTTACGTTTTTCTTTTTTTATCCATGTCACTATTTGTACAGCAGTTCATGTTGTGTCATCACAATTTTAACACTATTTGGTTAGTTTCTAGGCCTTACCCAAAATCAAACCCTGATCCTAACACTAACCGTCATGCTAATCCTAACCCTGATATTATTTCAGTTTAAAGTCGAACAATTCGAGGTGGTATTTTGACGTCATAACATGAACTGCTGTACATATAGTGAATCCCGTTTAGTAACATTAAAATTGCTAAGGGCTTTTCTCTTTCTATCCGTAATGGTAGCCATTTTGAAAAATTAGTGCTGCTGACCAGTTGTAACACTTACTCAACTCAACGCCTGTTGCGAGTTGCAAGACTATGTCTACGTGTAACGTACTTTCTGCAACTTGCGATTTTTTCAATGGTTACATTTTTTGCAAGTTGCAAGAAAATTCGCATCGTGTAACAGCACCTATAGAATGTGATAAAATATGAATTCCGACCTTCCGAATATTGATATTATTCGTCTACTGCACGTATAAAGTAAAATTGATTGAAATGTTATAATAAAAGGAAATAATACTTATGCTCGAAGAATTAATGAAACATCGCACTTGTGTTTGGCGAAATATTCACAACACACTCGTGCTACGCACTCGTGCAGTATTAGACCTGTAACTTGTCTGGGCAGTATTTAGCGTCAATTTGGTCCCGGAATTAAAACCATCCGTCGAGCGAGTTTCATACACGTATTTCTAGTAATAAATAATAATAGTAAATAACTTGCAGGGTCTCTAGCTCGGACCAGGTACGTTGCTGCAATAACATTTGTCTCTTATTGTAGTATAATACACCGCGTGGCGCGGTGACTATCACATCACTAGAAATCATACTTGAAAAAGTGTTTTTTGTGTACCATTCTGAGTTTCTTCGTTCCAGTCCCCTCTCGGGATCATCATTTCGATGTATGGTTATGAAATATGACGATGTTTTTTTCAAAATGGCGACTATATTATTATAACTAATAAATCGTCGAAAGGGCTCAAAAACTTAGAATAAAGACATTGTATATACATCAGACTTCTCTCAAGATAGAACTGTCTAAGGGTAAGGAAGTTGTTTATCATATAATTATTTGTATTTTTACGTTCGTTTTGATCGTTAGTGTGTTTTTGAAAGCTGTAAAGCGTGAAGAAAACATCGAGCATAATTAGATTTATAAATTATATCTAACACAGATCAAACTATCTGTTTAAAACTTCTCAATTGGATATTCAGTTCAGAACTGAAATTATACTAAAACAATTAGTCACCTCAGTCTCGGTGATTATCGTTATTTAAACCATACCTCGACTAAATCTGTTTGTCGGAGTGTTACCAATATATTCATCCTTTGAACTTACCTGTTTGGTTGGTTAGGTAACAGGTGGTCCGGCTCCTGTTTGATTGGTTCCGTGGTACTTGGAATAGGATCAGATTGATTGGTCCTATTGATCCTGATCCGCTTACCAATCGGAGCTTACCTGTACCCTTCAAACATCAGTTGCGGAACTGATGGAATAATTCAGTCTTGTTAAAGAGGTGGGATGGTGGGTGCGTATTTCGTCCGCGTTGAGCACTGTGTCGTCTGCGCTTATTGCGTGACAATAACTTCGAATGCTATCGGATTACGGTTGCGTTGCATTCGAGTGTCATACTCTTGTGCGTCATCGATATCCTGGGGCGTATGCATCGTAGCTTTGGTTTAACCTTGGTTATAACTTATGACTACCCTCATATTTACCACTTCGCGGCTCGGTAAATATTCACCGATGATCACCTCGATTGTTAAATATACATTATGATTAGCACGGTGAGCATCTCAGTCGTCCACATAGGCGTATATACTCCGTGTTTAAGTTCCCTTTACGGCTTTACCAGCCAACAATTGCGGTACTCTTTGGCAGCGTTTTATATTCTGTGTGTGATATCGTTCGTTTGTTCGTGAGGAATCAATAGCAAGCGACATTTTTTATGCGACATTTTTAACGCCACAGGGCACCGCACTTTAGCACTGTGTCTCGTTTGTATTTCTATTTCCCTTTTGGTAACTGTAAATTGTTTTTAGGTTGTTTTGTTACTAATTACCTTGCAAAATCTCTCGAAGACGTCGACAAAACGCCAGATTATGCTTCGACATCTGACGACGACACTCCGTGGTACGACCGAGAGGACGTCGAAAACGATGACGAGTCTTTGAACATGGACGGACATTCGGATACCGCAAATGGTATCGAGGGAGCTGCAGTTTGGGAATCACCTGTTCATTTTGGCAAGTCGTACCCGTTTGATATCTGGTGTCTTCTAGCCAATCACATCAAACCAGAACAAATCCAAACGTTTGCTTGTATATGTCGCGGTGCAAACGAAGCCTTGAACTCGGTTAGTTTCTGGATTCGTTTATATCAATCCTTTGTCATGGACTCCGTGATCTTACCAGATCGTCTGATGCCGGATTGGATTGAGAGTCGAGCAGGGTTAAAAATGCGCGTAGTACGAGCCTTCTTCATTGGTTACAATAATCTAAGAAACTTATTTTTACGGGAAGCATTAGAAGGCACTCGGAATACACAAACTCTAGTGAAACTCGTGGGATTACGGTGTTGTCAAACGTGGTATAGAAGTTCGTCAACAAAAGCAAACACTTCTTATACGTTCTTCTTTAAGTTGAAGCACAAAGTCGACCAAATGTTATCTCAAGTCTCGATATCTGATTTAGATGTCGAGAGAGATTATTTAACTTGGAATTGTGAACGTGACTTTATTATTCTTCAAATGACTGTCTCAAATTTCGTTTGCCTACAATCCGTCTGCGGAGAAACACTCACGGATATTTCGGTGAATTTAAGTAGGAACATGAGATATCATTGCGTGAAAATGGTGTTTCATTCTTATCGCAAAGATGGGAAATATCGCAAAAGCGATGCAACAATATCTGTTCTCGATCCAGTTTGTGAACTTCGTGTGTTACGTTGGTGGTATCCGTCTTATCCTCACAATGATGAATAATTTATTAGTATAATTTCACAGTTGAGTTAAAGTGCATATAATGTAATCTATGGGAATTTAACATATATGTAATCTATGGATTCTCCTGAGAAAAATAGTAATATATCTTGTCAGCCGAAAATTTCATCTTCATAGACTTTTTTGCTGGTAAAGTTGACGGAAATGACGTCATAGCGGGCATCTGTAAAGAGGTTTTCATCAGGGCGCTTATATATAGGGCGGTGCAACGCCAGTCAATTCGCTGATCGACGTGTGATGCGGAAGGAGACTGGCACGAGCGTGCTTTTGTGGAAAGTTCGACCAAATCAGTATTCATGCACCGACAGATTATCACTGTATTTTCTTAATCTAGTGGCATCACAAGTGGCCCAAGCTCATGCGCCAATTTGTGTTTATTTGGAATTTATTCGATTTGTCAAAATTAGAGGATATTTTCATATATTATTTGCAGTTTATTGTTACAATATATAAATGAAATAATGTGTATTTATATCTACCATAAGGTGTATGTCTTTCATTGTAAGTTTGGTGAGATTTAGGACAGTAGCAGTGTAGCCTGCGTGGCAGGCGTTACGTTTGGGGGGGGGGGGGGGGGGGGCGGGCGGAATTGGGGAGTGCGACATGGCGACATTAATTCATATATTATGGCCACATTGTTTATATCAAACATTATACCTATGAACACTCAACAAAATAAACATTTATAAACCTTGTTGTTCCACTTACATGTTTATTGTGTCGTAATATTCTTCCTTGTGAAACTTGGCGCCATTCTGCCGCATAATACTTCGAACCCGTTTGCGGTATACTAATAATAGACGAAGGTAGGAAACCTTCGCTCTCCGATCGACACAAATTCACCACGATAATGGCCATAAAATCATTCCAAATGCTTCCATCGGCGCCAAACTCGGGCAGCACCATGTCAGATAGTTTCTTCAACTAACCAACGAACAAAATTTCCGCCTTTACACTCAACTTTTGAATATAGCGAAGAAGTTTCACTGCATATGCCTGTGCCAGTTCGTCGCAACACCAACTGTCACGCGTGACATATTTCCCGATTTATCCCGACCCTCCCCTCCAAGGCACGTAACAAAAAAACTACTGTTGAATCAGGTTTTTGTTACGTGCCTTGGAGGGGAGGGTCGGGATAAATCGGGAAATCGTCACGCGTGATGGCATATGCAGACGTGAAAGTGGTTTGAAACTTCTTCGCTTTATTCAAAAATTTAGTGTAAAGGCGGAAATTTTGTTCGTTGGTTAGTTGAAGGAACTATCTGACATGGTGCTGCCCGAGTTTGGCGCCGATGGAAGCATTTGGAATGATTTTATGGCCATTATCGTGGTGAATTTGTGTCGATCGGAGAGCGGCAGTTACCTACCTTCCTCTATTATTAGTATAGGACAAACGGGTTTGAAGTATTAGTGAACAGAATGGTGCCAAGTTTCACAAGGAAGAATATTACGACACAATAAACATGTAAGTGGAACAACAAGGTTTATAAATGTTTATTTTGTTGAGTATTCATAGGTATAATGTTTGATATAAACAATGTGGCCATAATATATTGAATTAATGTCGCCATGTCGCCTGCAACTCGTCGCGCCCCCAATTCCTCCCGCCACGCAGGCTACACTGCAACTGTCCTAAAATCTAAATCTCACCAAACTTACAATGAAAGACACATACACCTTATGGTAGATTTAAAAACACATTATTTTTCATTTATATATTGTAAAAATAAACTGCAATTTATAATATCCTCTCATTTTGACAAATCGAATAAATTCCAATATAAACACAAATTGGCGCATGAGCTTGGGCCACTTGTGGTGGCATGTGAGACGAAACTGATTTGATTTAAAGATAAAATAATAGTTCAACTACTGGATTAGTATGTATTTTACGTAAAAACTAGTGTCACGAAGAACTTATTATATATAATGTCTGGGACTTTGGATGACTTCGATGGAGGCTAAATTTCACCAAGAACCCATTGTACCTTCGTTTGTTGCCAACACTTAGAAATTCAGGTATGTTGAAGTTATTTATCTTACGCTTATATCTTACAAGTTTCGTTAAAATTGGAGTTGATAATTTGGAGATATCATGGCTGAAATCTGACCCTTTTCAACGCTTAACAACTTACCGGTTTAACTTGCAATATTTTGTAAAAATGTAAACAAGACGTCTTGTTTTGATATCTGGTAATTATCTAGTATCCATGTGATTCTATATCTTAACTTTCGTGTCTGTTGAAAGAAAATGAATGTAATTTCTAAACAGAATCCCCGCTTTAATCGATTTATTATAATATGAATAGACGAACGTATGCTTAGCGCATTATATGTTAAAACTTTGTCAACACTGTAAAAACTCCTCGTAGGATAGATAACACATACTCTTTTCATATTTCGTAAAAAAAAACCAGATTGGAATTGATAATTTTATGATTTTGATAATGAAACCTGATGTACGATGTGGAAGCAAGATTTTCTTCTATCGAACATCTACCTGCGGTTGTACATGGCGTTTACAAACTCATTTAAAAAGATTTAAAATATATATCTCGCGTCACGATTTTTATATTGTTTATGTCGTGAGCAAGTTGATAGTCACTGTGAATTACATATTTTTAAAAATCTTTCTGTTGTAAAAAAATGTGCGATATCTATGGGAAAAGAAGTGTCTCAGAGACATATCCAACGTCAAGTAAACGAGCTAAATCCTCAGAAAATTTTTCTTCAATTGGCGAAAGCACAGCTGCTTTACAAGGCAAGCAATGGGAAAACGAAAGGGACCAACCTGTAGCTGAAATTGGATCTGGTGTGTTTAAAAACCCCCCATCGCCAATACAATACAACGGAAAAATTGTTTTGCAGCCAGAAGAACTTCTTCTGTATTCATTAGTTAAAATTTCAACACCACATGACAGCATTAATTTTGTAAAAGGATACTCTTCCGAAAAGTTCTCAAGTATATCAAGAGGAGTTTACGATGTGTATGGAATTAACTTTGATTGCATAACATTACGAAACTATTTTTATCGATCTATCAACAACATAACAAAAGGTCTGGGGAAATATAATGGATTACTTAGATGGAAATTTTATTCCATGAATGTATCAAGAATTGTTACAACCCACAAATCGATTCTAGTTAACCTGCTTCTCGATCCAAATTCCGTCAGCGCTCAAAGTTATCAAGATTTACGCAATAGTCTCGAGTTGGAATCCCTCTCTGTGTTAAACGAAAGTCAAGTGTCAAATAGTCTTGCTTGGAAGATTGGTAATGTCAGTGCTACCATCGCAAATAAATTCCCAAATGGAACGTTATTGCAAACATAAAAGAATCTAAAGTGCATCTATATTATTTGGGTAACAGTCCAGTTATTGCAGAATACGAAGTCAGTGTGTCAGCAGATGGTAGCTATCACTTCATTATTGGGGGAAAGCCTGGAATAGTAAATCTGGATTATAATGCTATGCCTAAAGCAATTAATACTCTACATGACTTGTATTCATTCATGTGGGCTCTTGAAAAATATCATTTATGCAATGGGGTTTCTTTGGAAAACTATCAAGATCTACCTGACAATGTACTACCTAAGAGTAATGAGGTACCCATATTTCACACCATCAATGGGGAAGCTGCTGCATTTGTCGAACAAATACCATATAATTCTCAGCAAAAAGTTATCAGATCCACAAAATGTTCCATGTTAATTCTTGATGCTGTAAGTTGCGAATCCTGCTCCAAGACAAACCATTATATGCGAACAATTAAGTCACGAAGCCAAGAAATTAATGATACTTCTAAATTTACACGGTTGGATTATATGACTAAGGATGAACTTATTGAACATAGTAGACAAATGGCAGAAAATTTACATGGATTGCAGGTTAAGTCAAAGAGGCTTGTAGAATACCAAAAAAAGATGAGCACAGTAGGACACAATACTGACTCTGATTTCAGAATGCTGTTTCAACAGTTATATACTGGCTTAAACAAAGCTGCAGAAAAACATGATAACAATGTTTGCCATTGGGAAAATTGTGATGCAGAAAAAGAGTTTCAATCAGCTGAGTTACTTTTCAAACACATAAAGACATTTCACATTACAGCAGTGATTGATGTGGCACCTATTAACAGACAATATGCTTGCAAGTGGATTGGTTGCAACAAAATGTTTTCAAAAAAGCATCTACTTGAATCTCATATTATTGAACACACAGGGAGTGAGTCAGATACATTTTTTTTAATGCTTCTGAAAGATCAAGCCAAAGCCTTAAATATTCCTTCAAGACAAATGCGGTGGCATCCTCTGATTTTGAAATGGTGTCTTCGATTGTACTCTAAATCACATTCTATATACTCTGAGCTAAGAGAGTCTGGGTTTTTAAAACTTCCCAGTGGAAGAACTCTGTCGGATTACAAAAATTTCTGCTCAGCAAAATCTGGTTGGCAAATATCAGTTCTCGAAGGCATGAGAGCAATCTACAGTCAGCAGAATATGTCTGATGTAGGAAGATTAGGAGGTCTTCTTTTTGATGAAGTAAAAATTAAAGAAGGATTGCTGTTTGATCCATCATCCTGGGAATTAATTGGATTCACTGACTTGGAATGTGACAATGATGATACTGAAAATATTTCAATCACACCAGCTGTACAAGGAAAACTTGCAACACATGTTCTTCAGTTCTATTTCAAAAGTATTTTTTCTCCTTTTCACTACCCTTGCGGTTACTTTTTAACTAGAGGGATTTCTGCCCATAATTTGAACAGGGTTTTTTGGCAGGGAGTTGGATTGCTTCACTGTTATGATTTCACAGTTATTCTTGCTTGTTGTGATGGAGCTGCAGAAAACAGAGCATTTATGGTTATGAATAATTGTAGTGATGTGGAAAGCAAAACAAATAATCCATTTTCAAACTGTCCATTGTTCTTTATGTCTGACCCACCTCATCTACTTAAAAAACTTTGAAATAACCTATACAACAGTGGCTACAAGGATCAGTCTGCGCGATATACAAGGTGCTTGCTATTGAATTCAAAAAACATCCTTTGGGACCATATCTACTCAGTTTATTTAAGGGACAAACGAAGATATTTATTTTCAACAGAAATAAGAAGTTCACATGTTAACCTAGACAACCTCAGTAAAATGCGTGTCAAACTAGCGGTCCAAGTTATGAATGCTAAAACACGAGAGGATATGGAAAAATATGAATCAAATGCTACAACATCAACACAAAAATTTATCAAAAACTGTGAGACTTTATGGAATGTTTTTAATGACAAAAAACCACTCTCTTCATTAATGGATTCACGAATCAAGGACCTGCAGAACGTTCTGGAGTTCTTCAAAAATTGGAGGAATGAACTTTCTTTACTTTTCCCTTTAAAAGCTGAGAGAGCATCTCATTTCATAACTTGGCAAACCATGTTTGATTTACAGGTAAATCTCAAATGACCAACAGTTTTACTTAATTACCTTTTCTGGTTAATAATAATAATAATAATATTTATACAGGGTAACCTTGTCAGCAGCTAACAGTTCACATTTTACATAATATTCAGCCATGATATACTCTAACAATAGATCACTGGCATCTTTGATATATGGCATTGATCTACTGTTATTCCCTTTTTAATTCCTTCTCAGCCTAATTTTGTAGCCTGTGTACAGCCTGAATATACACCTGTAATTCAGTCTGTGAAAACTTGCATGATAGCTTGTCGACCCCCCGCTGAGCTTCTCAGATCTAAGAAGTAGATTTTGATTGTCCAAATCACAACTCTTGTCTTATTGCAGTTACAATTGGTTCTCTGGGAATTCTTGTGAGATCAAATAATCCAATCAAATAAACAATTATGAATGATATGAGTAATATTAAACCACTCAAAATCTACTTCTCAGATGTGAGAAGCTCAGCTGGGGGTCGACAAGCTATATCGTGCAAATTTTCACAATCTGAATTACAGGTGTATATTCAGGGTGTACACAGGCTAGAAAAATAGATGTCCCAATAATTTGTTTTTACCACTGAGCTCCAATTATTAACAAATGTTTTTCCTACTTTTTAGATTTCTATTAATGGGTTCAAAGATTTGGTGAAATACATCAATAGTTCCGAGTTCATAAGTCTCTATGGAAGTCATTACATTGTTCCTAAGAGGCTAAATCAGGACATTGTTGAGTCATTTTTCTCTCTGCAAAGGCAGGCATGTGGTGGTTCAAATAACATGACTGCTTATACATATGGTTACAATGTAAATAGTAGAATTAGTTATTCTGCAGCTCGTCTAATTTCTAAAAAACAAACCAATGTTCACCAAATTGATGATTCAGTTGACCTTGGTGAAATACAAGAGTCACAAAGTCTTCCAAAGAGGGATAATGTCCAAGGTATTTTTTGTAATAATATGTGGTCAGTGCATCTTTGAGGCCTTCCATATTCGATAACACCTGTGCTATGACCAACAAAGTCACCATTTCAACTATATATAAGGTAGAGAATAGTATATAATTATTTATCAATATATTAAATCCTTGTTAAATTATCAAAGGTAATATAATTGCTTTCATTCCAAATAATAATATATTGTGCCAGTTGTGAAATATACAATGTAATATTCAAATAATATATATCCTTGGTCAAATTAAAAATAGATTTATCATTGTTGTTTTTAAGTTGTTCTGATGTTTTATTTACCAAGGTTTCCCACTATACATGTATATGAAAAACCAGGAACACCGGAACACTGGAACACCGGACTTCCGGTGTTCCAGTGTTCCTGGTTTCACTGCATGCCGTTGTAGAAACGTTGGGGGTAAACGAAGCTACTGGTTGTACATTCCCCTGTCAACATCGTAGCTTCACTAATTGATTTCGAGAAGTAATATAATACACAAAAGGTATAAAAGGATCATCCGCATAAACGTATTAATTTGAGGTAAGTTTTGGAAGCATTTAAATTGAAGTATAACGTTTTAAATATTTGCTAATTCGAACTCGTGTTTAATACGACTGATCCTCATCGAACCATAGTTGTATTATGTCTATATAACATTGTTTATTATCCTAATCAAACCGAGTTTTCTACAAAATAATTATTTACAATATCCATGACTATGTGAATGCACACTTACCGCCTCAGGAAACCGGACTGATGATGTACCTGTACGAACTGTTTCTATAATGGCCGTGACTTGCTCGGCCTTCTTTTCCCCTTGAAAGGCAGGTTGCCCGATAGCTTTCAAAATCTTTGCTAACTCCTTTCCCTGTAGCTGATTTAAAACGCGTGTTTGCTCTGATAGTGTCAACGTGTTGAGATTGAACAAAAAGGCTGCAACGCTTTCCGGACATTCAAATTCAGCTCGCAATTTCGTAATTTCGTCATCGGTTTTTTTTCGCGGGATGGACGAGGTTGGATTTGAACTTTGTTTTCTTATCTGTTGTCGTAAGGCTAAACTGTTTTTATTTGGCTTAAGTCCCTCTTTTTCTCTTATGATTTGCTGTTTGGATTTAACAAAAAATGTGACAATCCTTTGTAGTACCACAATTGATGCCTTCAAGTCGGAGTTTGGAACCAACCACTTTTGTCTTAAATCCTTATTTTTGGCCAAATGCGACAAGCATTGCAAAATAATTTCGCCCCTGTGGGTAATGATGTTTTTTGGATTGAGTAAGTCCTCGACCAAATTGTGAAGGTAAGTAAAAAAAGATGTGACATGTTCATAAACACTAAATCTGAAAGTGTTGTCGAGCTGCTTCACGTCCTCTCCCAAAAGAGATATGACGGCCAAAGCAGACAACTTATCTGCATATATAATCAAGGATTGATCTTCGTCCTTCTCTTTGATAGGTAATTCATTTTGGCCTTTCATGATCACATCTCTGGTTCTCTTTATAGCCCATCCAGCGTGGTCCCTTATAGTTTCACATTCGCTTTAGTCATGACAGATTGCAGAAGATGCACACCATTCATTTTTTGGTGTACGGGTTTCTTCAAATTTACTACAATTACTATCGATGCTGGTATAATTTGTCGCCCAAAAATGCTGTAAAATCTGCTGGAGGATTGTTTTTGAAGCATCATGAGATAGTTCTGCGTCGTTGTCGTGGCAGAAAACCAGGTTCTCCCACGAATTTTGTAGATCGATATATTGGAGGCCACTAGATCGTTTGCTAGCAAATGTCTTCTCAAGTTTTACAGCTCTTTGTTGTGGGGTTTTTTCATTTTCAACTTCCAGAAAACAAACTTGAACCAAGTTTAAGACACACCGAATAAATTCTTGTACGACATTAAAGTTGCTTGGATTCAACGCCGTTGTTAACGCCAAGGGTAATGACTCTTTGTTCATCTGTCAACTTCGTACGATAGATTTTTGCAAGGGTTTGGAGAAAAGACTTTAAATTCTCAATTGACAGACCAGAACAGACAGTAGATGTATCAACCGAGAAGTTGTAAAGCTCTGAAGAAACAATTTTTCACCATCCGTATCGTCTAACAAACTCAAGTTAGAGACCTCATCTAAATCAAATTTACTCGCCATTTTTGTTTTTCCGATATCTGTTTTTACAGTGATTTTTATCCTGTGTTTTTATAACCCCAAACATAAATCTTACTTATTGCGTGATATTGCGTGATATTTATAAACAAACGTTACAGTCAAACCGTTTCAAACCGTAAAAATCAGGAAGCAACCTATGTTTACATTCAGAGTGAGAACCACTGACCGAAAAATGACATTAGTCGTCACCAGTCCACGCATCACACGTCGATCAGTGAATTGACTGGCGTTGCACCGCCCTATATATAAGCGCCCTGGTTTTCATATAGACAGATGTCCGCTATGACATCACTTCCGTCAACTTTAGCACCAAAAAAGTCTATGAAGATGAAATTTTCAGCTGATAATATATATTACAATTTATCTCAGGAGAATCCATAGATTACAAATATGTTAAATTCCCACAGACGTTATATGCACTTTAAAGTGCCTATCTCACGTTTGGGGATTTTACGTAATATAGTTCTAACACGAGTAAGCGTTCTTCCTCTGATTTCTAAATATGGACAAGCCGGTTGAAAATACGAGGCGCAGCCAAGTTTTTTCAACCGCGGTTTGTCCGTATTTAGACATCAAAGGATCAACAATTACGAATGTTAGAACTTGCTTCTCAAATGAATCCATATTTTGAGAGAAAATCGAGGTTAAAGTTGGGGGAAATTTGGCCGTAATCTTCCTCTTATTTCTAAATACTCTATTAAATATTAACTGCTAAGGATGACTTAAATATTACATGTATGTAAAATCTTCAAACGTGAGATAGGCACTTTAAGAGTCACAGAATAAGTATAAACTAGAAGTTACTATTTATAGTATAAACTAGACGTTACTGGTTTCTGTATTCTTTGTTGACTATACCTTGTACTTCATTTGTTGTGGACACAATGCGTGTAGTATTTGTAAAAAGATAATGATTGAACAATGTAAATTGCCACGACACAAACACAAGAACCCGTTTTCACTTTGTTAAAGCTGTTAACAATCAGTTACAGAGATATTTTGAAGGTATGTTAGAGTCCGTTGATCAAGCTTTAATTTGATATATGGATTGGGTTCTTAGAGTTAGTATTTCAAAGATATCGTGGTCGGAAGATTTTATTATTTTCCCATGTTCGTAAATTCAAGATGGCGTCCGAATTCCAAGATGGCGTCCAAAATCCAACATTAATTTGTTTCGCTAAAGTGCCTATCTCACGTTTGTGGATTTTACATATTCGTAATATTTGGGTTTTCCTGAGCAAAATCATAATATATATTGTCAGCCGAGGATCAACTTAAGTATCAACTTGATCCAATATAGATACTCATTTACCAACGATAGATGAAGTCACCCCTCTAGGTTCGCCATTAGCTCCATCTCCTGACAATTTTGAAAGAACACTTTTGAGAGTTGCCGAGAAAATGGGTTCTGAGGACGAAACATGTTTTCACATTATAATCCCTCATGATGAAAGCAAAACAGTAGCTGCAAAGGAAATTTAATCTTCATGGAGTTTTTCGCTGTCAAAGTTACCGGATGTGATGTTACAAATTGTTGTGGCAAGTAAACAAAAGAAAACTGGTTTGTAATGTCTCTTCTTCACATCCGGTAACTTTCACAGCGAAAAGCTCCATGTTGAAGATGAAATTTTCGGCTGACAATATATATTATGATTTTGCTCAGGAACACCCAAATATTACGAATATGTAAAATCCCCAAACTTGAGATAGTCACTTTAAATAGTCATCCTACAAATGTGTATACGAAATATGAAAAGAAAGCTCTTGGCACGATATTTAAAGTGGTCTTACACCCAAAATATTAGAATTTGGCTAATTTTTTAAATGTCCATAATTGAGATACTTAATGATATAAGAATAGATAGTCAAAATATTTTTGCGATTGGATACATAGAAATGTAGGAAATTCTAAGACTAGTCTGGTTTCGTTGACTTAGCAACGCCCTTAGCAACGAACGTTTGGATAATTCCAATAATTATAGTTCCAATAAATATATAATAGTTCCAATAATTAATGGTAATATTTTACCATTAATAGTTCTTGCAGGATAGACACTTTTGCTCACTTAATTACAAAAACTATTTAGATTACTTCAAACACGTAACTTTAAAGTCATTTTCTCAAATCCCGAAATTCAAGTAAAAGCGAATATTTCAGAAAGCATATCTCCATTACATTTTGATCAATTGTTCGGAAATTTTCAATGCTGAAAGATACAAACAGTGTCTAGGGGGTAAACCTATAACATTGACAAGTAGCTTATTCCTCTATAATACACCGCATGCTTGCTTAATATTAAAAAAATTCCTATTTTTGTGGAAAATGTTTAAAAATTTTAAAAACAATGATAAATGTTCCACTTTTTTAGGTTTAGCTCCTAAACCATGTATTCATTGATAAAATAAACCATGAAAAACATTTCCCTGACCATTCCTTCATTAGCTATCATGTCTGAAAATAAGGGTTCTTAATCACTATGGGGGGCAATTATCTTGGTTACCCTGGCAACACAGGAGTAGAGCACAGTATTTTCTGGGTCAAACTTTCACATACTATAATCATGTAACCCTTATTCTGTCTTATATCTAAATTTAAGGGGGGAAAAATTGGATGTAAGACCACCTTTCAATATGGAATAGAAGTATCGACAGAAAGTAAAAGCTTTTTAATGTTTGAATTTCGTAAAAAATTGCGTCTGTTTTATTGATATTGTTTCAGCCAAATTAACTTTTTAATAGGAGACCTAAACATGTGTACGATATATCGAAATAAAGTTCGTGTCAAGGGCTTTAACATAATGTATAATAGAAAATACCATTACAACCGCTGTTTATTTATTTTTAAAATTATAAATGACTTATCCATTTCTAATATATCACTAACTGCCATTAAAGATACGCATAGATATAATACACGAAATCGAAATAATTTATGTCTACCAAGAGTAAAGAGGAACTGGGGTAAACATAAACTTGGTAAACATAAACTTGACTACAATGCAGTTAAAGATTGGAATTCTTTAAATGAATCTATTAGAAATGCTAAGGATGTCCTAACTTTTAAAAGGCACTATTTTAATTATTTTAAGACTGTTGATATCTGATAGATTTAATTACATGTATATAACCTAGAATTTTTACTATTTTATACTTTTAATGCTTTTTAATCTAATTGTCCTCCATTTATATATACAGCATTAACTATTTATATATTATTTTATATTTCTTTATTTTTATAAAATTGTATTAATTATTTTGTCAGGACCTCTCTGAAAATCACCTTTGGTGAGAGAGCTTCCTGAAATTAAATATTGTTCATCATCATCATCAATGTATTGCATAAAGGAAAACGTTTTTAATTTAGAAATTGGTGATAAAAAGAGCATATTCATCAGAAATATTTGGAAAATTTTTGAAATACTTTAGCCCCTTGAAAATGTAATTTGGTGTTTAAATTTCAGCATCTTAGCTAATGTTTAAAATTTGAAAAACAACTTCAATTATTTTTCAAAAAATGGAAATTGAAGTTTTATATTCTTTATATCCAGGTTATAACTTTTTAACTACTCTTAAAATTATTATATAACAATTAGTCGCCGAAGTCAAGGTAATCATTCGTGAATAATTACCGAGCCGCGAATTAAACGGCGAGGTAAATATTCACCGATAATCACCGACACTGAGGTGATCAATTGTTTTTGTAGAAATTCACAGGTTACTGAAAGAAACAATTGAAAGAAAGAAAGGAAAAATGTTTTAATTATTTATTTGTTATTTCCTGAAGTCGCCCATCGTAAGTCACATGATTTTACGTAAAACGAACATGCTGTGAGCACTGATCTCTAAATAAAGACTGGATTGAGCTTTCTATTGTATCTGATGAGCTGATTTTGAAGCCTGCATATTTGCATAATGTAAATTAACGAGAGATCATTAGAAACTCCGAGTTTGCAAGCAAATCAAACTGTGACGCTAGAAAAATAGGTTTAGTGTCTGGCCAATATAGTTTCTTTGTTAACATTAAATGCATAAAATCTTCAACCTAATTTGACGTCTCATATCAGGCTTCTCTCACTGGATAATTAGAGCCAACGGCGGCCATTGCTAAGGGACCAAAGTCGCAGTAAATCTGTAGGTAGACCATGAATCGTTTTACCCAGTAATTTGAAAAATGTTTTCTGGTCCTCTTTATAGTAATATTATTTTATTTTGTCGATGGTAAGAGCACATAAACCATCAAAAAACCTCATAGGATTCTCAATTGGTCCCTTAGTAATGGCGGGACTTCCGGCTTCATTTTCTGAACAATAGTTGTTCGATCCAGTCTTTATTGAGAGATCAGTGGCTGTGAGAAACATACGAACGTGCTATGCTCTTGCAAGTAGAGGCCAACATGTGGTTAACAAAAAGCGACTTTCATGCTGTCAGTTCAAGCAGAACTAAGTTTTAAAGACTGGGTTAACATGAACGAGCAACTGTTGAAAGATCCAGATGGAACATGGTTTTTGCTTGTTAGTACAAAGCGGGCTTCACTTTTGTCCAGCTCGAAGTACTCATGTCAATCTGCAGTTTTTACCAGGTGAAGCAATGACTTCTTCAGCATGCAGACTTTGGTTTAATTTTCTCCCCCGTTTTCTACAGTAGATGTAGATACAGAACCATGCTGTTTGGAGTAAAACTCGGGGATTCTGTGTATCAGCATTCTGCATGTCTCGTACAATTTTAGAATTGTTTCACGGCTGTTATTGTTTTTTTCTGAACCGTACCCCTAAGCTATTTTTCCTTCACTGACGAGCTGCTTGAGGTAGTTTTATTAGCCTCACTGAATATTAAGTAAACCGTAACTGATTGCGTTGTTTATTGTACGGAGGACGGTCGTCCATTCGTCACAGATCCTTCTCCTAGGCTGATAGCTTTAGTGTACCACTTTATTTAAAACATATTTTAGGGAAATGATGGTTTAACAGTGCCCCTAATCTCAAAATGTTTTATTGTCTTATTTGGAAGAACTTTTAAAATGATAAAGTAACTTATTTTGAAGATTTTCGTTTCTTCGCTTTCTTTTTGAGATATATCAGTTTGTTTGATATGCAAATGTACTTAATTTACGTCACACATGCATGAGTTATCAGAGAATGTTATATATCTTTGCGTTCATCAAATAAAAACACTAAAGTGTGAATAACACGTGTGCGTGTTTCTCCTACAACATCAATCCTCTCGATTTTAAAGGATTTCGTTCGAGAATGAAAGAGATACACACATTTCTCCAATAAGTCATTATGCATGTGTGACGTACTGTAAATTCCGGACATTTGCATATCAAACAAACTGTTATATCTCAAAAAGATTTTATTATTTTAAAAGTTCTTCCAAATAAGACAATAAAACATTTTGAGGTTAGGGGCACTAAAGAAAGTATGAAAGCTCATAGTAAAATGCCGCAAAAGGCTAAGAACCTTTAGTTAGTCATATTTGTTCATTTCCTTTTTTGTTTACTTGCATATTTGTTTATTTGCATATTTGTTTATTTCCTTGGTTCCCAGTCCCTCTAATGAAAATGTTCGCATATCTACGAGTTTATATATTCTTGTTTATATATTCTTATCTAAATACGGCTACGGGCCAATCAGAGCTCGTGTATGAAGCAAGTTATTGTATAATAACCTCTTATTAACCGAGTGCGCAGTCATTACTAGCCTACGTCATAGTCTGTGAAATTTGAAAAACACAGACTATGAACCAGCGCCGTTAATCGTGTTCTGTGACGTAGCTACTATAAGGAATTTATATATAGTAGACCATGATTGGTCGCTTAGAAAATTTAGTTCATACGTGATATTCAATTGGTTAAGAACTACTTCCGTTTTCAATGTTTGTTGTTTACCATGAAGACAGTTTGTCAGCCGCCTCAACGTATTTTTTGTAAACGAGACTATTAAAGAGTTTGCTAATACTTTCAAAGGATGACTGTTTAATTTATAGTCGGCGTAATTTTGGTTCGAGGATGATCAAACAGTCGAAGAGATGCGGGAATCGAATTGTTAATCATACGATATTTCCAGGTGGCGCCGTCGAGCGCCGATTCTCGTTATGCTGTTTCGTTAAATTTAGCTTTTCAGCTTGTCCTATTTGACTATTAGAACTAAGTTTGCTCTTCATATGATTTCTTAAACTTTTAGTGAATACTCGTATATAGACTTGCTCCAAGTCTGCATCTTGATTGTTTCGGGTTTGTTTAAAGACCGGTTTGTTTCGAGACAGGTTCTTTTCAAAACCTTGAAACAAACCCGTCTTTGAAACCAAACCACTCTCGAAATTAGCGCCGCCTTTTTGCGCCCGCGAGCGTCTGTACGCGAGCTATTGACAGTACGGACCGAGCCAGTCGAGATCCGGACATGAAAGACCGAGGTCTGATATCTTCCCGTATAATGACCAAGCGGACGAGGTTAATAAGAGGTTTATTAAATGGTACTTTTGGACAGTAATAGCGTCAACCTCGTACCCAGGGCATTTTGCCTCCACGGTGGAAGGTCGGCGAAAATGGCCCTGGGATCGGCTGGTCACATGACATCCAGAATTTCTGGATGTTTAGATATGATAATTTGTGTTGTCTTTGTTCCATTTCCTTTGTCTACTTTGTTGACCTGAATAATTGCGAAATGTTCAATGCTCTTCAGAGTTGTTCATGTCAGCATTCGTCGGCATAAAAGCAGCTAACAAGTTTAATAATCTACCATACATATCCACGGTTATCTCTTACAAAAGGTATGAAGACAGCATATATACAATTTAGCGAAAGCTATCACTTCTAATTTGCTGTACAATTTGAAGACAGCATTCAGATTGAGATGAATAAATTATACTCGGCTGAATTAATTGCGTTTTATGACAAGCCAATCGGATTATAGAATGGACCAGCCGATCTCAGGGCCATTTTCGCCGACCTTCCGCCGTGGAGGCAAAATGCCCTGGGAACGAGGTTGGACCGGTCCATTACGGAAAAGTAACGACCGCAGTCAGAGCGTCTCAGCCAATCAGAGCGCGCGATTTCACCTGGAAGTAACTTATGCCATATAATAATATCTTTTATTTCACGGTAAGCTGGAGATTGTTATACAGTAAGAAATTAAATTAAATTTTGATTAAGTTTAATTTGTATAATTTTGAGACAAAAATATTCCCATAATTATTCCCCTAAATTTGTTCGACAATCACGGCGATTGCCGAGTAAATCCCTTCCCTTCACATTTATTACAGTCGACGTCACCTTTTCTCATGCCACGGAGGTAACCTCTCACGTATTGTACCGCCGGAATAATCGACGACTTTTCATCCTCCTGTGGCCCAACTAAAGCAAGCATCGTCGTGAAGAAGATTAAAGAGAAAAAGATGGAATAACCAATGGTGCAAAACATAAAAATCCCAAACTGAAAGAAGAAGACAATCTTGGCGGCCAACATGAAGACTGAAGCACCCAAAGTTGTACAGGCTCCAGACAACACTGAAACACCAACATGGCGAAGCGTATGTCGTACTCTTGTTAATCTGTCTTCACCTTTTAGCGCCATGTATCCTTCTGCTAAATGAACAACGTAATCGACAGCCAAACCAACGACCAATGTGAGGTTGAGGGATTCCAGTACGCCAAGCTTCCAACCGAGAATTTTAATCGTACCAAGAACAGAAATTGTTATGAATGAGATAGTTAAAGAGGCCAGGACACCGACGATGACGTTGGTTGTTGCGATGATGAGAACAACAAAGGAGGAGAACAAGCCAACTAATATCCCAGTAATGGCGCTGGTGACGAGACTCTATTTTGAATAGAAGAATTTACATTAAAACAAGACGCCTGTTCAGGCGTTCACTCCGCCTGCAGGCAACGAAATATACACAATTAAAGGTGGCAAAATAAATGGGGGTTGACTCAAGAGGGTTGACTCTCCCGTTAAAAGTTGCAGTACAAAGGTCTTTGGAGAGCATATAATTACTGACACAAGATATTACTCCAGTAGCAATACCATGGTGTACATATATATAGTAGCGGACATACGATAGTGTTTAAATAAGTCGAAATTTTGACCAGAAACACTTTAATGCAAACTTAAGGCGCTACCGCAAAAACAAACTTATTGTATTAATCGTCTCGCGCTCTCGCGCGGCAACCCGCGTGGTCGTGAAAAGTGCAATAGGTGATAGTTTATTATGCTGATTATCCACAAGAAAACACAAGTACCCTCTATAAAGTCCCTAAATGTCTATTGATGTCACTTGATGTACACAATTCACAAGCGGAAATTGTGCACGTGTACGTGCCAGTTTCTGACACCGATGACGAAAACAGACGCGGCCATTTTAAACCTCCGCGCTACCCTACGGCTAGGCGGAGTAATTATACATGTATAGGATTGTAAACTATTGTGAGACGTGCAGATCAACTCATTCCTACGTATCAACGTAAATTTCATTTGTATTTGAAAACAATTAGGCCAAGTAAAAAAATAGAGTAGTTGATCATCCCCGCGTGCATACTTTTCCTGCCGCATCAAAATTTTTTAAATTTTATTTGCATCGAAAATCTGTCTTGTTTTCCAAAAGGTCGAAATGTGGAGAGAGGACTGGGATTGGCGTTGCAATAGCATTGTAACCAATAAGTTATTGGATTGTAACCAACCCCAAAATAACAAATATCCTAACCCTAAGCAAGTTTACTAAACAATCCAATAACGTTTCCCCAGTCCTCTCTCCACATTTCGACCTTTTGGGTATACTAAAGAACCACGACCTTGTTTTCGGGCCCTTTTGCGCCACCTCTCGGCCCTTTTCTTGCCTTTCGGTACCTTTCGGAACTTTTCGGTTCATTTCGGGTTTTACGCGCCATGCACTATTTGTTTTGGCGTGAACTGTTACGGTTAGTTAGCCATTTTGGAGTAATTTGGGAAATCTTGTAAATAATGGCAAAGCC
This sequence comes from Chrysogorgia sp. JL179-B06, assembly GCA_035772405.1. NCBI lineage: Eukaryota > Metazoa > Cnidaria > Anthozoa > Scleralcyonacea > Chrysogorgiidae > Chrysogorgia > Chrysogorgia sp. JL179-B06. Next base: position 561,390 of record JAYKKM010000123.1, on the reverse strand, counting down.
ATTAAATGAATTTATGCATAAATGCAACAATATCGTACTTATACTGTTCAGTAGAAATGCGCTAGTTAATAATAAATACAGCTATCCACCATATATGAGCTACTACTCTGTAATCTGACTGGTTCTTATACTACGGAAAGCTATCAGCTCATATATCACTAGTAATGCAAAAACAAAATGGCAGAATATCAAGTGAATGAACAAGAAATCAGGTGTTGGTAAAACACGAAAATCTACCTGAAAAGCATTGGCTTGCGTTTTTCGACAATTCCTGTCTACATACAATATCCACCACTATTCACCGACAGTGAGGTGAATAAGTTCATGAGAAAAACTGAGACACAGACAACATACAAACAAATGCTGGGAAATGTTTATAGGAAAAACATTGTGAGCAGTGCTTCATGCGTAAAGTATTGAAACAGGTACTGTAGTTGGGATAATAAATACTAGCAGGACCCGTTCAACTGTGCCACTGTGGGAGAGAGCCTGGGAAAGAGTATTACGCACAGACAGATACACTCATACACAGATGAACATGCAATATTATTATATAGATATATACCTTCTGTACTTTTAACCAATGCCAGGTATTGTCTAGATCTACAGTTGCCTGAAATCCATTGTTGCACGACCATGGCATTTCGTTCATCTGCAAGATTAATAAAAATACATTACAGAATGGAAAACATTATAATCTGTTGTATAATTATAAAAGATAAATATGTAATCATAAACGAAATTGAAAATAATTCATGTATTCTGTATCTTTATTAAAGAGTGAGTGTCAAGGTGTCAACCGTCGTGCATTGCGCGTTAATTTGTGTTTATCTTTACGTACGATAACGAAGTGTTTTGAAGTACTTCGTTGCCAACTTGACGTGGTAAATGCTCCGAAAATTTGCCGAGTCTTCTCAGAAAATCCTAATCCTATAGAGGCTTTCTTATTCATCTACAATCCAAATACGTTCACTCGGAATCTGATTTTTTGTTTGAACCTCGTCACTTGGTGTTCCACGCTTCGCGTCAGTCAAGGCTGACATAATTCGAAACGAAAGTAAAGAAAACGTTGAATTTTGTGAAAATGCAGAAATATATACTTGCTAAGGTATGTCTTCTTTCAATTAAAAGACAAAATTAATCATTTATACCAAGGATTGACAAGATATTTACGGATGCAGTTCACCAAGGGAATTTCGTACTTCGAAAAATGGCCGACCGAGCGTGCAATGCGCCACGGCCCACGGTTGATACTCACTCTTTAAGAGGATCTATAAAGAAGGGATATCGCCAAAACAATCTAGTAGTTGCATTCAAATTACGCCATGGATTAACTGTCCTACCTGTTTATTTACAAAGTCTTCCCAATTTTGATATATGGGTAACCCATCACTGAAGGCGAGATTTAGAGGATTCAGTGTGGTATTCAATGCTATGGCTACGAACAATAGTCGATTTCCGTTTTTATTTCCTAAAAATGTTTAAAAAAGTGTTTAAAGTTAAAATATGCGCAAAAAATACTTAAATTAGTATACAATGTATGAATGAATGAATGAAAATAATCTTTAATGAGGTAGCCATCGTCACCGGTTAGGTGATTTACAGACATGTCCTACAGTTAAAATAATAACAAATAACAAAAGTATAATGAAACAAATAATAATCAGTAATTAATGATGAAACAAACAAAGATGGATCACGCATGCGTTGTCACGATGCACGTTAGCGAGAATTGTATTCTCGCTAGCTCAAATACCATGACACTAGATGGAATTCTACACTAGCCCAAATACCACATTAGATGTTATGCCACACTAGCTCGAACACCCCACTAGATGAAATGCCACACAAGCTCAAATACCACGCTAGATGAAATGCCACACTAGCTCAAACACCCTACTAGATGAAATGTCACACTAGCTCGAACACCCCACTAGATGAAATGCCACACTAGCTCGAACACCCCACTAGATGAAATGCCACACTAGCTCAAATACCACGCTAGATGAAATGCCACACTAGCTCGAACATCCTACTAGATGAAATGTCACACTAGCTCGAACACCCCACTAGATGAAATGCCACACTAGCTCGAACACCCCACTCGATGAAATGCCACACTAGCTCAACCACGCTAGATGAAATGCCACACTAGCTCGAACACCCCACTAGATGAAATGCCACACTAGCTCAAATACCACGCTAGATGAAATTGGCATTTCATCTAGCGTGGTATTTGAGCTAGTGTGGCCACTAGCTCAAATACCACGCTAGATGAAATGCCACACTAGCTCGAGCACCCCACTAGATGAAATGCCACACTAGCTCGAACACCCCACTAGATGAAATGCCACACTAGCTCGAACACCCCACTAGATGAAATGCCACACTAGCTCGAACACCCCACTAGATGAAATGCCACACTAGCTCGAACACCCCACTAGATGAAATGCCACACAAGCTCGAACACCCCACTAGATGGAATGCCACACTAGCTCGAACACCCCACTAGATGAAATGCCACACTAGCTCGAACACCCCACTAGATGGAATGCCACACTAGCTCGAACACCCCACTAGATGAAATGCCACACAAGCTCGAACACCCCACTAGATGAAATGCCACACTAGCTCGAACACCCCACTAGATGAAATGCCACACTAGCTCGAACACCCCACTAGATGAAATGCCACACTAGCTCAAACACCCCACTAGATGAAATGCCACACTAGCTCGAACACCCCACTAGATGAAATGCCACACTAGCTCGAACACCCACTAGATGGAATGCCACACAAGCTGAAATACCACGCCACTAGATGGAATGCCACACAAGCTCGAACACCCCACTAGATGAAATGCCACAGTAGCTCGAACACCTCACTAGATGAAATGCCACACTAGCTCGAACACCCACTAGATGGAATGCCACACTGGCTGGAATACCACACTAACAAATTGCAAAAATGACGAAATTAAGCCCTCAAAAATGTCTTCAGAAAAGTAGTTTAACGAACGATTTCTTTTTTCTCTCCATTTTCAAACAACTGATGTCACTGGCAGGTCACAGAACATTACTAAATCCTTTCTAAGTACTCAGTCAGTGTCATATTTCGTGGGTGTCATAATCAGTGGGTGTCATATTTTGCGTAGAGACCTGAAAATGAATCATGAAGGCATACAGCTAATTCAATTAAGGTTGTCCTTTAAGGTCAAAACTCAAAATGTCAAACTCTAAGCGCGAAAAGCATGATGGGCGGTTGCGTTTGCAGGTGAGTTTGAATTATTGCAGGTTGTGTATGGCAATAATTCAAACTACCCTGCACATGCAAGCTCCCATCATGCTTTTCGCGCTTAGAGTTTGAGGTTTCTCAGTTTTGAGTTTTGACCTTAAAACCTTTCGGCTTTGAGTTTTGACAACCTTAGTTGAATTAGCTGTATATAATAAATGAATCTTACCTTGCAGTAAGTTCTTGTCATCTCCCGATATTCCACTATCCAGTGCGCCTCCCCCTAGTTTACTATAAACCTTGAAGTCGTAACTATTTTCATATCCTGACGAACGACCGTCAATCAAGAAGAAACCAAGACCGACCTCGAAATATCTGTAGTACGTATCAGGCAAGATGGTCACATTGAAAATACTTGGGTTAGCTTTCATTAATGGCAGCATTTTCTGCCTAGCAACAGGAAGAGAGAAGTCTGATCCTGGAGGATACTTTGTTTTATTACTTTCAACCTGTAAGAAAATGATACAGTTTCAATTTTACAATATCTTATATCTTCAGTGTTCACGTTAAATGAAACTAAAGTCTAAAAATTCAATTTTTCATAAACATTATACAGTAATAAAAATACCTAATGGTACTGTTATCCAAACACGCGGGAAGTTGCGAGACTGGAAGAAAAAGCCTCTAGGCCAGTGTTTTAGCTTTTCGAAAGACCAGCAACTTCCCAAGTGTTTGGATCACAGTTTGCAAACACGGAAAACCATTAGGTATTTATTTTATAAAATAATACAAGAGAACGAGCAGAAAAACCTAAGGAAATGTTTGGTGGGAAATGTCCGTGTTTGGATAACTTGATCCAAACACGGGTATTGACCAATCAGAGCCTGCGTAGCAATGTAGCATTCATGTTATTTTATCCATATCACCTTACCAAAAGCAAAAACTAATTATTTTTATTATATTTCCAACAGTATATAGCTGTAGTCGTCAATATTTCAGTATAGTATATACTATCGAACATATCACAAAATATTTAGTTTTTTATTTAAAGATTCCCTGAGACTAAATTTTCGCCCCCATTTTTATTTATATTTACCCACTCACGACCTACTGTACGAAGTTTTATGTCGAAATTCAAAAAAGCGGCGCTATAAGTGTTATTCCAAGTAGAAAACACAAATTTGTCGGCCGCCATTTTCGAAATTTACCGCAGCGTAACATGAGAAAGCCCGTGACGTTATTTTCTTAACACAACAAAATCTCGTGTAGTAGAATACTAGAAATACGTGTACGCAACAACCACTTGCCCGCTTACTACTTAAGGCTTTAATAGTGTAGTGCTCAGTTCTTTTGAAAATAAGTAAAGCATTCATTTGCCAATCTGAACAGATTTTCAAACTGCTTAATTTTTGGGTGAATTTATTGGATATAATTTGTGGGTGGGAAAGTCTGCTGGTACTTTTACCAACCACGGCACCAAGTCTACCATTAGTCATGTATAAGAAAGAAATAATTTGTCTCGCAGACAGGGTTAGAAACCAATTGTGTAATTCTTGATTATTGAAATTTTAATTATAATTATTAACCAAGAGCGACAAGATCGAGGTTTGATATTTTCCTGTAATGACTAAGCGGATGAGGTTAATAAGATTCAATACCCACATTTTTACTAAAATTCCAGACCAAGAGTGTTGGCTGACTATTAATAAACTTGATAAACCTTTTATTCTGTTAGAAGACCTCTGTTGCTTTTATTAATAATAGTTAAAAAATTTGGCAATAAAAAATAAGTACCTTTTCGGTCAAAGTACGTAACTTAAATAGCCAGAATATAGCAGTTTGATGTTGTAAAAATGCTCACCTGAATCACTAGCGGCTAAAGAAAGGAATCCAGCCCGGGAGTAAGCGATTTAGAAAACTAATTAAGCAGGGGGTAGGATCTTTGTTGTTCGGATTGGGTACAATGGAGATGCCGGACTGGATTCCTCTCTTTAGCCACACCTGAATCATTGTCCGCCATCTTGGATGTATTTTCAATATGCGTGGGATGAGGATGACACGGCAATCGGGGTAAAGCGAAATATTTATCTAGCCATCCTCCTGTCTTTATAAGTTTAAAACTCGATTTTTGTCAATGTCTTCCATTTTCAATCGAACCACATTATTTAAAAAGCATTCCGCGGAAACTCGGCTACCCACAGAGTAGTTTCATCAAGGTATGACGTCACTAACTTCCCAGTTAATTAGTCAAAGTATTACAACAAGATGGCGGATGACAGGATTGTCTTTGGTCAAAATTAGTGCTGTTGTTTTGTAAAGTCAAAAATTTGAAATTGTGATGTATGTTTCCAATGTCCTTTAATAGTAAAATACAAGAGGTTGCCGGTTAAATGTGAAAGTTAAATTATTCCACCACTGCAACGTGCTGTGTCATACAGAACTGTAGTAACGAATAAAAGATTTCTGTAGAGATAGCGCTGAATGTAAGTCCGATTGATAAAATCTAACAGCTGCAGTTTAAATGTCATACATTGATTGATTGGTTGACTGATTGGTTAATGGATTAATTGGTTGATTGAATGATTAATTAATTAATTTATAAATTGACGTAATTGACCAATGATATTGCGTAATTTACCGGAAGTAGAACTGGCCATACATAATAATATAGAGAACTATACTTTCCACACTATTAAAATGTTCCTCTATTCCATCTAATGAGCTTAGCTTATAAGTGCTTCCTTCGTTACACCAGATTCTTACCTGAAGATATTCGTTCATTCTCTCAAACATACATTGCATTTCAACTTCGCCTGTTACCTCGTCGCGTCTTAATCGAAGCTTTTTTTCTTGTTCTTTTGACAGACTTTTAAACTTTTTACACAGTTGCTATACATGGAAAAATATAGAACAAACAAATGAAATAATTTTGTACTTGAAATAGACATTCAAGAGAATATGGGTATACGATATATTAACGAAATATTGAAGAGGCTGTCTATTGATTAAAGGGGAACTGTTTCTTGTTTTATTGTGTATTCAGTATATCACTGTGTTTTCTTTCTATTGCCCTTTTCTAATCGTCGTACTTTTCCCGTTTGAGACGAAGGTCAAACTGCCACTCGATGCGACACTGTCAAATTAAATTCATCTGCAGCTAAATTTATTTTGGTTTCAAACGTTGCCCTTCTGTTGCATTTATTTTTTGAACTAAATTCGCTATAGAATTAACTGCTCTTATAATTTACGTTAGAACTACCATCATCATCTTTATACCCAAACCAGTCTCCGCATGTACGCACTGCGTACCTATTTTTAAGATGATAAAACGAATCAATTACAAGTGTGCGCCTGCTAGCTTACAGTACAGCGGACAACTTTGGTAGGTGTCTTCGAAATAGATATGTTATGTATTACCAACGTTCTTTAAAAAAACCGCTTTAAATTTCGGTTTTTATTCAGAAAGTTAAGCGGAGATTTTAAAAGAACGAGGTAATACATAATATATCTATCTTTCTTTGAACACCCGTTCCTCACGTTGTAAGCCTACTAGAATTGTTAAAGCATTGTAAGCAGTAAATTATTAGGGGGTTAGGGTTAGGATCTTTGTTGTTTTGGGGTTGATTACAATCCAATAATGTACTGCTTACGATGCTTTAACAATGAATAGGGGGCAGAGGGGGGGGGGGGGGGGGGGGGGGGGCAGAGTCTCGAAAAAGGGCACTTTCACGTTACTTTGAATAATTAATGTCAATAATTAATGCTAAGTGGGTATATGTAACATAATAATATATTAATAATATATTTTAATATTTAACAAATAGAAAATGCTTGCGTCATCACACAACTTATATTTTGTAACTCGTAAAAAACCTCGTATGACGACCAGTTCCTCCTCATTTTCCTCATTACGCATCTCGCTCGTAAATTTAAATGTTTTTGCTTTCCGAATTTGGGCAGTATAATTTTAACTTAGAGTAATAAAATAAATTTAAAACGAAGTATACGATATTGTAATGATACCAAAAGGCACACGGCTGCCCCGCGTGCCCCCGTAAGTAAAGGGTAGCTCCCCCGCGGCTCCAGCGCTAAACTGTTAAAGGGTTAAATTGCTTATCCGAGGTTTGGGGATTTTACATATTTATGATCTTTGGAATCGTTTGCGAATAATTGTAAACTCATGGCCGTAGCAGGGGGTGGGACACGGCCCCCCCCCCCCCCCAATTAGATAATTTTGTCTGAACAGGTGTGTTAAATTTCAGAGCCGAACTCTCTTTGTATTGCACTGTTGAATTACATGTAGTGTGCAATGACTTCGCCTGCCCTGCTTTGACGTCATAACAGGGAAAAAAGGCATGAAGATGAAATTTTCGAACGACAAGATACATTACATTTCTTCTTGGTAGAACCCAAAGATTACGAATATATAAAATCTCCAAACCCCCCGGATAGGCACTTTTAAGAAGACGAATATATTTACCAGCATGGCGTTTTGGCATGGAGGAGGATTTAGATCGAAACTTTTATCAAAGACAGTCTTTCCTTTACATTTGTAATCCGTGTGATGACAACCACTACGGTCTTGATGTTTGAGACCCCAGATAATGTGGACGACTACGACTTCTTGACTTGAAAATGCATGGCGGTGTAATTTAGAAATCCTTCCCCAGTTCGTATTTGAACCTAACATTTCTATCTAAAAAAGAAGATCAGTCGGGATGGGTTACTATCAAGCCTGGATATTGACCGGTCACGGACATTGTCCGGTACAAATATCCCATTTCTAGAGATTTGACAGTTATTATTAATTGTCTCTGTCATTTTGTCCGATGCTAATTCTTGTCCGAAGATTATACTCAACTTTTTGTGTAAGTAAAACATTTTTGTGTCGAATGGACTGCGTTTAGATTTCGTGTTGTACAATCTCACTTGACATTACACTACGTTTTGAGACATTGCGCTAAATGTGGAGACATTATGCTAGGTTTCGAGATGTTACGCTAACTTTGGAGACATTATACTACGTTATGATGCGTTACGTTAAGTTTGGAGACATTGCGTTAAGTTGTGAGACGTTACGCTAGTCTGGAGACGGTACGCTAAGTTTGATGCATTACGCGACGTTATGAGTGGTTACACTAAGTTTGGAGACATTAAATTGCGCTAACTTTCGAGACATTACGCTAACTTTGTAGACATTGCGTTAACTTTGGAGACAATAAGCTAACTTTGGAGACATTGCGCTAAGATGTGAGACGTTAAGTCTGGAATTTACGCTAAGTTTTGAGACGTTGCGCTAGGTTTACAGACGCTACGCTAATGTATCAGTCAAATCCAAGCGTGCACATCCCTCCCCTTGAGCATTTGACATTTTTTTCAAAAATGCTGCTAATTCCCCACAGTGGGGTTGAAATGCAGGTGCAAATGCCCCGCAGTGGGGCAAAAAATCTGTGGCAAATCCCCGGCCCCGGCGGAAACATGAAAGCAATAACAGCAATTTTCAGTGTTTTCAAATATCAAATTATTATATAAATATTATTTACAAGGTACTGGTGTTAACCCTTTACCTCCTAGGTATGTCATTCTGCTAAATTTGTCTACTGTAGGCTGTAGACTTAAGGCTTAAACTCTCATACTCGAACAACATGCAATGCTATGGGGGGAGTGGCAATTCAATTGCACCTGCCCCCCACTGCCTTTTGGTGCTGCCCAAAGGGAACGAGGCTCAGATTACTGTATTATCTAATGCCCGACCCCTCCCGGGATTGGTCAACGTATTAAATGCCGGGGGGTGGTCATGGTTGGATTTGACTGATAGATAAGTTTTGAGATGTTACACTTAGTTTCTAAACGTTACGATATACCGTGACAGGTACAATATTTTGTGTGTCCGTTAAGGCCCATCTACACGATACGATTCATCGTATACGACATCTACACGATACGATCGCGTACGTTGTTGTATATGATTGTCATACTGGCGTATGCAATTATTTGCACACGACATAATTCTTGTTTATGATTCGATAGCGAACGTTGACACGCGTGTACAGTTTGATCACATACACCAAGATGACAATTGTATACGACAAATCGTATCGTGTAGAAAGGCCTGTACAAATTCATTTGTGATGGTCATTCTGACAGGCACATCAAAAAGAATCATTTCCAGGCTTGGTTACTATGCTTCATGTTAGAACTACAGATATTTTTCACAAAGATGGCGAAACGAGGCTCATGTGTCAATATGGCTCGATGGAATACTCGCAGTTGAGGTGACCGTGAGGTACTAGGTCTGAGTCGTCTTCTGGACGATCCTTTTATTAGTATTAAGGTTAATATTAGAAAACCATTAGGCGGGGGGGGGGGGGGGGGGGGGATTTAGAAAACCAATTAGGCGGGAGGTTAGAAAACCAATTAGGCGCGAGGTTAGAAAACCAATTAGGCGGGGATTTGGGTTAGGATCTAAGTAGTTTTGGGGTTAGCAGTTCCATTATGTATTTCATCAAACAAGCATGTCCGATCGTATGATACCAGTACAATCTCTCATTTCGTCCAACCTCTTGTGGATACTAAAAATGATCGTCCAGAAGACGACTCAGACCTAGTACCCCACGGTTACCTCAACTGCGAGTATTCCATCTAGCCACGACCTACAAACAAACTCGAGGCTTGTGTGTCGAAACAAACATTTACATAACTTCCGGCGAGGAAACGGCTGTTTGGATACTGATGTACATTTATGTTGTTTGTCACAGCTCTGTTACGCACTTTAATTGCGTCGTCTATTAAAGTCTATGAGAACGGCTTCGACAACCCGCTAGCTGCAACCCTTCGCTACCCAACCCAACCGAATAGCGTAGCGTCTGGCTGCTATTAATAGCTCAAAATACAGACAGACAAACCAAATTTGACTCACAAATTATTGCAAATGAGCTATTTTCTTTTGTTATGGCCGCAACAATTATGGGTAGAAGCGGAAAACGTTCATACTGACGTCATCTCGAGAACGAGAGATATGTTACCTGTATTATAAAGTAATTTCAATCGAAATTTCGGTGCGACCGTAATTGTGTTGTGCATATACCGAGAAAGAGCCGCCTTTAGACTCTATAGCTCTCTACAACTCTACAATAGCAATTATCGCGATTTGTTAGTGTGGGCAGCGTGTTCTATTGGGGTTTTCGTTTTTTTTTGTGTTGCAGCGAGTTTACAACCAATTCGGCCCTAGCATAATATTAGTCACGATCAAGTCGTCTAAGACGCACCAGTTGCACCGTGGCCACACAGTGTGCGTATGCGCCGTTCTAGCTACAATCCGTATTGGAAGTAGAACTGTATTACCATCAACTCAGTAGTCGTCTTGCCCCGGTAGCGAAGTTAACATTATTAACTGTGCACAATTTAATAATAATAATAATTTATAAAAATTAAAAAATTAAAAAATAGATTGTTATTATAACCCCATCTATATGGGGTTCTAATGCAATCTTCTGCAATAGTGGATCAGGTATGAGTTCTCTTACTGCCCGCAATGAGTGCTTACGCTCACGCGCAATGCCTACAATGTTCAACTGTAAAACCTAGTTTCTACTAGCAACATAAACATAACGACATACGCAAGCCCAGTTCGCACTTCATGGTCAATTTAACACTAGCTTTGTTCTTCCTATGTACAAAGGAGTTAACCTACCATGAAGTGTTAACTGCGCTTGCATATGTCGTTATGCTTATGTCGCTAGTGAAAACTTGGCTTAACCTGGCTGTCTTGGTGCCAGAACATCACTTAGGGGGTGCATACATGGAGAAATTTCAGCCCGTGCTGAGATTTCAGCCCGTGCTGAGATTTCAGCCCGGCTACATAGGTATGGTAAAGAGGGAGAATAGAAAACACGGTGTCGAAAGCGGTCAAGCGGTAACAAAAACAAACACGGCATAAAACAAAGCTATTTAAATGTGTTTTCCATACTCCGTAATTTACCGTACCTTAGTAGCCGTGCTGAAATCGGTCGGCACTAGAGGCAATCCACCGAGGGTCTTTCACCGGGTGGGGACTGGACTAGTTACTATATTACCAACTGTTTTTGACTGTTTTTAACTGTTTTTTGGAGTACATGTTTAAAGATTAAAGACCAATAATCGGCAATTGTCAAATGCTTTTAGATTACCAATGATGGGTAATTCCACAACAGTAAATTGTAGGATTCTAGAACCCAACACAACACAAATCCTAACCCTAACCCCCCGCCTTAAGTGTCTTCCTAACCCTAACACCCAACTAGTCCAAGTCACCACTCGGTTAAAGACCCTCAGTGGATTGCATCTAGTGTTTGCCGCTGAAATCTCAGCTCGGGCTAAAATTTCTTCATGTAAGCACCCTATTAATCTCAAAATGCTGCTGGGATCGAAGTGCCACCATTCGCCCCAGGCCCCCTTGGGCCTGAACCAACCTTCTAAAACGGTAAGTAAATAAGGAGGGGAGAACGCAGATGTTAAAGTGTCTATCTCACATATTCGTAACATTTGGCTCATCCTCAGCAAAATCGTAATATTGTCAGCCGAAAATTTCATCTTCGTGGAGTTTTTCGCTGTCAAAGTTACCGGATGTGATGTCACAAGAGGCATTCCAAACCAGTTTTCTTTTGTTACTTGCCACAAAAACTGCCATTTGTGACATCACACCCGGTAAATTTAACAGCAAAAAAGTCCATGAAGATGAGATTTTCGGTTGACAAGATATATTATGGTTTTGCTCAGGAAGACCCAAATATGACGTCACTTCCTGTGAATAGTAGACCAACTTTACTAAGGGAAAATGCTAGCCTACTCCGCAGGCAACTCTGTGTCTTACCTCTCTCCTCCGCAGAGGCTTATTTTTATTAGAGGAAGGCGTGCGGGCAAATTTCTATTGGCCGAGCACGAAGGGACAAACGGGGGATTGGGAACGATAAATTAAGGGGGCGGGGAGGGGGAGGATCGATTGAAAAGACAGCGAAAGTTTGAAATTTTTATCAGAAAGCCCAAACATGAGATCTAGGTACTTCAATATATAAAATAATGCAGCTTACTTGTTCTTCGTCGGGTCCAAGTTGTGCAGCATATGCCAAGAAAATTGACACAAGAACGAGAAAATAGATCAACACTATCCATCGAACAATCCTGTCAGTAATAATATTTTTATAGAACCATCCGTTGAGGAAACGTATTATAAAATTTCCAGCATCATCGTTCGTGTTGTTCTCTCGGTGTTGTTGGTCAATTTCTGTTAATTCCAACGCTTCTCCAGGTACTGAAACATTATTTTTACAACAACATCGGAGTGCATCAAGTTGGATAAAACAACATCTGCCTTTACGGAACAGTTCATGCATTACAATCACGGTCGGGAAGAATAGTATCGAAGAGAAGTAATTGACTGCAATCAGAATTGCTGAGAAAAGACCAAATGAGGATATGGCAAGAAGCGGCGATAGCATGTTCGACATAAAAGCAATCATTGTTGTAAGGGAAGTGACAAATGTCGCCTTTGCTGCACTTTTGTAAACAACAGATAGTCTATTCTCAAGCGTTTGTGGACTGGCCCTTGCAGATGCCTTCCATGTGTCCATGAAAACAAAAATATTATCCGAACCAATTCCCAAGATGATGAATATGGATAAAACATGAAATACCCCGATGTACTTATAGTCGAATATCACTCTATAGATAATATTGGCGATGTTAAAACTGGACAATATGCTGAACGTACCCCAACATGTCAACCACAGCGAGCCGGTTTGTAACCACATAAACAAAAAGATAAACAAAAAGCTCGCACCTGCCAACGACATATCCAAAACTACTTGTCTCTGGATTGCTTCTGTCATCATCGCAAAGTTAAAGAAATAGAAATTCATATCGCCGAATTTATTTTCGTACTTTTCGTCAAGTTGATCCATGAGTGTTTGAGTTATCTCCTTGTCCAATTTCTTTATTTGCTCGTCCTGTCTATCGTCTGTACTCTTGTATTCTTTCAATGGCCAGCCAAAATAAAAAATCGACCTGGTGTAAATTGACGTTACAAGACCGTTTGCTTTGTCTATGGTAGCGTCCTTCCCAAGGTGAATATTTAAAATGGCGGCAGCTTCAGCGATTTCTTTCGCAGTTGTAATTACTGATGTTATGTTGTTGAACTCTGGATCATAAAAGATAGGACTAATACCGCTGTAAGTACCGTCGAAGAACCTGAGAATTGATAAAGGTAGTTTACATGTTTGGTTTTCGCTAGTATCGAGCTGACAGAGATTATTTTGGTAGTTAGCATCATTAAAGAGCTCATCTTCGTTTTGCTTTATCACAAGTAAATACTCTCGAGTGAAAACGTTGCCAGCTTCTTTCTCGTAAACTAGCTCCAGTGGTTGATATAGTACACTTCGAGGTTTTTGTCCTCCCGTTATAGACGAAGTTGGAGTGACTAATTCATCGCTAAGGACGTGCCACCAAGCATCCGTTCGTAGTTTGCTTGAATCGTTTTCCAAAAGTAACGGCAAGTCGGTAAAATCAAAATCTAAGATATCGTAGCCACTTGCTACCAAAACAACAGTTATTAACAACATGAACACATGGAAACCAAGCCCCAAACCTGTAGAAAGTGAAATTCATTACGAAATGTAAGTATATACAAAGCTTTGAAGTTGAGACATGTTGAAATCAGCGAGAAATGGCGTACTTTCGCCGTATTATAACTCAAAAAGGGATAGGTAGTTCTTACAAGAACTGTTTTAAATTTCATTAATACATATACAAAAGCTCGACCAAAACCAACAGGTTCCGTAAAAAGAACAGTTTGAAACTATTAAAGGATAAATTTACTAATGTTTACATTCTGAGTTTTGACTTTTTTCCACTTACCGAAGGCCAACTTTGAGCGTGAAACCACGAACTTTGCATATGCAATTGGTTTTATTTTACTATCATGTTTATGCTCATTCGGACTCGTCACATGAGGTGTTTCACTTTGACTTTTGTCTTCCATTTGTCCGTTGATTTAATCAACCTCCTTAAATAATCAAGACAGAAAATAACAAATCAGTTTTTTTGCTTGATTTTCGTCAGAACACGTAAACAAACAATGGTAACATAGGGAGCCCAAGCTTATTGCATAAGACTTGGAATTAATGTGAATTCAAATTCTCATTATGTTCCACGTCGATCTATTCCAAATTAATTTGCAAGTGAACAAGTGAAACATATTCTTGTTGTTCATGTTAATCATTCTTGAAACACTCTCCAAGTTGCCGCTTTCATGATCACTTCCTCCTGAGTTTTACTAAAATACGCCCGCGGTCCATGGTCCGCGGCCCGACCGTAGGGCCGGGCGTAGGCCTGCGGCCCGGCGACCTGACGATTTGGTCAGCTGACTAATTCTCGTTCGCATATTCCTTTATTGTTAAACCACATTGAGTGGAATGACAATATAGAAATACGGTCCAACCTACGGGCCCCATAAAAATGAAACAAGACAAAAACTATAAAAAGATGTGGTCAGCGGTATATTGCAGTCTTTGGTCCAATAAATTATTGGCGTTGTAATAGCATCGTAACCAATAAGTTATTGGATTGTAATACGTTATGATTGTAAGAGCATGCGTGTAACAGTCAATTAGTAGTCGCACATTCATAGTCTCTCTCACTAGTCTACTAATTTAGGACTGCAAGTAGGGGAGTAGATGCGGTGGGGGTTAGGAACGGAGAAAGTACGACCGGGGGTTAAGGTTAGAAAACTCGCTAGCCGGGGGGTTACGACCGTTGTTGTTTTTGGGTTGGTTACTATACAATCCAATAACTTATTGGTTACAATGCTAAAATAATGCCAATAATGTATTGGTTACAACGTGCAGAACGGCTGAAAACCCACACCCGTTCCTCACGTTGTATCCAATAAATTATTGACATAAGATCCTAACCCTAACCCCCCGCCTAACAAGTTTTCTAACCCTAAACCCTAAACCCCGCCTAATGAGGTTTCTAACCTTAATCTCTTGTTTAGTTGTATGGGTTCGCTATATCGCTGCAAGATGAAGTACTTACGCTTGAGCGAGAATGAACCGCTGACCAAATCGTCGGATTGCGGGCCTACGGTCGGGCAAAATTTGTTTTTGAACATAGAAATTAGACAAATTACTTCATGTTTTCGTTCAGTTTGACAAAACAAATTATCTATATTGCAATTAATGTGAATTCATCCAATTTGTTAGAATATTGCCATGAATAAAATTCATGTACCTCTACAACAATATTATGTACTTTGTCTTTTCTGTATGATTTGGGATATTTGCAGCGATTACATAGTTTCGTTCATATTGACCTAATTGTACTTTATATAAGATTGTACTTTAATCATTTGGTTTGTCAAAAATGCTAGATAATTGTCGTAAATGTTGAAATAAAGTTAAATTATTGGTAAGATCTGGCGCTGGTTGGTGCATTTACAGCGAGTTTTGTTTCCGGCCATGTTGCCCGCAGCGCGATATCCCTACTATAATATCGGGAAGGCATGAGACTCAGCAGACCAGCCCATACTGATACATCGTCTTTACTAATCGTTCTCGCCTCACCAATTTGTGTAACAAATCCGTTTATTTCGCAAATCGCCACACAAAATTGCGTAATTTTCGACAGCTTTGTTTTGGTCGAGTTGTTCTCTGACTCTGTTGGTAGATTTCAGGCACGGCGGAAGCAAATCTGTATTGGGGGAGGGGGGTTACCAATCCTAAAATTGCTTATCCTTCCACCGTGGAGGCAAAATGCCCTGGAAACGAAGTAGATATATAGATAGTATGCCACGCTACCTGCCAAAAACTAGTCCTAGTTAACGCCTGGCGGGCGTCTTAGAATGGAATTTGAAATTCGAGAGATTCAACGGCCGTATTGAGGTTCCACGTGTCCGGAAGATTGCCAAACAGTTGAATGAAATTTCATCTCACAAAACTAGCGTATGGTTTCCGTAGACGATGTATGTGATGGGAAGTTTATCAGGCTTTATGGATTTGTGTTAATTTTGTTGCGATTTGTTGCACAAATCGGCGAGACGAGAGCGAATAATAAAGTCGAGGCGGCGACGGAGTTCGCTGGTACAATAACATTGCCGGAAACAAAAATCGCTGTAAATGCCCCCAAACTACAGCGCTAGATCTCACACAAAAACATGTACATGACAAGTACACCTTGAAGTAGAGGTAAACTAGAAGTTACTATATATGGAGCTCACATGAGCTTGCTGGACCATAGGTACTCTGGGCCACTCTGGGGTTAGACATTTTTCTGGGGTAAGACATTCATTACGCAACGAGAGGACACTCCCTTGTCGACCCCCCTTATGTTGTAATAGTTCTCAACATCTATTCACAATATAGTAAGTAGTTCATGAACATGTGTAATATTAAACAGATGTAAGTTGAATAGTTGCATAAAAATGCAGTTGAAAATAAAGACTAGAAATACGTTCCGCAACAACCCCTCGCTCGCCTGTTCTAGAGTTTCATCCTAACCCTCTGCGGGCTTTTCCCCATCCCGTCGCACGCCGTGTATTTGTAGATCACAAATTACTAAAGGCCGTTTCGTCGTATATTTTGAACGCTATCTCGATTGAAAGGTCGTTTCGTCGTAAGTAGATTTTGCCAACGTTATCTCGGTCAGTCAATGTTTAACCGTTTTCAATTCTGAAAACAGATATAGGAATTGGCGAGACTAAATAGTAACATACGTGTCTATTACATTACGAGAACGTGCATACTCTTCGTAAAAACGTGTTTATGTACTCAGAATTTGATCGGCAATGTATTTGTTTTCAACAAACACAATGGCTTCGTTTAGTTTGATTTTAACGAACACAATGGCTTCGTTTAGTTTGATTTTAACAAGCACAACGGCTCTTTTGATTTGATTTGCCTGATATCTCCAGGCAGATTGTCTGATGACTCATCGAAATGCTGATCAGCGCGAATGGCACCTGTGAAAGTCAACTATATACACCTAAAATTAGAACTAGAAAAAAGCTGTCAAATCTTCTGAGAAATATGCTGATAAACTTCGATAAAGCATAAAACTGGTAAGAAACTATTGTTTGTGAGATGAATTTTAATTATATTCACAAACGAAACGGATTTGATATTAGCTGTCATGCCAAAATATATAATGCTATAACACACTCCCTGTGTCAAATTTCGTTTAACAGCTACTATCTTAGTCATTAGTCATCTTACCTTGACAAGAATATCTGTCCTCGCTTCAAAGAATTAAAAAAAAATCCGATCACAAGCACTGAACGTTCAATACTTCGATATGGACGATCATCAAAATATGCACTCAAGAGTCGACACGAGACGCAATCTCTCTAGTCTCCCTCGCAGCCGCTCTCAGTTTCGTCACTATAAAGGAATTTACGACTACAATCTCTCTTTACGTCACAAAACGTCATAAAAACTTGCTAACATCGCTAGCTTTTACCAGGGCGTCTATAAGAAATAGACGCCCTGCTTTTTTGCTTAACAACGTAGACGCAAAAATCCAGTGTAATTTAACGTCGATCGACTATACATACTGTAGTTCAGCGAACAGGTCTGAGCACGAGACTCAACAGTCAACAACCCAAGTCTACGTATCCGCAATAACCCCTCGCGGGCTCGCCCGCCTGTTCTATCCCCCTGCGGGAATTTCTCCATAGATGGCCTCAAACCTCAGAACACTTGGAACGTTATCTTGGCCAATATTTAAACAATTTCAATATCTGTCCACTTCTGAGAGATTTTCATCAGACACGTGTCGCCTATCCGTGTCGCCAGCTATCCGTCAGACACGTCCACATACAATGGAGGTATGAGGAACCAAGTGTATTTTCAGTATTATTTAGCAAAATTATATATAAATAAAAACCTTTTACGGCAATATTTACAAATAACCAATTTTAGATTCTTGATTTATATTTTATGAAAAACCTGGTATTTATTATATATATGTATATATATCAACAAATTAACAAAATGGTAATTTACTAAATAACCAAGTTAGTTTTGGTTATTTAGTAAATAACCAAAATTAGAAAAATGGTTATTTACTAAATAACCAAATTATTAAATGGTTATTTTCTAAATAACCAAATTACTAAAATGGTTATTTAAATAACCAACAATTAGCAGGTATTTATTTAGTAAAAAATATTTTTTTGGTTATTTAGTACATAACAATCAAAGGCCCTTGAAGTTAGCCTGCGTCGCAGCCCAACTTTCCACCCGGATTCTCGGGTGGAAAGTAGGCTGCGACGAAGGCTACTCGAGGTCGACGGAGAACGAGATGTGAGATAAGAGTTAAGTAAGGAGCTGATTACATGAATACAGATTGAGTGTGAATCCGGAATGAAACGTAAAGTAACTTTACGTTAACATTGGAAATGTTTCACAGTATCAAAATGATCAAAAACCTTTCGTATCAATGTTACTGATTATGACTCTGTCTATCAATGGTAAATTTACGTCAACAAAGCAAAGTAATTAACAAAAAAAGAAAACGTCAGATATTGTTCACCTTTGTTTTCACAATTTGCCAGAAGTTACCTCGATGTTCAAGGTCTTCAAACTTTATAGCTGAACTAACTGAACTTAGCATTGTTTCGTCAAAGAATCAAATCATTCACACTGTGATCGACCCAATGTATTGCCTGACATGTCTGCTGTAACGATTTAAGCATGGTAATGTGTAGAAAAGGGCCCAGGGAGTAGGGGGTCAATTTTGTGTGAGTAGGGGGCCAACAAGGGGGCCTGGGGGAACAAATGGCCCCCTAGTATATATGTTAAAATATGCCTTGTAGCGAAAGGATAGAGCGCATCCAAGCTCGCCATGCTGTGTAGTTGGTTTCACACTCCATCTGACAACGCAATTTCCGTAACATCTGGTCCAAAGAGCAACTTAGTTCGCCAGTTTATACAACGCGCACCGCCGAAGAAAACCTACTGCGCGAAGATGACACGTTTATGACACCCGACTTTGAACTTATAGATGAGACGGAAAATTAAAAGACAATCTATGACTTCGGCGTTTAGTGCCGTGGGGGTCTCACATGCTCGCTAATTGGAAAAGTCGGACAAACAAGACTACAACAAAGATAGTGGCAACGGCAAAAGATGCGCTTGGTGTGATTTAACTACGAGAACACTGTTCCCCATTCATCATCAGCGAGAAATGATGAGTGGGGAACAATGTTCTCGTAGTGAAATTCAGGACAAACGTTTATAGTGCTTTCTTCATTCGGTTCTTTTGGCAGGCTATCTGTTGACATTCTTTGCATATCGCCTAAAGCTAAAAGTGCTTCAGCTGCGTCGGTCTTCCTAACACGAGGTCGCTTTTTGTTTGGGATATATGTCCTCTTTGGCGGTTCTTTTCTTTTTTTCTTCAGTTTCTCCATCTAAAATGATAATAAATAATATATATAATAAAGATACACAAGCCCTAGGCAGCTGTGAATACATTTACATAATTCCCGTTTACGTTTCATACGATTTTTGCAAGTAATATATTTTATACAACTGTTAAAGTAACTTACTTATTCTGCACTTATAACCGCCGAAATAAGGTCGGGATAGTCTGTAGTAGGACCATTTTCGCCAAGCTATGCTTGGTGCAGACGAACCCATCTCCTCGGTGACAAGCGCTTATCCACCGTTCTCTTTTTTCTTTGTGATATTTAGCACCAGGTAAATGAAGAAAGTAATTAGCGTTTCTCTTCATGAGTTGGGGAAGCCGTGAGTCGTTAGCACACGTTCCCGAAGGCTCCAAGCGCATCTTTTGGTTGCCACCATCTTTGTTGTAGTCTCTGTTTGTCCGACTTTTCCAATTAGCGAGCACGTGAGACCCCCCACGGCACTAAACGCCGAAGTCATGGATTGATAAAAACACACACTTGCATTTGGCTTGCCCATAATTCCATTATATTGAAACCTTAACTCTTTCCTGTCAAAGTGGTTCATAGAAGACCCACGAAGTCGTCAATCGAAAAACACGGCACACGGTAACGCAAGATTAAAAATTGAAATTCGACAAGCGCCATAAACAACTTTTCGATTGGTGGCATTTTGAATTTTCATCATGCTAACTATATGTGCTAACGCGGGCGTGCGAGATGGGCTTTTCTAGAAAAATGAAAGTTTTTCAACCTGATTTATAAATCTTGTTAATCTCATGATTAACGAGGGCTTGGATACAGCACTTGACGTGCGGCTGAGATTCTGCTAATCATTTCATTGTTGGACATTTTGCTTGACGGTATTTATGGTAATTTCGATCGGCGAAACCTCGCCAAGATGGCGGAGATTTCAAACACGCTGGCAAAGGTAACGTGACATTAATTTTGGTTATTTACTAAATATTTGTTTCCTGTGTTTTAACTCGTGTCCACTCCATTTGCCAGAGCTATGTGGAGTACGGGTAATAAATGGAATAGCCCGTTGGCGATGATCTTATAGTAAACAGGTTTTTACGACGGGTATGCATGTAATGTACTTGGACTAGGTAATTCCAAATCTGTTTTCAGAATTGAAAATGGTTAAATATTGACCGAGATAACGTTCAAAATAATATACGACAAAGTGGCCGCCTGATTGGCGATTAATTTCTAAAGTACATAAACAGGTTTTTACGAAGGGTATGCATGTTCTCGCAGTGATATAATAGACACGTATGTTATGTATTTAGACTCGGTAATTCCAAATCTGTTTTCAGAATTGAAATCGGTTAAATATTGACGGAGATAAACTTTAAAATTTACGACGAAAATGGTGTGCGAGGTCTGGGGATGGATTGGGAAAATTCGGCAGGGGGGTTGTGGGGCTAGAACAGGCGGGCAAGGGTTTATTCCGGATACGTATTCCTAGTATATAGATATTCGGCCATATTTAGTAGTTTCGTTACTAATAACACGCTTTCGAGAAGAATTAAGGTTTATTCTCGAGCAGAACCACTGCTAAAACCATCGAAGAAGCTCCTTCGCGAATTGAGAATCAATAATTCCCGACAATCTACGAGCTCCTACGAGCGTGAGTCTGTTAATTTCTTGTTGGGTGTCACTATATGTTGTGACGTCACAATTTCAACACTATTTTGTTATTTTAATTTCTAGGTTCAAAACTAACCCTTACCCAAAATCAAATCCTAACCCTAACCTTATTTCAGTTTAAAGAACAATTCGAGGTGGTATTTTCACGTCACGACATAGTGAATTCCCATTTATTTTTAGAATTCAACTGTTAGATCCAGACCCCATGACGTATAATTTGTTTCCCTTCTGCACGCTGCAACTGCATGCGTGACTTGGACACGAAAAGAAGATACCGCTTGTGGTCGATAGCTCGCGTAGTCATTTTCTTTTTATAAAGACGAAAAGTCTTATAGAGACGTCGAATCTTCTGGTCGGGACGCGTAACGTTTGAACTTTGAACGTTAATACGTGATTACTAATAGGCAGCATGGTCGTACCATGTGAACGCAACGTCATGTCGTATTTGTGCTTGATACCGCACTTGTGCAACGTCGTTTTTGTGCTTGATACCGTCTCATATATTTCTATTAGTACTCACCAAATTTTGTAAAAGATACGCAGCTCAGGTTGAAGACACGAGGACGCCGCTGACGTTCGTCGAATCAATACATGACGTCTACAAACAAATCGATATCGATAGAAGCGCTTAAAACCTTTTATATATCATTATTGCGTCGACGTTCACAATTGCAAAGTTCTGGTAATTAGTTGTATGAGTACTCACCAAATTTGAAAAGAGTTTATAGTAAGCAAATACCAAGAAAACGGCTGAGTTGAAGCGAGGTTGAAGACGAGTTGACGATGAATGGATAAGCCATCGGAAATAGTCGGAATCAAGCATAGATATCAACGGAAATGGTGTCAAACCAACATATCCTCACTCTCGGCGCAAGCGCTACGTAGACACAATAATAGCCGCAGGTGATGTAGACACAATAATAGCCGCAAGTGATGTAGACACAATAATAGCCGCGAGTGATGTAGACACAATAATAACCGCGAGTGATGTAGACATATAACAAAACTTTGAGACGTTAACTCGGGCTGGTTATGGGGTAGCAGAGAGGCACACTATTCAGAGGAAGCCTCTGCGGAGGTAGAGCTATTCAGACGTATTAATAACAGCTTTAGATTTAGCATAGCTTTGTAAATACGTATATTGTTGAGATTTTGCATGCTACATGTTTACCTTGATATTTCTGTAATTGAATTACGAATAAAGGATGAGTTAATCACTGCATCGATATAGAGGTTATTACTATATAAAATATTATTTTCACGACGAGAAGATACAATTCATATCTTGACGGCCAACAACACAAAATGTTCAATCGATATATGTTCCAGTACTATAAAAAATGAAAATATGTTTTTATAAGGTTCAGATTATCAATTTATTATATAGGATTTAGACAATTATTTATTACGAGTGCTGAAATACGACGTTAACATAAACAATTCGTCTTGAAAATTTCAAATTGAAATGCAAATTTTTGTTTCAACTTAATATGCTTAATATGCTATGACAATGCAGTCATTTTGTAAAGAGTGCGCCGGTAGAACGTTGCGTACGTCATGTTACACATATATGGCGTTCTGTTTTGTTGATTTAGGGCAACAAAATAAATAATCACCTCACATGCATTTGATGCGATTGTGGCTTATGGCTATGGGATGACACGAAACTTAATTTCGTTAACAACGGGCTTGTTTATTACCAGTCCTTTATACAGATAAAAACTTCACAGGATTTGTCTTTCTGCCCCCCCCCCCCCCCCCCCCCCCCCCCCCCCCCCCCGCTGGCAAAATAATCCTGCGTACGGCCCTGAGTACTACATTTAAAACACTCGCATATAATAATTCACCTGCCTCGTACCCAGGCGTCTCAATCGCGCGTAAAAGGATTGAGACGCCTGGGTACGAGGCAGATAATTCACTTTAGTTTAGAAGTGGAAGCAGCTCATTCAACACATGCGAGCCAAAGGGCATAGTCTCGAACAGTTTTCCAAACATCCCTTTGACAACAAACTCAAAAAATTTTTTTACAAAATTTCAAACCCAGAATCTTTCTCAAGAAAAACATCGTAAATCTTCGAAAAATGTTGAGTTTAATACCGTGTGAGTAGCTATGCCGTATTAAGTTTTCTATGTCAACAAAATACTTTACCTTGCGTGACCCATGTATGGCCAATGTGTCGCCGTGATTTACATGTGGCTCTGGAAGTTCTGAGGATATTATATATAACTAGAAGTTTTAGGGATTAGCGTGCCCGTTCACACGTACGCAAAAGGATAATCATAAGAAGCTAGAAAACAAAAGGCAAAACAAAGAAATGTAGTCAAGCTTGTGACATAAGCTAGACATAACAAAAGACAAAACAAAAACAAATTCTCGTTCTTTTGGTAAATTGGTTGTCAATTGGGAAAAATTTATCACGCTCAGTTTCGCAAAGTGCCAAAGCCTATCGGGATGATGTAATTGCAATGGAATATCTCGATCACGTGTCTCGACATTGAAAAAAATCCGAGGGTAAACCTAACCAGTAGCCCGAGTAATAACAGCGCAAGCGCTCGTATGATCCCCTCGCAAGCGAGGGTGATAATCTCCCCGCGGTTGGGTGCATTTCTCACGAATAGTTTGTGTATATATATATATATATATAGCAAAGCGAAAAGGTGGTAAACTGCCAATAATTTAGTGACGAAATACTGAACGGGAGATAAATAGCAAATGATTTAACTTTTCGCATCTCATCAATTATTAGTTTGTTTATCTCCCGTGCATTTGATTGGCTACTTTCTACTTGTGACACCCTTTTGGCATATATATATAAGCCCTATTTATTTTATTTCATCTCGTCTTACTCTGATGAAGGGCTCCGCTCGAAACGTCAGTATTTCGTCACTAAATTCTTGGCAGTTTACCACCTTTTCGCTTTGCTATATATTCAAAACACTGTCTACGCAGCACTCTACTTTATATATATATATATATATATATATATATATATATATATATATATATATATATATATATATATATATATATATATATATATATATATATATATATATATATATATATATATATATATATATATATATATATATATATATATATATATATATATATATATATATATATATATATATATATATATTGTTGTTGTTGTTGAAGCATTTATTTAATCACGATTAGAAAAGATACAGCAAAAGCTGATAGGGTCGTGAATAATCACTATTGTATCTATTTTTACAAAATACACAAAACTAATATAATATTAATTATAATTACTATTAATACAATCTTTTGAGTTCCAATTTAAAACATTGAGTCTCTTAATTTTAAATTTGCTATAACCTTTGAAAAATGTCGACAATTTACAATTTCTTTCGTCTCGTTATTCAAGTTGTTCCACAAAACTGATCCCTTATAGCTAATCGACTTCTTCATTATTTCAGTCCTCACCCTCGGTATACACAAACAATTTCTTTCCCTTAAATTATACCCAAGCGAACGTTTTACAAACAGATCAGCCATAGTTGTGGGACTAACTTGGTAGTAAATTTTTTGAACAAGTTTCGCCAGTGATTCATGATAAATTTGTTTTAATGTTTTCCAATTATAGTTTGTGATTACATCGTTTGTCGGCATATACCAATTCAGACAATAGATAATTCTTGCAGCTCTCACATGCATTATATATATATATATATATATATATATATATATATATATATATATATATATATAGTGAAGGAAAATTTCGAGTGTTGGAATACATACATTTTAAGACCAAACCGGGTTTTTCTACCTCGAATAGCATTTTTCATTTGCTTTTGTTTGACATATTGTTCAAGGTTGTGCGTTAAGTATAGTATCTAAGAATGATGTTTCTCAAACTCATTAATAATTCATGAATTATCATAGCCAATCCATGAACGTATACCGCATCACATGCATGAGTTTTGATACCCAATGAAAACCTGTAGGAAACTTCCTAGTGAACTGGATCACATTTCTTAATCTACATATTAAAATAAAATCGCTATGGGAGCAAATCGCTAAAGGAATACTCGTTTGAGAAGCTAGATCAAACACTCGTTTGTCGTGTTTCATCAGGGGACTCCAAACGCTCGAAAACAATAAAAACCTTGGGCTACGCCCTCGGTTTTCATTTGTTTTCTCGTGTTTGGAACCCCTGATGAAACACTCATACTCGTGTTTGATCTATTACATCCCATATGGTGATATCTTTAACTTGAATATGTACTATTCATGATAATATTGCAGTCAATGACACTAGCTACACATTGCTTACTATTTTCTTACATTGCCTTGACTAAAACTGGAACAGATTGTTTGACCATAGCCAATTATCCCCTCGCAAGCGAGGGTGATAATCTCGCCGCGGCAGGGATCCATTTCTCACCGAAAGTTTAAATAAACAGGTTTTTACGAAGGATATGCATGTTTGCGTAAGACAATACGTAATAACAAATGTATGTTATGTATTTTGACTCGCTAATTCCAAATCTGTTTTCAGAATTGAAAAAAGTTAAATATTGATCGAGATAACGTTCAAAATAATATACGACGAAGTGACCGGTTTATAGCCGACTAATTTCTAAGTACATAAACCGTTTTTACGAAGGGTACTCACGTTCTCGTAATATAGTAAACATGTATATTATGTATGTTGATTCGCTAATTCCAAATCTGTTTTCAGATTTTAAATCGGTTAAATATTGGTCGAGATAACGTTCAAACATTTCTTCGACGAAACGGGCTTTTGCAAATTGTGATTTTTTTCAAAACTCAAATACACGGCCACGGTGTGCGAGTTCTGGGCACCATCGATGGAGAAAATCCCGTAGGGGTGGGGATAGAAAAGGCGGGTGAGGGGATTATTGCGCATTCGTATTTCTAGTATACAATAAAATCTTGAAAATTGACATTTTAAACAAGTTACGATTTCCTGATCTACAGAAAAGAACGACACGACATCTTTCTATTCTAATGTCCAAAGTCAAACATAAAACGTTGCCAAAATACTTGTTGGATACTTTCACAATTGCGTGTGAAATTCATGATCACAACACGAGACAATCGAAATCTAATATTGTCATAATACCTCCCAGATGAGAGGTTCCCTCTTTTGTTTTTACAAAATTGTTGTGCG
Organism: Chrysogorgia sp. JL179-B06; assembly: GCA_035772405.1. Lineage (NCBI taxonomy): Eukaryota > Metazoa > Cnidaria > Anthozoa > Scleralcyonacea > Chrysogorgiidae > Chrysogorgia > Chrysogorgia sp. JL179-B06. The sequence goes on along the minus strand of JAYKKM010000123.1, from coordinate 534,909 downwards.
TACCAATTCGAGCTCTGTATTGCTCAATCGTTTAGACTCCCATGATGAAGGATAGTTTTGTCAGCCTCAACGGGCGAGTTGTTGACTAATGTAATTGTAGTTCGCCTTGTTAGGCAAGTTGTTTTGCCTCGTCAGGTGAGTTGTTTTGCCTCGTTGGGCGAGTTGTTTTGCCTCAATGGGCGAACAAGCACAATGCCAATCGGCCAATTAATGGCTTCCTTTAGCTTTTTGACGAGCAGAATTGAATGGCTTCGTTTAGTTTGAGATGTATGATACCACACAAATAGCGTCTGATTAAACTGTTGATCAGCTCGAACACAGGAACCATCCTGTGAGAACAAAACTGTCACAAGTTATACACTCACAAATATTAAAGCCGTAAATGCTTTTTCTACTTTCCGCTGCTATTTCTACTTATCAAACTATTTGCTGATGATGTTAAGCTTATTGGAAATGCGAGAACTCCGGACGAAATCAAGGGTGATATTAATAAGCTTGCCAATTGGGACGGCGCAAGTGGTTTTTGATTTGATTTGAAGACTTTATTTAGACAGGGTAGCCCATTCAGCAACAAGGCTGGTATCCAGAGGGGCCCTGCATTAAACAAAAAATAATAATATATATGTACATCAAAGCCGGTGCACTATACAAACAAACAAAAAAACAACTAAAAAAAACAAAAAAAAAACAAACAAAAAAACATATACAGAAATTGTCTTAAGCTACAGTATTTGCAAGTATCAAGTTAATTACAGGAAAAATATGTCTTAACAAGACTCTTAAAGGTAGAAAGTAAAACAGCTTGTTTGATATTTCCAGGGAGTGTATTAAAAAGAATTGAACCAGAAAACTTAAATGTACGTTTTCCAAGACTTAGTTTGGGTTTAGGTGGGTGAAGATCGGTCTTTCTTCGAGTATTATATGTATGCAAATTATAATTTCTTATGAAATAATTACTGAGATACTGTGGAACTAAGTTGTGTAAACATTTAAAAACTAGAATACATTTGTGTATTTTTCGATTTGTTTCTAGGTCAGTCCATTTCAAAATATTAAATGTATCTATAGAGGAATTGCGCTTGAGGATGATACGGGCAGCACGGTTTTGAAGTCGTTGCAAACTGTGACTGCAACCGATAGATAATTCACCACAGGCTGTGTCCGTATAATTTAGAACTGGTTCCACAAGACAGTTGTATACGCACTTCGCTGCCTTGATAGTGAGACAAGATCGTATCCGTGCCAGTAGACCCAGGCGCTTATTTACTTTTTTACAAACTGTCTCAATATGGTCTTTCCAGAGAAGCTGTTCATCAAGCGTAACCCCCAGGTAGATGAAATTGTTTACTCTCTCAATTTCCTCGCCATGAAGCTTCAATACAAAGTTTGAAATGTTTTGTAGCTTTGATCTTGTTCCAAATAATAGACCTTTTGTTTTGCTCTGGTTTAATACTAGCCTATTATCCACCAGCCACTGTTCGACACGGTTGAGGTCTTGTTGTAGAATTTTAGTTATAGTGTTTACTTCAGACCCAGAATAGTAAATAACCGTGTCGTCCGCATACATGCTGATCGACGAATTCTGTAAACACTGAGGTAGATCGTTAATATGCAACACAAATAATAAGGGACCTAACAACGAACCCTGTGGAACACCAAAATTTACAGGAAGGATAGGTGATAAGTCCTTCCCAAATTGAACCTTTTGGAAACGGGTAGTCAAATAATTTGTGAACCAACCAAGACTATGACCTCTGATTCCGTAATGTTCCAACTTATGTATGAGGCATTGGTGGTCGACAAGGTCGAAAGCCTTTTTGAGGTCAATAAATGCAGTGCCTGTTAGCTGTTGCTTGTCCATATGTTCAAGAATATAATCAACCAAATACACCACAGCGGTTTCGGTAGAGTGCTTCTTTCGGAAGCCGGATTGATATATTGAAAGAACTTTGTTTTCCTCAAGAAATGCTAATAATTGAAACTGAACTGCACGTTCCATAACCTTGGAGACGGAAGAGAGAATAGAAATCGGGCGATAGTTGTTTTCATCATCCTTTTCACCCGACTTCCAGATGGGTGTTACCTTGGCTTGTTGCCATTCCGACGGAATCTTGCAAGTTAGAAATGTCATGTTTATAAGGTGTGTGACAGGCTTGGCTATTACAGAGGCTGCATCCTTTAGGAGTCTTGATGGAATTTTATCGAGCCCACAGGCTTTGCGTTTTAACTTTGACAGCTCCTGGCATACGAAAACCACGTCAACGACTTTTAGCACAAAGTCATTTTCAACTCGGGTAGTTAAAACTTCAGGTAGGGTAGAGTTTTTAAAAACACTACATAAGGTCTCAGCAATATGGGTGAAAAATATGTTAAACTTCTTGGCCGTTAAATTTTCAGAGCTTTCAGGTACGACCTTTTTCTTATTGGGCAAAATCTCATGTAACGTTTTCCACATTTCTTTAGGATTTTGATCACAAGACAGCTGGGTGGTATAGTAGCTGCGCTTCTCATACCTCATTTTCGAAGTTACAGCATTGCGAAGCCTTTTATAATTGTTCCAATGAAGTTCCTTGTTTGTTTTAATCGCTTTATTGTGCTGGAATTCGCGCTCATGCATGAGATCCTTTATTTCTGGTGTTAACCAAGGTATAGATCTACCACGAACACGTCGCGTGACAATAGGTGCATGTTTATCAGCCACTGTTAAAAATAGATCTTTGAAAGACTGCCACGCATCGTCTGGAGTTTGGCTGAGTTCGATAATGTCCCAAGGGATAATGTTCAGTTCATCGCAAAACAATGCGGGAATATGAGTATATGATGCAGGGTATATGATGTTTAATGTAAGTAAATGCTATGTCTTGCACATATGGTGAAGCGAATACAAATGATGAGTACTTCCTGAATGGTAATGCCCTTAAGGCCGTATAGCACACGTATCTGACCTTGGTGTGATGTCTCACCATTTTGGATGGAAATACCAAATAGAAACGGTAATAGGAAAGGCAAACTGTTCAACTGAATGGGTTCTCCGTAACACCGTTTCAAGGTCAAGGTCGGTGCTCCTACTGATATACAAGTCGATGATTAGACCACATCTGGAGTATTGCGTGCAAGTATGGTCACCCACAGTAAGAAGAGGGAACTGAGCTCAAATAATGAGTCTCGAAAGTTGACAACGGTGATTCACCAAGTGCTTTGCAGGAATGGAAGCATTACCGTACAAGGAAAGACTGTTAAAACTGGGGCTTACTACACTGTTAGAATGTCGTGCACGTGGGCACCATGCTAATTGAAACCTTCAAGATCACAAAAGGTTTTGTAGATTATGGACACTTAATGTTACGCAACTCGAGATCTGGAAGAAACTTGTCACACATATCAAATTCTTCGTCTAGCAGAAATGGCGATATCTTCAAACGTCCGTTTATCCGATATTGGAATATTGTTACTCAACGAAGTTAAAGAGGAGTGTTCGATAAATGATTTTATAAAATTAAATTGGAGTATCACAAGCATGACTTGTATTCGGAAAAGCATTATGAGTGGATATTGGGAACTTTCACAGGAAATTTTTAGACGATTGTAGTTTTTAAAGATATTTAATATTGCTTACTTTTTAATACGGAACAGGAAGGTATAATTATTAAACTAAAACTTCATATCTCTTTCTTTGCCTTTTCCCAGAAGTGGTTGGACGTATAAATTTATTGCAGCACCGGCATAAATGATCACATTTTCCCGAAGTGTATCGTGATAAATCTTTAGCAACAAAAAACTTCGCGAGCAATTACGCGAGCAATAGCACTTAAAGAAACTGGGTGCGAGAGCTCAGCATCAACCAATCAAATGACAAGTTTCATCCGCGGAGTTTCCCCAGAGCCTCCGTTTCCTGGTGCATGCCAAAGGGAACGCAGGCTCTGGGTACGTACCAGTTTCATATCCAGGTGTTTGGAGACATGTTTGTTACGCGGCCGGGTTGCTACTTCATGTTAGGATCACAAGACAAAATTTTGGTTAGGATTATAGTTGTGTTGGGGACAGGCTTACATGAAGTACCTCCCCGCGGCCGATTCACTGCCGCTGGTCAACATGAGCCGTGCAAACCTCGGAGTCTATACCAGTGCGAACAGACGCCCATACAATATACGAGAAAGCAAAAATAGACTGTAACCGATTTGTTTGGGGAAACAATTGTATTGATGTCAAGACAGCATAATAATATAAACCCTATCTCTATATAGCAGACCTACGTGGCTATATACATACTAATATGCAACACATGCAAAAAGAACAAAAAAACATGAAATATTCAAACTCACGCACAACAAATAATTTCCCAACGCAACCAGGTGATAAATCAAACACAGTTTGACGCTACTCTGCAGGCTTAAAACGTTTTTTTACACCACTCTGAGAACGAAAGTTTGGTGATGGGTTTTGCGGTTGTTCCGTATATTCAAGAGATTACGGAACCAATTAAAAGAATCTTAGGTAGTTTCAACGTAAAAGTTGCTCAAAAACCTTTCTTGATGTTGGGTTATATTTTTGCAAAACCTAAGGATCGTATTGCGAAGGAACACGGAGGAAAGACGCTATATATTTATTCCATTCCGTGCAATGACTGTGATCAGGAGTACATAGCTCAGACTAAACTTTAGTTTCGTACGTGTTTAAAAGAACTCACCGCAAAAGGCTGATTTCTTTTCAAAAAAGGAAAATTATGCTTTGTCGGAGCACATGTACGTAACTTGCCATGAGATTGCGTGGGAAAATTCCAAAATTATTATAAGTAATAGCATGGCGTTGAGGTTGATTAGTGATTCCCGAATGCCGAGGGAGGTTTAGTAAAAGTCACGAGAGCGAAGCCCGAGGGACTTTTACTAAACTCCCGAGGCTTGAGGGACATTTAATCACTAATTAACCGTAATGCCATGCTATCACTTTGTAATATTATGGCTACCGAGACAATAGGAAATTCAACAAGTTGAAATGAAATAAAACTTTGTGAGTTGCTATTAATGGTATTGGGAATTCGACAACGAAGTAATGGTTCACTTCATGTCTTCGTTAATAATAATAATAAACTTTATTAGACACAGAATTTAAACAGTTTACACTGATTTCCATTAAAGCTGTGTATGTAAATTATCCTAAACTAACTAAATACAAAATTCAAAGATCAAAAAGATAAGCATGCAAAATAATCAAAACTTATGTTGAAATATAACACCAATAGTTTCTTTTGAAACAAGTAATAGAATCAGAGTCTTTGATGATAGAAGGTAGGCTATTATAAAGTTTGGCAGCAGAGAAAATAAACGACCTATAACCAGATTTAGAAGAGATCTTTGCAAGGTGTAAATTATGCCTGTTTCTAGTATTATAGTTATGTATATCTGAGTTGCGAAGAAATATATTCTTGAGGTATGACGGGCAAAGCGCATTCAAACATCTAAATACGGTAACACATTTATGATATGACCATCTAGCATCAAGCGTTACCCAACTTAACTGCTTAAAAAGAGTAGCAGAACGTTCTTCCCTAGTTCTCTTCATTAAAATGATGCGAGCGCCTCTCTTTTGAAGCTTCAATAATCTATTCAGACTTGTTTGGTCAGCATTTGACCAAATAATGTCACAATAATCATATAAAGGCTGAATCAATGTGCCATGTATATACCTGGCAACATCTGTACTAAGATATTTTCTAATTCTTCTAAGTACACCTAATCTCTGTGAGATATAAATATAGTCAATATGATTTTTCCAGCTGACCGAAGAGTCAAATACTAATCCTAAGTATTTAAAAGAATCAATATGCTCGAAAAAATTGGATGAAATAGATAAGAGAAGTCTAGAAACATTAGATAAACGTTTTTTAGTTCCAAATAACATGACTTTAGACTTATTGCAGTTGACAATTAACTCATTATCGATAAACCATGAATTTAGCTGATTAAGATCCGATTGTAAGACAGATTCAATTTTTTGTACATCTTTATGTGCAAAAAAAATAGCAGAATCGTCAGCATATAAAGCGACTTTACTCTGATGAATATTGAGCGGTAGATCATTAATAAATATTATAAATAAGAGAGGACCAAGCACAGAGCCCTGGGGAACTCCTAAAGATAAATCCATAGCATCTGACAAGGCACCATTAACTATTACAGACTGCGTTCTATTACTTAAATAATTATCGAACCAGTTCAAAGATGATCCTCTGATACCCAAATTATTTAGTTTGTTCTTCAAGATGGCATGATTAATGGTGTCAAATGCCTTGCTTAGGTCAAGAAATACTGCTCCAATCAATTTCTTATCATCAATGTTCCTTAAGATAAAATCTGAAACATCTAAAAGGGCTGATGAAGTAGAGTGTCCTGCTCTAAAACCAGATTGAACAGGTGAGAGTAAATTGTTTTCAGTAAGATGTTTATAAATCTGTGTATGAACAGCACGTTCGAATATTTTCATCACCACCGGAATAACTGATATCGGTCTGTAGTTATTTGGATCAGACAACGAACCACTTTTGTGTAGAGGTGTTACTATAGCAGTTTTCCAAGAGCAAGGAATTTGGCTTGTTCGAAGGGACAGGTTAAATATGTAGGTTAGTTATTATTTAGTTATTATTATTAGTTATATTTAAATATGTACGTTAGTTATTATATTGAAATGTTTTAGAGTGTTTAGCATATATATGGATGAGAGCGTGTTTGGCAGTGCAATTTGAGTAAAGTTCATGCAGTTAAAAGACAGCGAGTATATGTCGGGGCAACGTTTTACTTTCGTTAAAGAAAAAGATATCGAGGATACACGGGAAGGAATTGTACCGGCGAATACTAAAAGACACTGTCGAGCAGTAATGCAATTAAAGGAGCAAATGTTCAGAATGTAAACATTAACATTAACGTGAATAAAATTAAATGAGGTGTGGTCGTTTCTGACTCGTACATAAATAAAACAGGTTTTCCATAAATATTAGGTAGGGATTAGTTACTAATCGTACCTATAATGCATAAACATTAGGTAAGATTAGTTACTAATCGTACCTAATGATTTATGCAGGTAATTGATCAGGTTATTTAGAGATCGGCATATCAATAGCAACCACGCCCCATTGAATCGGTCTATCACCAGAAGCTTATTTGCATCTTGTTAATAGATAACGTCATCATTGGTTCTATGAGGGTATAAATAGGGATCCTATCTTTACAACGATCACCCCTGATGAAGACACTAGATTGGAGTATCGAAACGTTGGGTCATGGAGAGTAACTTTTAAAGTTACGTTCAAAAACGTTTTAAAACCAGACATTAGAAGACGCGCCCGAAGAAAGTGTGTAATTTATGCTCGTAAAGTGTGACGGAATGTGTTCATAGATACTTTATTGTGATTGGTTGATTAATGAGGTTGTTTCTATGGTTACACGGTCAGAGAATCACTTGAACTCAAGACTGCTGTCAGCGAACACGTTTTTATTCAAAGCAAGCGATAAATGTTTTGATCTATTTGAAACGGAATTCTAGTTTGGAAGAAGAAAATGAATAGTTTTAAATCCAAGAATAGTTCGCCTGAATACAAAACTTGAATATATCCTCTGTTTCAGCGCCAAGTTACATAACAATCTGAGTTAAATTTCTCATCTTGTCGCAGGCTGGTCGATAGCTAGTTTTCCGAGGTTGACCGCAAGGCATCATGGGACAGTCACCTCAATTATTGAGGTACATGTCCCCTCATCTTGTCATGGTAGCGTCAAACTGTCTCACGCTCCAAGTAGCAAAGACCATATGAATTAGGTGCAGAATAAAAAAAATGGAATAATGAATTCCCTCCCATTGAAGATGTCAGGTGAGCAAGACCTCAAATCCTCGGCGAGGTAAGTGTCTGCATCTACGCCTGGGTTTTACAATTGATTCGAGTAGTTGTTCGTTTCATTGCTTCGCGCTTGATCTAATACCGTTTGGATCTTGTTCACCATATCCTGGACGGCTTCTTGTGTGGTCTTCTGCACTTCGGATAGTTCCTTAAGTTGGTTTTCTATCATTTTCAATCTACCGTCATCTTCGCCATCATCACCATCTTGTTCAGAATCTTCCTTGCTTATGGAGAACTCTTTCCAAAATTGAAACAAACTTGACATCTTTGATTGCTGCTCCTTTTCTTTGCTCGTATCCCAGGGGTCGTCAATCTTTGGCGGAGTCAGAAATGGAAACTTGTGGAACATCTTTTCTAGTTCTACGGCAAGGGAAGCCTGGAAAAAGAGGAAATATTTCATGTGTTAATATATACACTGCTGTAGTGAATGTGGGAGAGCTTGGAGTAGAAAGACGATACATGTACAATTGTCAAGCTAATATACAGTGTGTATAAAAAAAACCGCTACCGGAAGCAACTGTGAATTAGCATTTTTTTCAAAGAACCATTGTAATAGTTTGAAGGCTTAGACACCTCTGAGCAACGAATGCGTAAAAAATAACTTGGATTGCATTCGTATTGAAAACTGCTTTCTCTCTTCTTGATTAACGCAGCGCTTGGACCATCTTAATTTCCCAGGTGTATAATTTTTTTTTAAATTACAATAGGTCTCTTTAAGAATGCTAATTCATTTTCTAAGGGTAGCGGTTTTTTTGATACACACACTAGAAATTTTGGAAATGTGATGTGAATAAAACAATAAATGATGCACGTGTGCATTACAGTGCATATGAAACGAAAATATTTTATAATTTGATATTTTTGAATGAAATCCATTGAAAAATCCATTTACCCTTTCTACCCTGATTTATGCGATCGAAGGGATCTGAGACGAGTAGTGACGTGATCAACAAACCGATCGTCTTCTCGGATAAGGTCGTTAAATCGTAGGCCTCCCTCGAATATGGGTTTGGAAGCCTAGCGAGGGACACGGTACATATGTGTGAGACTGGTCTTGCCCATTATATAGCATTGCAGCCTTCTGGTGACGCGGCTTGACCGCAGACAAACTAAACAAGAAATGGTTTTCATGGTTCGTCTTCTCAGATAAGGTGAGGGACATGACACACACGTGCGACCGGTACGCTCATCGCGCGAAGCTTCCCTTTAGGTGCTGAGGGTGGACCATGTCGCCATTTTGAAAAAAAACGTTATGTTTTAGAAACCATACATCAAAATGATGATTCCAAGAGGGGACTGGAACGAATAAACTCAGTCTGGCGTATGATTTCTAGTGATGTGATAGTCACCGCGCTACGCAGAAAATGATTTTGGGATCACTTTCCATGGGAAGCCATCTGATTGGCTAACCCGAAACAACTTTTATCTTAACCTAACCCTAAATAACCCTAATCCTAACCCCACAACCCTGAGCAGAAATTTGTTTGGATCACTTTCCAGGGGAAGCCATCTGATTGGCTATCAAGGTCCCAGAAAAGTGATCCCAGTCCTCTCTCCACATTTCGACCTTTTGGGTGACTATCGTCTCACAATTACTGGCCAGTCAGCCAATCAGAACTCGTTTAAGCTCAGAAATTATACTAAGAGGCGATAATTAAGCCTGGTTTCCATTTGGTCGCCAGGATCGCAACGGTGTCATAGTGGTCGATGTAATAATGTGTCGATCTATCTTTTCTTTTGTCTGCTGTATGTAAAGCAGTCTTTACTTATTGGAGAGATAGATTGACACTCTATTACATCGACCATTATGACACTGTTGCGATCGTGGCGACCAAATGGAAACCAAGCTTTAACGAGGGCGAAGTTAAAGTGAACTATCGCCTCATAGAAATTGAGATCAGAGCGAAACTTATGTCTTCATACATCAAAAAGATATCTGTCTATATACAAACCCTGTGTAACCTTTTTTCTTCCTCTGATCGTTCCATGATGCCACCTATATCATCTACAGCTAAACCAACTAATAAGTTCATTAAAACAATGCTGACAAAGAGAATGAAAATGAGCAAAAACAATCTTCGTAATGGATCTATAGGATCGGCATCTTTCCCCAGGAAGACGTCACGAAAATCGATCTCTCCAGTCATCATAGCAGCTGTCGTAAGGAATGAATTACGGACAGATTTGAAGCCATTGTCATCTCGCATCAACATAAAAAATCCCATCACAAATGCTATTAAGAACAATAAAACCATTGGTAGCACCTATATAGTGAATAAGATCGAAAGGAAAAATCATGATTTATTAAAATTTAATTTGTCATTACATAAATACTTTATTAGAATGACACTAAATAGTACAAAGTACAAATAATCCTTTAGCCGTTTGTGCATTTAATCTCAGAAAATCCAAACACGCGTGATATTGTGATTGCCCGGTGGGACGCTCTAACCATTGAGCTAAAGAGCTGACTCGGATGGAGAGCGAAGGTTACAATGATCATGATTACAATGATATCAATAAACCATTAGGCTTAATTGATATATGTTTTGCCAATACGCGGCAATCAAAAGAGTATTTTATGAAATGTTGCTAGAATACGTAGTTTACTTGTTTTTAATATTGTACACCTATTTACGGATTATGGATTATATATATATATATATAAGTAATATTTGGCATTTCACTCGATTAAGCTACATGTTCTAAGGATTTATGGTGACGGAAAATTTCGAGTGTTGGAATATATATATTTTAAGACCAAACCGGGACCAGTTGCGAAAAATGCAACTTCAAGGCCTTCCGGCTGGAATTGAAACCGCGACCCTGCGATGCTAGTGCAGTGCTCTGACCACAGAGCTACGGAAGCCGTTGCCGAGAGCCTAGTCACGAGTTCTGTATATATAGTTGTGGTAATGCCGGGATAAGATTCTGGGTATATTACAAGTAATATTTGGTATCCGAGTAACAACAAACATTTAAGTTTTTACAACTATATCTGCTCTATATTGAGCACTCTTCCAATAGAGCGTCAATATGTTTTATCGCTTGAATTTATACCACCCATTGCAAAAGTTTAGATACTCACTTTCACAACGGAGTTAAACACTTTTTTAACCATTATGACATAGATTCCAAAAAGGGAAAATCTTTTCAGGAACCAAATGAAATTAATCCAACTCAAAAACACTGCAATAGCTCCTGCACTGATTTGTTGGTAACTTTTCTTGTCACCGTCTGGTGTTACAACGTAGATAATGGCAGAAATGTTCAACACCCATTCAATGCAGTTGTCCCAATCATTAATATACGCTCCCCAGTAAAATTTTAACTAAAGAAAAAAGTCAAGGATATTATATGACATTGCCTATATAATATATATATGTTACAACAACGCTTTTTATGAGCAAGTTGGATAATATATATGGTATAGGCATCATTCTCTGACGTGTATATGCAAAATCATTCACAATGATTGGCTGTCTAGCAGTGTAATAAGTGTAGGGGAATTTCACAGTAGTTGATTGCTTTACAACGTAATTAACGGAAGACTGGCACTATAGCGGATTTGTCCTGAAAAAATCCGGCAGCGCAAGCCGCACACGCGAATTGAAATATATTCAATTATTTTGAATTGCCTCACTTCAAGGGGTTGGTTAAAAGGGATGACTCAAAAGGACCTTTCTGTTTTTGTCTTGTCTTTATTTTTAGTTATGTTAGGTTAGGGTTGAGCTACGGTGAGGGTTAGATTTAAGGTTAGGATCAAGGTTAGGGTTATGATTGAGATTAGGGTTAGGATTTGTAGTTCTAGAAAATGTGAAGGGATCCTTTTGAGTCATCCATTTTAGCCTTCAACCACTTGAAGTCGCATGGGAACAAGTAATACGAGATTTTGCAGGACATTACCAATCTCTCGTGCGATTTAAAATTAGGCGATCGACTTTACCGAAGAAGATGACGACTTGTGCATTTAAGAATTTATAGTTGTACGAGCGTTGAGACTATTGTAAAATTATTATTATTATTATTATTATTATTATTATTATTATTATTATTATTATTATTGTTATTATTATTATTATTATTTAACTACGACTCTTAAACATTTTATGTTGCAAAAATATCACAAGATATGATTTCAAAAAGATAAATTAAGTGGGAAAGTAATTTCAATGGTTTTCAACAAAAAGTGCACGTTTTTAATGAAGAAGTCCAGACGCAACAAATAAGTTTAAAAGGCGCGATGTAGACAATAAGCCAGCATTAGTGTGCTAAGGTCATTATTTATGGTCGGAGTGGGGGCTAAAGAGAAATATATATTTGGTGCTGAAAAAAATTTACCCAACCAAATTAAGATCAGAAATTTAACCGTCCCAACCATTATTGGTTAAAGAAAATCCTTTACCCAACCCAAGAAGAAAAAAGTTAGATAAAGCCAAATCCCCAGCATATCGTCGATACAAGTTTTAATAACAGTAACTTTCAGATTATTATCTCCCTATACAGAGCAGGAATCCAAGGAAAACAAGGAGAGGAATTCAATAACAAAAGCTAATGTGCAATGATGACTAAGGAGAACTAATGATGAGATTCCAATTTAATTTAAATGAACTCTTAATTTTTTATGTAAATATTCATGAAAATTTTGCTACCCAACCCTTCAGAAAAGTGATTTTTTTACCCAACCATTTAGGTCTTAGAATTTTCAGTTACCCAATCATTTTCTCTTCGACCCATACCCGGCCATAATTAATGACCGGTTCCTAACTGGGCGCAATATAGAGCTCAGGGATATAAAGACAAGAGCTCAAGATTCTAAATTGTAATTTTTTCAAATATTAAATTGTAAGCTATTTTCGACTTTTTAACAACTTTCCTGGAAATTCCATCGAATAAAAAAACTTTGAAAAAGCTTTTAATTTTTCATTACAAACCTGCAAAATTTCTTTCAGGATATTGAACACGCTGAGAAGAAGTGTGACGGTGGATAATGCTATTAGACCAGGTGATTTCAAATCATAAGAACCTATATGAAGAATAACCAACATAATATGTATAAAAATCACAGCAGTCGTAACAAAATGTGAAGAACCAAGATGCGCAACCTGTAACTATTTGAAAACTTGCAACTCGCAATTGCCCGAAAAATGGAAAAGTTTGGATAATAAAATCGACAACGAATTGTAAAGCAAGGAACGTTATTTATACAATCATTCATAAGTGTGAAGCTTTGACTTTAAAATTACGAGCACTTCAGAGAGACAGAGACAGACAGAGAGAGAGACAGAGAGAGACAGAGACAGAGACAGAAATTTATTTGAATTCGGAATCTTATCAATTTACAAATTGCTTTTCGTAAGAGTCGAATAATATTTACATGAATATACATAATAATGTACATAGATAATAAATAATTTAATAATTAAAATTAATTTTGGAACTGAGGTTGGATAGATAACTCCCGTTTGAATGAACATAAGGAAGTTGCTCGTTTAGTATTCAAAGGAAGAGTATTCCATACTTTAGATCCAGTGAAAGAGAAACTTTCCTTTAAGTAATCTGTTTTAGGTTTTAGTAGAATAAGGTTGGTATTGCTGCGTCTTAAATCGTAACTACAAGAATCATTAACATGGTGAAAAAGCTGATTTAGATAATTAGGAGCTTCATCGCGTTGAATTTTATATATTAAGGTTGATAAATGCTTCGTTCGTCTTTCTTGAAGAGTTGACCATCCGAGTTGGTTTCTTATTTCACTGGACCTAATTTAGTATCCTAATTAAGAGAGAGAGAGAGAGAGAGAGAGAGAGAGAGAGAGAGAGAGAGAGAGAGAGAGAGAGAGAGAGAGAGAGAGAGAGAGAGAGAGAGAGAGAGAGAGAGAGAGAGAGAGAGAGAGAGAGAGAGAGAGAGAGAGAGAGAGAGAGAGAGAGAGAGGAAGAGAGGAAGAGAGAGAGGAAGAGAGAGAGGAAGAGAGAGAGGAAGAGAGAGAGAGAGAGAGAGAGAACAAAATGTATATTAATTCTGCAAATGCGGATTAGCCTTAAATGTGCATTTACTTTAAATTACTTTTATTTAATATTAATTTATATCTTTACTGTATAGTAATATTCCTTATACCTGTTGTTTCTAGCCAAGCGTAAGCCGTTAACGTGGCCAAGAAAATGGTATATAACAACAGATTGATATTTAACCAGAACAGCGTTTTACGAGAAGTTAGTTTTTCTCGCAGGAACTTCACTGTAACAGGATGAGACAAACATTCATCTCGACGGTTCTCCACCATGCTTGCGATAGCCTCAAGATTTCCATCTCCTAAGTAAAATATACATAAAGGTCGTGAACCCACTTTGATCGGGGGCGTCCAGTTAAATTTGCCCGAAGATTCTATTTTTTTTATAAAATCGCCCAAATTCTATTTTTCGCGCACTCAGACATCACAGCTCCAAATGTTGCATTATATGTTCTATCTTGAACAACCAAACGTCAAATCTCATAAGATATGGGCATTTTTAATTAACACGGGAAATCACGGGAAATCCAGCGATTCCAGTCTCACATTCAGTTTATTTATAAATATATGGATCAACGGCCACCGGGCGAGGGGAATATATATCCATCAACCACCACGTGGTTGGTTGCCCTGTTTACGGGGTAGAAAATATGGCCAAAAACATAGAGAAAACACCAGTCATCAACACGAATACGGCTTGCTAAGAGAAAAAATATAGCGCTACTATTAGGCCAAAAGACCGTGAACAAAGGCGACAACTTAATTGGTGATGCTTACAAAATTAAAAGTTAACAGACAACTGCAGGTAAGCTACCGAACTTCGCTATCTTTAATATAGTCAGGCTTGGAGAGATCAGTAACGTAAAGAGAAGTTGTAAGCAGAACGATGAGTATTACGAGCACTTCGCTCGAAATTAAGCAAAATATTTTACATTTGGCACATTTGGATCATTTCAAGAGAAGAGGTACGAAAATAAAAATAAAAAAATATCATGGTCGGGACGTTTCCTATGGTCGGGCGGGATGCTAACCAACTAATTTTTTTGCTTGGCCTAAAGGCAGTACAGTGTACATAACAAAGATTCAAAGAAGAAACTGGTCTAAACGTGCGCGTTTTACAAGCTTCACGAGCCGTTCCAAACCTTTAACATTTGTCTACAATGGATATTCAGTGTTGATATTAAGACTTGGTTCTCTTATTAAGAATTATTGCAGTTTATTTCCTATGAAATCAAATTAAAGATCAGAAATAGCAATGCCAGTGGCTTGGTCCAATAGTTGTGAACACAGTCCCTCAGATTCTCGTCTTTCTTAAAGGACATTGGCAACAAAAATTAAGTTTGTTTTATTTGAAAGAACTCTTAAAATAATGAAGAATATTAATTTATAGTTCTTTCATATTTTACTTAGTTCTTGAGATATTTAGATTAGTTTACGGATTAGTTTACAGAACAGGTAACCAAACCAACCCAATAAGGTTCGGCACTGAAGAGAAAACAAATAATTTTGTTTTCGAAATCAAGAGGTCTGTAAAATAATCTGTTACCATGGCAACCATAAGACTTGAACGATGATCTTCAGTTTAGTGGTATGTATCTACATGCAAAGTTTCAAGTAATTTCATTTAATAATCATAAAGATATTCACGATTTTCAATATGTTAAAATGTATTTCCCATCTTATGACGTCATAGATCATCTCATTTGAATATCACATAAGTCTAAATATCTCAAGAACTACGTAAAATATGAAAGAACTATAAATTAATATTCTTCATTATTTTAAGAGTTCTTTCAAATAAAACAAACTTAATTTTTGTTGCCAATGTCCTTGAAGGTACATAAAAATAAAAATAAAAAATAAAAACCGCCCGCCCTACCATAACATTTTTGAGAAAAGGATGCTAACCAACTAATATTTTTTACTTTGCCTTACAGCTCAATTATAAAATTTTCTGTGAATGAACTATGCAAATTTCAATGATTTTCGTATGTGTTGTCGCGTTTTGCTTTCTCGGCTACCTCAACGAGTAGCCTTGTCCTTAATGTTTTCGCTCTCAGTTGAGTAGGTACGGTTAGTAAAGTATTATTGATTGATTTGATACTAAATGCATGCAGTATAATCACAAGTCAATCCTCATGTCGAGTGAAAGACTTTTAAATGTGAAAGTAAATAAAGCACAATTAAAGAATTAGTGCTGTTTAAAGAATCAATAAATTTAACATTTATAGAGTGGAGATTAGAATGTATATATACACCATTTAAATTATTATCCTGAAAACCAGCCGTCCATCTCATTCGTTCCACTCTAAGAGAGACCGACTGATTTCAGGCTATTAAATTATGTGCTTTATTATAACATTGCAGAATAACAAATGTTAATACACACTTTGAATGGCAGATTTTATAATTTTATTTAAATTATTCATCACCGGCCTACGATCGGTCGTGATAATTAGTCTATATAGAGTGTACTGGTACTAAAAGTTCAGACTATAGATGTGTTTATACTGCAAATCTATAGCACCAACCTGGCCGGCTACCTGGGCCTGTCTTACATTTTACTGAACATGCACCTTACTGGCTGTCTATACTATGGACTATAACAATCTGTCAATCAGCATTTACGCTCATCTGATATATGGCATGCTCTGTGTCAGGGGAACAATGTTAGGGATTAAATAAGTGGTATAACCTCACTGACAACAAGCAGCTGAAGGGAATTTCATTCTGAATTAATGATATATTGGTGAAATAATTAGATTAAGCAATGCCATTCTTTGTTGCATATTATTGTTTTTTGTAATTTCATATTTTTGAAATATGTGTTAATACCGGTACTTGTATACCATTGAAATACTGGTACATGTATGTTCACAAGTCTTCTAACACAATAAAAGGTTTATCAATACTCAGACAACACTCTTGGTCTTGGATAAATTTAGGTATTGAATGTTTTGGTATCTGTTTATACTGACAATTAGACAATAAGGAACATGCAGGTTACAGTACATATTACAGTAGGGTACATGCATGTATGTAATATCATTTATAGGTTATCCAGTCTCATGAATACAACTGTATATACTTTGAATAAAATTATGAGTAACCACTGTTAAACACGTATGTTGATTATTTATTATGAAAACAATAACTGACATAAATAATTTTAATGAAATTAATATGATATAATTAATAAAATTAATTATTAATTTCAATAATCAAGAGTTACACAATTGGTTGCTAACCCTGTCTGCGAGACAAATTAGTGTCAACTGACAGACTTTCCCACTCATGTTCTGTTCAGTGCACTACCCACAAACTGCACCCAAAAAATAAGCAATTTGAAAATCTGTTCAAATTGGCAAATTAATTATTTACTTATTTTTAAGTAATAACTGAGCCCACACTATTAAAGCCTCAAACAGTTAGCGGGCGATGGGTTGTTGCGTACACGTATTTCTAGGAACTTGGGAAAATAGGACTGTAAATAAGATAAAGCAGACAAGATTTTAACCGAATTTGCTGGCTCCACTATCTATTTTTCCCCAAATTATATGTTTGAAATTTTTTCGTGGTGTCGTGATTTTTTCGCTTACGCGAGGCGCACTTTAATAACACTTTGTCGAGATAACGTCAATACCCATGTTTGTGCGCATTTACCCATATAATTCTTGCGGCTATAACAAAAGAAAATACCTCATTTTCAATGATTGACACTAATTTTACGTCATCATATTACTTTATAATAACAAATCCGACTAAATGACTGGTGCTCGCTTCCCGCCAAAACTTACACATCCAAAAAGTCCTATACAATACACACGGAAAAACGCGTGTTCTGTTACAGCATTCAACAGCACTGATATCAGGTCTGTTCAGGATAATGTAGCGACCCCTGTAACAGCTATGATGGTCACAGTCAGTATCAGTACTGGTGCCTTATCATCTGTATTCATCAGTCCTGATTTATCTGATACCAACAACTTCCATCAGCGCTGTTACATCATCAGTGTACATCACAATTTCGCAAAAAAACATTCTGTTACATCAGACTGATACAGCCCTGACAACCCAACAGACTGTTCCAATCTTATACCGTCAGTTCTGAACAGTCTGTTGGCGACAACAGTGTGATACAGCTATGATATCATACCTGTATCAAGCCTGAAGGTGCAACAGGCTGTAACAGGTCTGTAGCGTTTTTACGTGTGTAGCCCTCGCAGGTATAGGCTGCATGGGATGGCCATATTGTACGATTCCCGACAACTCAACAACCTTAAAACAAGATCACCATATAGTAAAACCCTTACAGCCGTTACCTTGGCTTTTAATTGGAAAAAAATGATAGACCACTTCTTGCTTAAATCTCAGCACACCAGACCTCCGACTATGTAAATCAGCTTTCTTTTCAATGCACCTATCAAGAATTTCAACAGCAACATGGGGAATATCCTCAACAAGTTTTGCCATAAGATGGCCAGGGTTGAATTGGGAATCCTCCATTACCTTAAAGATAAAAAGGAACGAATGATATTGAATTAACCGTTTCACATTCAATAAATGAATTTTGAAATGATGGCAATTTGTATCATAACCGATGATTTAGAAGATAGATGGTGTCCATTCCCCCTCGCCTGAACCAATGGAGATTAGGGCGCTTTGTAAAGAACACCTAACCCATAAAATGCAGGGATTGAAATAACGGGCGGTCAACGTTATCCGGTCAGAATTGAGTATTGACCGAACAAATCCTTGGATTGCCGGTCATGTTGTCCGGTCAATTCGTGTGACGTGACTTAGATTGAGTTGTTTTTTGTCATAGGATTTTACTGGTGTGTATAACTTGTCTTATATTTAAGCATCATGCAACACGGAGAGCTTTTTCTACCGTGGAGCTGTATCCCGGAATAATCTTCCTATTTAAATTGTCCATAACTATCATCAACTCTCCACTCCTTCCTTCAACAGAGCAGCTTTATGGCAATTTCGATGTAAGTAACCTACAATTAATACGTATATTCAATATTAGTTTTTATTGTTAATTTTAAAAATTGTTATAATATAGAAAAATTGTTATAAAAATTGTTATAACATTTAGTAGAGATTTTGTGCATGTACACAAACCACGCCTTGAAAGGACTACCGTTTTTAAATTAGTTTAAATAGATGAATAAATAAAAGTGACTATTACAATGGTTCGTTTATGGCAATATATTTGACCGGCCAAAAACGAGTCGTGTCCGAGCAAAAACATGTTTGACTGGACAACGTGACCGGCGCCTGTGCGGCCGTTATTTTAAGCCCTGAAATGATAATTATTTTCCTTGAAAGCGTATCTAAAATGATAAGCAATGTCTTTTACCGTTTTCGATATCGTTTTTCGTTCTTGACTAACTCAATTTTATTTGTAATATTCAAATAAGGCGTATGATGACCAGGGCCGTCGCTAGAGGGGGGTGTGGGGGTGCGTCGAGTCGGCAAATTTGAGTCTATACTATATATATATATATATATATATATATATATATATATATATATATATATATATATATATATATATTGTGAAAACATAAAACGCATTGGAAAAGGAATTAATCGATAGAAGCTACCTTTAGCCGGCTTACATATTAAAAATTGGTGAAATTTATAAATGAGTGTTTGACGCGTTGATCAAAAATTGCAAATATTATTGTGCAATTTGTCGAATCTCCTTCTAATCACTCGGCAAAATTACACCTTGCACCCCCCATCAAGGGAGGCCTAGCGACGGCCCGGCCTGATGATGACGTCAATGACGACAAACTACAATGTGGCAAGTCTTAAAGTTTGGTATATGTTCAAAAGTAGCACGGATTCCCAACACCAAACTGAAGATCATAGCTCAAATTATATTATCGCAATAGTAACAGATTCTTTTCCAGATCTCTAAATTCCTAGCTCAAATATCATCGTTTTCTGCCATAGCAGACTTTGCTTCAACTTCAAATGTTAGTTTCATATTGGTTAAGTCAGTAGAAACGCCCTAATCCAGTACCAACTCCAAAATGTTCGGCACAATTTTGCTTTAAAATTAGGAGGTCTACAAACTAATATATTGGAAAACCAATATGAAACTAATTATTATGTTGTATATAAGTAGAAAACTAATATGTTGCTATATAGACTATACGTGGACGATCGTCAAGCTCATATCCTCAGAAAAATGATTCTGAGTCCCATATTCTCCCACATTCATTCCCGTATTCTCCCACATTCACTATTAACGCATGTTGCTATATGTTTCATCAATAACTACGTGCAATAATTGTTATCATTTTATAGACCCGGAGTGAGGAGAATTCGACGAAATATTACCCCGAGGAATCACCCGAGGTATATATCATCCCGAGAGGTAATATTTCGTCGAATACCCCGAGCGGAGGGTCTATAAATGATATATTCATCATTTATAGACCCGGAGCGAGGGGAATTCGACGAAATATTACCCCGAGGGATGATATATCCCGAGGGGTGATATTTCGACGAATTCCCCGAGCGGAGGGTCTATTATAAATGAAATATTATACCGAAACAATCTTGAATGCTGTCTTGAAACGTCTAGAAACGTCTTGTTGTTCCTCCATTGTTTACAGGCTCGTCTTGGTTTACGCGCGAGTACTGGGTACGAGCAGGGTATTCGAACTCGAATCACCCGCTGATGACGTCATCAGCGGGGAATTCGAGTTTAAATTGACTGGTCACGTGGTATAAATCTAGCTCTTTGATTGGACAATTTATAGTTTAGGTATAATATTTGCACTTATTGCGCGCGCGAGATACATTTGATTTGTCTAATGCCACGGTTTGATTTGTCTAATCACGTGACCATAAATGAACCAATGGCAGTCTGAGTTGCATGCAGCTTAAACCCAGCTATATAACAAACGTATTTATTTACCTGTTGAAGTGTAGTTTGGTTTTCTTTTTTGTCACAAAATTTAATGATTTCCATGATAACTTCATCAACATGTTCTTTTTCAAAATTTCCATAAGCACAATCCAAAATATTTTCACCAGCGTTATCACCCATCAATCGTGCTTTCTCTCCAAGGAGAAATTTCGCGATCTCCACGTGACCCATCTCTGTTGCACAACCAATCGGAGTCTGCCCACAGTCATTTGTGTTATCAATCATATCTGGATATTTTTTCACGAGAAACTGCAAAGCTTCGAGTTTGTTACAGGCAGCTGCGTAATGGAGAGCTGTGTTGTCATCGTATCTACAAAAACGAACAAGTCAAGCTATACTAGAAATACTAGAATGGATTCAATTCCAGCCGGAAGGCCTTGACGTTGCATTTTTCGCAACTGGTCCCGGTTTGGTCTTAAAATGTATGTATTCCAACACTCAAAATTTTCCTTCACTGAATCCTTTCAACATGTAGTTTGATCGAGCGAAACGCCAAATATTACCTATAATATACTAGAAATACATGTACACAACAACCCCTCTCCCGCTTATTGTTTGAAGTTTTTGAATCTGCGCACGCGCATATATATTGTAGTCACGCTGATGAGTGATGTAAGTAACAATAGTATAGTTTCGGAGCCAATCAAGTTCCAAACGATATTGTAAAGGAAATCAACGGGAAGGATATTTTACGAGAGTGAAAAATTTTTTCCAACCGAGACCAGTTGCGAAAAATGCAACTCTAAGGCCTTGGCAACTGCTCTCGGTTGAATCATAGAAAATGTCCACACTCGCGAAATATCCTTTCCGTTAATTTCCTTTGCAAGTTATCGAGTGTAAATACCAATATTATCCATAAGATAACCTATAAATGTTCACCGGCATTACCATAAACGATATATACTACAATTCATGACTCGTTCTCAGCTCTTAGAGCGTCGCACTAGATTCGCGGAGGCGTGAGTTCAATTCTCACCGAAGGCGTTCGAGTTGCATTTTCGCAACTGGTCTCGATTGGGTTCTTATAAATTTCCACACTCGCAAAATATCCTTCCCGCTGATTTTCTTTACAAGTTCCAAACGGCTGGTTCCGATCAAAGTGGCGACGATAACGCACGACCATGACTAATAACGCACGATAACGCACGATAACGCACGACCATTGCTAATAACGCACGATAACGCACGACTATGACTAATAACGCACGACTATGACTAATAACGCACGATAACGCACGATTACGCACGACCATTACTAATAACGCACGATAACGCACGATAACGCACGATAACGCACGACCATGACTAATAACGTACGATAACGCACGATAACGCATGACCATTACTAATAACGCACGATAACGCACGACTATGACTAATAACGCACGATAACGCACGACTAATAACAACAGATTGTAGGCGCAGATACAGGTACGCCTAGTATACCTATTTTTATAGGGTAGTACTCAGTTCTTTTACATGAAAATATACAATAACCCATTCATTTGTCAATGTGAGTAGATTTTCATTGGACACTATCTCTGTAAACTATAGGCATAGCTTGTGTTGTCTGAAGACAACCTCGTTCCCAGGGCATTTTACCTCCACGGCGGAAGGTCGGCGAAAATGGCCCTGGGATCGGCTGGTCCATTCTATAATCCGATTGGCTTGTCAGAAAACTCGATTAATTCAGCCGAATATAATTTATTCATCTCAATCTGAATTCTGTCTTCAAATTTTACAGCAAATTAGAAGCGATAGCTTTCGTTAAATTAGATATATGCTTCTTCATACCTTTTGTAAGAGATAACCTGGATGTATGGTGGATTATTAAGCTTATTAAACGTAAAAATGTTCAATTAAAATATTCATTAATTAAGTTATCGTTAAAATACGTTGATTAAAAATATTAAAAGTCTGAAATGGCAAAATATTATTTATGTTTTCCTTTGAAATAATTTGAGGTAAAAACGATTTCCTAAAACGTTCAGTATAAGTAATTATTACATTTACATCCGTTGGTCTCATGTCATAATCAAATGAAACTTTACGAAGTAAAAACTCACTTAATTTATCATTGTTCTCGTTCTTTTCAAAAAATTGATCACACGATTTTTCACGTCGCGCTTTAAATGAGGTCAAATATCATTCTCTCTTTGTCAATATCTCATCTTATTCCAGAGATATTCAGGTCTTTGAAACATGTAAATGAGACACATTACGACGTCATTTACCTACACAAATTTCAAAAAGACGACTAATATCTCCGAAAATAATCAGTTGATTATATAGAAACTTTACAGATGTATGCTTATACGAATGGTACACGGTACTGTGTACAGAAATTATTGGACCTTTTCCTCAGAATTGAGAATTTTATTGAGTTCTTGTGAGTGAATGACATCATAAAGTTCACTGATCTCCCGTTACTAAAAATACGGCGTGAAGAACTACTGTATGTAACAAATTCTTTGAGAAGAATGGAAAAAACAGTAAAATTAGTGAACACCTGATTCCAAAGACCTCGTCAGATTATGACATGAGGTCAAAATGTAAATATAAGAACTTCTTATGTAAAACGGACAGATTCAAGAACTCATTTTTACCACAAATTATTTCAAAAGAAAACAGTAATTAGTAAATATTTAATATTTTAGGCCTGCTACATTTTAAAATTTATTGTAAATATAACGTTTCCTATTTAACTTTTTTTATATATTGTAATTACTGATGCAATTTAACCTTGGGTTACAATATCAGTTTGTTTTTATTAAATTAAATTAAATTATTTAAGTTACATTTGCATTTTCAGAAAACATGAATATCTTTGGAACAAGATGATATATTGACTAGGCAAGAACGCTATTCTTCTTCATTTCAAAGTAGACGATTTTCCATCGTAGTGCCACTTTAAATAGTCCAAACTGTTTATTATAATGTTTGGGAGCAGTACATGTACTGAACAGAACATGAGTGGGAAGGTCTACTGGCGTTTCTACCATCGGTCACAAATAAAGAAAAACCTCTCTAGGCGAGGGGTTCATTTATAAATTTATTAATGAGTATAATGTAGCTGCCTCTGACAATAAATCCACAGTTGGATATTGACTTCACGCCTTTGTCGACAACACTGTCAATTTCAAGGAGTTATTTTAACTCTAGCTAGGGAGTTAAAATAACTCCATTTTGGTGGAGTTAGAATTTCGGAGTTGATTTTACTCCTATTTTGGAGCTAAGTTTGGAGTTTTTTTGAGATCTCCAACTGATGACATAATTTTCATTCTACTCCACGTGGAGTTATTTTAAGTCCAAAAATGGAGTCATTCTATACCTGTTTGCTACTCCACTTTTCGAGCTGTCAAATCGACTCCTTGAAAATAACAGTGAAACTATGTATAATGTAGCATTTCCCGCCCCGCCCAGAACAACTCTGTTCAGTGGAGCGTGATGATGCCTGCGAAGGAGGCTATGTATAATGTGTTTTTTTTATACAAAAAGTTGCTTTTAACTCTTTCCTGTCCGGCCCAGTCAAAAGGGGTCATAGAAGACCCCCGAAGTCGTCAATCGAAAAACACGGCACACGGTAACGCAAGATTAAAAATTGAAATTCGGCAAGCGCCAGGGACATAAGATCCACTCACACGCCAAATTTGATTTGATGTCATAAACAACTCTGCGATTGGTGGCATTTTGAATTTTCATGATGCTACGCGGGCGTGCAAGATGGCATTGGAAGTTTTTCAACCTGATTTATGATAATTAATGCTAATTTATATTATCATGATGTGTCTTGTTCGGAAAATTCAACAGCATTGGTAACAGCCGGTTTATTGGGCTTTCTGAAAAGGTATAGATTTCGCAACAGTTATGGATATTTCCCGAGATATCAACAGAACAAAGAGGTAGTTCAATTTTGCATGTTTTTCAGCCGTTCAGGAAAGAGTTAACGTAAGTTCCGATTGCCCCATAGGCGTGTTTAGATAAGCGTATATAAAAACGAATTTTTGCTCCCCTTTTTAGTTAACTTGTTTCTAAAAGTTAAAAAATAGGTAAGCAATGTGTAGATGCGTCTGCTGATATTAATTAACGAATAGAAAATATTTGCTAACACAAAAAGGGTACGGGAAACGATATTCTGAATGAGCTTATATCTATACTGCCCAGTTAGTATTTTGTGCACAAAATATTCGAATCATATATACGAATTAATACGAATCATACGTGCAATAAAGTATATAAAAACGGTGTATAAAAAAGGTTCATTACATTATATCAATAATATATAGAATATATGCTCGCGAATAGGAATATACAGAATGATGCGTTATACATTACACACCCTATTTATATTTTCCTGTCATTCGCATACATGTGACATTCAAAATGTATTTACCCGTCTCCTCCCCATATCTGCGTCCATAGATTTTCGTTATTATAGATATGTTGTTGTATGTTTTGGCGTTATCGTGCCCTTTACTGGGAAAACCATAATTATAATTGTTGTTTTCAAAGTTTTAATAAAGAGGCTAGCGGATTCTACCCCTAGCCATATTACATCAAAACGTGTCAAAGTATATATTAATTCACCCAGTAAACGGAGCTCAGGAAATGCAACACGCAAGTACCCGCCGCCTAATGGGTGTTTTCTCTACTAGAGGCACGCTAAATTAGTAGACTCATGAGAGACTAAGCATGCGGGACTAGTAATCGACTATTACACGCATGCGCTTTCTCTCGGACATATGCGCACGCCATGGTTGGTCTGCGTGGTTGAAGACCAGTTTTTGACAACTATAATACCTCTCTATTAACGAAATAATTTTTGAATCTTTCGGTGTTCACTGCTGGCCTGAGACTTTTCTTATTTCACCTTTTCATATTATATCCTACCTTTTTTGCCTTCCATCTGCACCATTATCCAAAAGAAACTGCAATATCGTAACGTCTCCCTTGGATACTGCTCCAAGAACGGGTGGTTGAAAATTGTCAGTCCCTTTAATAAAATCGTCGAGAACTTGGTTATCGTACGTTTGCCAATCTTTGAAAATTATTTGAAGTATTTCGAGACTTGTATATCCAACGAAAGGATCGGAAAATAGGTCAGCTTCTTTTCCCTTCTCTACACTCCCCAGCAACATTTTAAAACTCTAAAAATCAAACAAGTTTATAAGTTAAGTCAGGTAGTTGCAGCTAGTGATGTTTGTAAAGTTGTAAAGGTTTTAGTCTGCAAGCTGTGTTAAGTTGTAATACTCAGAAAAAAATAAAAAAATAAAAAAATATTAAATAGATTATAAAAAAATAGAAAGAATACATAAACTATAATACTTTTAAAATATCCTCAAAGTCGATGTCATTTATACAATTTTTAAATACATTATAGTTCTCTGCCGATCTGGCTGAATCTGGGAGAGCGTTCCATAGCTAGATTGGCAGCTTGATACCGCCAAGACGTTAGCCCATACGTGGTGGTATTCACCTTATAGATAGATAGATAGTCAACCGAAGCTGATTTCCACGAGGGGCGTGTGCAAAAGGAGTGTACATGTACATGTAGAAGAATAGTGATAAGAGCTATTTACAAAATATAAGATATACTATTAAATTAGTAACATAATCAACTAATCGGTAATCTATTTACAGGTAAATCTATTTACTTTTTACTATCAATGTGAGTAGCGATTTTCTTTTGAAAGGAAGAAAGGGATTTGCTTTCCCTAATTTCTTTTGGAATAGAATTCCAAAGGTATGCTCCGTCATACATGAAACTTAAGAATATCTTTGCCTCTCAGTGAATACGCACTTTATCTTATTTGGCTCTACTAGATCTTTTAAACAATCTGGAGAATTGGTGATATTTAGTAATTTATATACATTACAAACTATCTTTTTTACTCTTTGATGCCTCAGAGGAATAATTTCTAAACGAGAAGCTGATGTGGTTTAAACACGAGGTGATAGAGCGATGGCTTAAAAAACGGCTTCAAATACGAATCATTTTAAACGAGAATATAACATTTTCTACAATTTTTTTGTTAACCAAGGGACTTTATTATTAGCTAATGTACTTTGAGAATAGTTTCAAACACGAGCAGCAGAGTGTTTTAAACCCGATAAAACACTGCTGCGAGTGTTTTGAACGGCTTAAAAAACGAGCCATATATGCTCAGACATGTATTATGCTCATGTTTTATGTGTTTGAGATTTGCTATTTTGTACCCACTATTCCCTTTATATATCACTTAGGAAAACAAAAAACTCAACTGATAGGGATTCCGAGGGCCTACGATTTAAGATCGTTTTCCGAGAAGACCCGAAAGTCTTACCATTTTCTGGTGTTGTTGCAAAGGCAGCACCTCAATTATTTTAAGACCCTGATGGAGGTCCGACCCAGAATTTGAACCTGTGTCTCCTAGTGTCGCCCAGCTCATATACATATGTGGTAACCAGTAGATCACAACAGAATTTCTTCCAGTATCGGATTAATTCAATATCAAAATCAAATTCAAAATCTTTCTTTTACGGATACATTATTGATCATTTCAAGACAACTCACTATAGCCAAACATAGTGTCAACATTTAATAATATGCACGATCGTCAAGCTCGTATCCTCAGAATAATTATTGTGAGTCCCGGACAGGAATCGAACCTGTAACCTTCTGATTGCCGGTGAAACGCCTATCCAGGTCTACTCTAGGCGCTTTACAAAAACTCTAATCAAAGACAGACTTAAATAAATGTGTTTTGATTTTGGACTTAAAAATAAAAAGACTTGGTGAAGATCTGATGCTTCTAGGTAAAGTGTTCCAGAGTTCAGGAGCGGCAACGGAGAAGGATCGATGGCCATGAGAGAGAAGATTAAATTTGACACGGTTGAAAATAATTTGGGATGAAGAGCGGAGAGTTTTTCGTGAAATGTAGCGTGTAATCAGGTCGGAGATGTAGACAGGAGTTTGGCCATTAAGCGATTTGAATGTAAGAATGAGGATTTTAAAATTTATACCTGCTGCAACTGGTAGCCAATGAAGATCTATAAGGATAGGAGTGATGTGATCACGTTTGCAGGAAAAAATGATAAGACGGGTAGCAGCATTTTGTACAGATTGGAGCTTTTTTATAAGATTTTTGGGAAGGCCGTATAGGAGAGAATTGCTGTGATCTATTTTGGATGTGACGAATGCATGGATTAAGGTTTTGGTGGGCTTTACAGATAGGAATTTTATACGAAGATGGTAGAAGGCAGTTTTACAAACAGAGTTTACATGGGCATAGTGTTATCAAAAATAACGCCAATACTTCTTGCGGAATTAGATGGTTGAATAGGTCAGATCAAGATCGGATTTGAAACACAGAATGAAGTATTATGTTCGTCTAAACTCTATTACAATGGTTAGAAAGGAAAATATTTATAATGACATGCATAAACACTTTATATCAGGTATACAATATTATTAAATTAGGCTTTCTAGAATACTAGAAGTTACCTCAATATATCCACCATCTGCTGCCAGTTTTAATGGCGTATTTTCCTCGTTATCTCGTATGTTAATAACCTTTTGGTCATCAAAGATCTAATTAAAATTGTTAAACATAAACAATTATTTGTTGTAGTAATAATCTCGAGTGCAATTTGAAAAAACAACGCGCAAGTCAGTTGTTTAATGGCGAACTGTAGTCAAAAGAAATTAGTTTTAAATAAAAGCCCTTCAAGTACCGCGGGGTTTTTCTTTTTTGACGTAACTCGATGACGTCAAAATTATTTTACTGCTAACCTATGACTTGTGCGACTCAGAAAATCCTCAGCGCAGGCGGACTGAAATTACTAGATTGTCACGTCATTATATATGGTCACCGTGAGGTACTAGGTCTGAGTCATGTTCTGGACGATCATTTTATTAGTATCAAAGTAAGTATTAGAAAACCATTAGGGGGGTGGGGGGTGGGGGGGGGGGGTAGAAAACCCATTAGGCGGGGGTTAGGGTTAGGATCTAAGTTGTTATGGGGTTAGCAGTTCCATGGTGCATTTCATAATACAGGCATATAATGTCCGATCGTATGATAGCAGTTCAATCGTAATATCAATCAATCATATCAATCGTAATATCTCGCGGATCTAAAAAAGATCGTCCAGAAGACGACACAGACCTAGTACCTCACGGTCACCTCAACTGCGAGTATTCCATCTAGCTAGCCTGCACGACCATTATACATTCCCTGATAAAAATTTCACACATGAATCAGGCATTTTATATGTTTCACATGTGAAAAATTTAACATGACTTGTAAAAAAATGTCACATGTGAATATTTCGCATGTGAAAGTTTGCTACAGTAAATATGATTTTTCGCATATGAAATCAAAAATAGACATTTAAAAATTAATTTCACATTTAAAATATTCCATCAGACACTTGTAGAATTAGTCGTTACTTTTTCAAATGTGAAATGAAATATTTTAAATGCGAAATAAATTTAAATGTTAGTTTCACATATGGAAAAACATGTTTAATGTAGCAAGATTTCACACGTGAAAATTTGAACCATATCATTCCACACAAATGAGGTATTTTATATGTGAAAATGTTCCAATTGCACTGTCTTTGAAGAATGCATTTACGAGTGAAATGGCATCTGAAACAGAATAAATTATTCAATGACGAATTTACTACTTTTCTAATAGCGCTCCGTCGAGATGACGTCAGTACCGATGTTTGTCCGCTTTTACCCATAATTATTGCGGTCATAACAAAAGAAATAGCTCATTTGCAATCATTTGTGAGTCAAATTTGGTTTGTTTGTCCGCTTTTTGACCTATTAATAGCAGCCAGACTCTACGCTATTGATTTGATTTCAGTTAAATCACCACCATACAAAACTATAAAACTTGATGGACTAGTTTGAATCATTCAGAAACTGCATGGTTGTACTGGTGAAGATTGGTGAAGATATTTTCAGTTCAATAAACAGTTTTGCTATCCTGAACTGTCTTTGCCATCAATTTTACCACTGCGCATCATTTCTGAGTATGGCACAAGGAAAATTGGTTTGTATAGTCTATAACCCCATGGTCCGACCATTGTTTCCGATCGACCTTCTGCGCATCATGGATGCGTGGGTTCGGGATGGGGAAAATTCGGTGGTTAGGTTTGTTATGATTAGGGGGGTTATTGTTGGGGGGATAGGGTTAGGGGTTAGGGTTAGGATCTTTGTTGTGTTGGGATTGGGCTCTAACATTAGATTAACCATTATCCTTAATTTAGAGCGATTTGTAAATTAAGGATAATAGTTAATTTAAGGAAGAGACCGGGTTGTTCCGCTAGTCCTCTCCCACGACAACACGGTCTCTTCCTTAAATTAACCATTATCCTTAATTTACAAATCGCTCTAAATTAAGGATAATGTTAATTTAGCGGCGATCGTGAGAGTCGCGCATGCGTATGTTAGTCAATTACTATAAGTTTAGCTTGCCATGGGTTGGAGCTATAGGGATGGAGAAAATTTTGCCGGGGGTTAGGTTAGAAAACCCATTAGCGGGGCGTTAGGGTTAAGATCTTTATTGTGTTGGGGTTGGGTTCTAACATTAGATTAACGTACCATTATCCTTAATTTAGAGCGATTTATAAATTAAGGATAATAGTTAATTTAAGGAAGAGACCGGGTTGCCCAGGATCCCTACTCTGTGACTTCACCAGAATGAAAGATCGAAAGAAAGGGGACTAGGAACTAGTCTGCGACTATAAGAGACAGGATAGAGCACCTATTGTTTTGAAATTGAAACCGGAAGTCTTGATCTCTCCAAGATGGGCGCCGCGCAATGTTTTGGCTTCATTTTCCGCAGCATCAAACAATGGGTTGCTCGATCCAGTCTCTTATACATGATATCATGCGAGTATATTGCATCCACTGATCTCTTAATAAAGACTGGATCGAGCAACTATTGTTTGGATGCTACGGAAAAATAAAGCAGGAAATATTTCGTGGCGGCCATCTTGAATGGACCACGCTATATAGTTTTACTGTAGGCGACAGAGACTATCTGTCTCTGATCGTTTAAGATGCTAAAATGAATCAGTTATTTAAGGTTTTCCCGTAATTTAGAACACAAGTTAGAGCTCCATTACAGTAACTATGTAGCGGAAAATATTTTTCGGTGGCGCCACACGGTAATTCCGGCTTCATAGTTACTGTTATGGAGCCGAAGTTTGTGTTCTATATTATGGGAAAACCTTGGACAACTGATTAATTTTAGTATCTTAAAAGATCAGTGAGTGACAGAGACAGATAGTCTCCGTCGCATAGTAAAACTATATAACGTGGTGATGGCCGCCACGAGCCTCTCCTCCGCAGAGGCTTATTTTTATTAGAGGAAGGCGTGCGGGCAAAATGGGGAAGTGCGCGGGGAGTGCGCGCGTGCGATTTTCCTCCCGCTACGCGCATATGGACTTATAGTACGTATTCCATATAAGGTCATAACGGACGGGACTGGGAAGAGCAAATACGTTGTCCTAACGAGCATATACGTTGCCCTAACGAGCAAATACATTGCCCTCGTACCAGCCCACTGGATGCGGATACGTAACACGTTACGATATGTTCGATTATCCGCTCTTTTTAAGAAAATTACGTTCGCTCGCCGGATAAGCTGTACGCATATTGTAAACAGATAATTTACCTTTGTTTTAATATATATTGTAGCTTTGGGAGTTGATTATTTCTCAAGAAAACGTTCGTCGAAGACAGCCGAAAGTTCGTTTACAAGATGGTATCCGTAATACGAAAATTATATTTTTGGACATGTTCGATTACCCGCTTTCAAAGAGAACTAAGTTAGCTATCAGGATAAACTGTATCTATGTTGTAAATAGATCATTTAACTTTAAAAGAATAATATTCTATAGCTTTGTGCGGTTACAATCTAATTAACTTGGAGGCTGGTACGAGGGCAATGTATTTGCTGGTCAGGGCAACGTACTGTATATGCTCGTTAGGGCAACGTATTTGCTCTTCCCCGTACTATAAGGACCTATCGCTACGCGCGCCTTTTCTAATAAAATATATAAGCCTCTGCGGAGGAGAGAGGCCACGAGCTACTTCCGACTTCATTTTCTGAATAATAGTTGCTCGATCCAGTCTTTATTTAGAGATCAGTGATCGCATCTAACGACAACCTTGCGCTAATCCACTGTCTCACCTTCTAGCGTTCTCTTCAATATTTCTCTTACTTTCTATCTCACGCACTCTCTCTCTCTCTCTCTCTCTCTCTCTTTACGTTTATTAAAAACTCCTACCGTGCATTGGTTCTGCAAAAGAATTTCGAGAAGATTAGGGTCTTTGTAGGCATAGTGAAAACAACTTCTTCCTTTTTCGTCACACATTTCCATACTTTCTTGCCCAACTTGCTCTTTCAGTAACCAGTTAATGGTAAAGTGGTCGTTAGTTTCCACTGCCCTGAAAAAAGCAGCCGTTACCACTTGGTATTGTGAAATAATATCGGATAATACTTGGTATTGTCAGATAATATCGGATAATAATGGATTATATCGGTTATGGTAATAACACATGCATGTCGTATTTTTTTTAGTAGATGCGCACCTAGACTGCCCTGAAAATAGCAGCCGTTACCACTTGGTATTGTCAGATAATATCGGATAATAATGGATTATATCGGTTATGGTAAAATTACCACTTGGTATTGTCAGATAATATCGGATAATAATGGATTATATAGGTTATGGTAATAACACATGCATGTGGTATTTTTAACACACCTAGTAGATAAACACGGAGCGATCACATAAAAGATAAAATATGTTGAAGTTTTAAAACATGGCGGTAAACAAGGCTAAAATTATGGGCTTGATCCAACCTGCTTTTTTCTTTTCTAATTCACCAAAGGTCGCGATTCTGAAGATTTATATTACTTGAGTTAAAAGAGTTACAAAGTTGGCTTCTCGAAAATGGAATTCAAATTCAAATGGATATATAACCTAGATATAATTCATGCGTGGAAATGCAAATGAATTGTGGATGAAACTTTGGCGTTGAACCATAGCAAGAAATGAAACCGGTAGTTTTTGGATGAGGACAAGGCATATCGAAGAAATCACACTCAAGGCAAATAAAACTTCTCTACTGTTCCATCGTTCTTCTCTGCTGTTCCATCGTTCATCTAAGTATGGGCATGGAAAATCTGACTGCTGACATAAAAAGAGTTGCTGCTTGGTGTTGTTCCAATCGCTTACTAATAAATCCAGACAAAACTAAATTCCTGTTGTTTGGTACTAGACAAGCTCTAGCTAAAATGGATGTACCGTCAATACATTTCCTTGGACAAAAACTAACCCCTGTTCCTTTTACAAAAGATCTGTGTGTGACGTTGGACTCCTGTTTATCATTTAATGAGCACGTGAACAGTTTAACATCGAAACTTATGGGATCGCTTTGCCAAATCAACAGAGTTAAACACCTTTTTGACAAATCAACATTAATTACAATAGTTAATTGCTTAATATTTAGTAAACTTTACTATTGTTCTTCTGTGTGGGCCGGTACATACAAACAGAACATAAATAAATTACAACTAGTGCAACATTTTGCAGCGAGGGTGGTCCTCGGAATTAGGAAATTTGACCACATAACACCTGGTCTTAAAGAATTAGGTTGGCTATCCGTTAAAAATATGTTAGAATATATAGGGACGTTCAAATGATTTTTAAGATTATTAATGGTAGTGCACCATCATATCTGGGTAATCTTTTTAAGAAACGTTCTGACATACATAATCGTAGTACCCGAAATTGTAAAGATCTCAACATACCAAAATGTAGAACGAGTTTGGCTCAACGATCATTTAGGTACAGAGGCACCAAAGTTTGGAACACTATTCCGGAAGAAATTAGAAATAGTCAATCATTGACAATTTTTAAAAGGAAAGTAAAGAACTGGTTTTTACAGCCAATTTCAAATTAGTTTTTATTGTAGTTTAGCTGTTATTCTTCCTTCATTTTAAAACATTTGTAAATAGATGATCATAATTTAACTTTTACATTTTTATGACATGTAATTAGGCCTGAAAAGCCCTGCGGGGAGGATTTAATAAAGTATTGTATTGTATTGTATTGTATTGTATTGTATTGTATAGTTAGGCCACAGCTAGGGTATGGTAGCGAGTTATGGTCACCATACACGATTAAATCAAAATGCAAATAGAAAACGTTCAGCGGCGAGCTACGAAATTTATAAAATTGGGTATCCCAAAGATATCAGTTACAAGCAACGCCTGGCTCGCTTGTCAATGCTGCCGCTCGAATACAGAAGAGAGATGGCGGACCTTTTACTTCTATTCAAATCAAGAACTGGTTCCTCAGATATAAATCATCTCAGATTCTTGCAGCCAACGCAAAATCCTCGTTACAAAACCCAGAATTCAGATGCAAACAACTATGAAATTAAGTTCGCCAAGCAAGAATATTTGAGGAATTCCTATTTTTTCAGAGTGACTGGACTATGGAATAAACTCCCAAAAGACTGCAAAAGTCTCTTAACTTTTAATCTTTTTAAAAATAGCTTATATAAATTTTACACTAAAAACTTGAAACCGAGTATGTTCTTCCGGATGGAACAGGATAGTTTTAACCAATTTATTTTCTTTTTAACGCACAGTCATGTAAATATATAGTTTTTTATAATATATCTTAAATAATAATACTAGGAGTCTGATATCAATTGGGGCATCTGCCCTGTTTCTTTCTCCTGTCGCTATTGTGTATTTAATTTTAGTATTATTTTGTATTTAATTTGAGTATTATTTTGTATTTAATTTTAGTATTATTTTGTATTTAATTTCTGATTGCAACAAACATATTAAATAAATAAATAAATAATGTTTTCGAGTATTATCAATATTCTTACAATGACACCAATTAATTTCCGGATATTGGCCAAGTGTCGTTCGCCCTTTCAATTGAAGGTGTTAGAATCTATTAGCATCAAGTTGTCTTATCCTGACTTGTGCCGACAGAAGGAATTCATTTTTAAAACATCGTTATTTTAGGAACACTGTCATGACGCCTTTGCGTCTGACGTAACTGGACTTTTTGTTGACTATAAATACAAGCTATCTTATGGTTTTTCTTTAGCAGACGTAGCACTTGATAAGTTGTCTGCCGAAATGCATCGTGCTCATTTATTTTAAAATCGTATTTGTTTCTCTATCTTTAAACAGTTCTTCTAAGAACTCATTTCTCCTTCATATATATAAAATTCCTTTGCTCCAACATTACGGCATTGGTAAATGTGATTATATATTATACATATTATCGTGTATAATAATTATATTAGTAGTGATATCGAACAGTTCTTGTAAGAACTATATTTACTATTTCACCATGGTTTCGACGTATTTCAAAGCTTTGTTTAAATCAATTATCAAATATTTTCACAGCTTCAGTTCAAAAACTTCGTTCGAAATACTTACGTACTAATCCGACCAATACGATTGGTGCGCAGTAATTTAAAATATAAATGACTGAGATACTCAACATCTACTTACATGTGTTCGCTCCCTGTTTAATACCGATGTTGATTGAAACATTATTAATTTAAAAACACAAACGTACCGAATTAAAGGTGTGGCGCCATCTTTATCTCGTCTCTTTGGTAGATCTTTATATTTTTCGAACAATTCTTCCAGAAGATGACAAAATCCCGATGCGCTTATATTACAAACAAAGTTTGCTGAGTCAGGATGATCCATTTCCATCTTTAGTAACAACGGGAAACCATCCTCGTCTTTTTCTTTACTCTCGTTTAACAAAAGACGAAGGGTACGCTGATTTTTACTTTGAGCAGCTGGATAAAATACCGTGTGATCATCTTTGTAAAGGTTTGAATTTTTCAGTAGCTCGGCTTTAGTTTTTGGCGTTACTGCAAACAAATACAAATGTTTAAACAAAGAATGATGAACGAAATGTTAGAGAAGAGGACGACCAACAGTTACAGCAATGGGCCTATTGCTCGCAGACACTGGTCTTTCCTTTGCTGCGGAGCTTGCTTCCGCAGCTGGAGATAACATCTGGCAAGCACTTATTTAACTTGCTACTTTGTTGTTTTTATATTGTTACTTGTTTAATTTCATTTTTTATAAAAGACTAAAGAAGAAGAAGAAGAACTCTTTTTATTTACGCCGATGAGCAAAACACGTGTCTGTAGATTAAACTATGTACGCTCCTTCATTTCGGTGTTGTTGGGCACTCTGTGAAGTAGCTGTGGGTGTCCGTCAGCTATAATATAACGCTCTCTACCCTTGTGCCAGGCGGCTTGAGCACTCTGGGCCCATGCGCACTTCACGCTATCTGATTGCCGGTGCTGTCCCACATGCGGTTGTCACTAACGATGGCATGTGTATAAAGTATTCGGTTACACACTTACACTAATCCAGATTGTTCCAAGCTATACTGATGAGCTGTGGTAGAGCGAAACACGTGTCTGTAAATTGAGTTCTCTCTCTCTCTCTTTATATATATATATATATATATATATATATATATATATATATATATATATATATATATATATATATATATATATGTATATTATTATTATTAATATTAATATTACCAAAGCCAGACATTCCTGATTTTGACTGATTTTGATCCTATTTGGAAAAACCACTGATCTCAAAAATAGGACTGGATTGAGCTATTGTATCTGATGAGCTGATTTTGAAGCTTGCATATTTGCATAATGTAAATTGACGAGAGATCATTAGAAGCTCCGAGGTTGCAAGCAAATTAAACTGTGATGCTCGCGAAATAGGTTTAATGTCTGGCCAATATAGTTTCTTACAGAATTTTACGTCTCATATTAGGCTTCTCTCACTGGATAATTAGAGCTAACGGCGGCCATTACTAAGGGACAAAAGTCGCAGTAAATCTGTAGGTAGGCCATGAATAGTTTTACCCAGTAATTTGAAAAATGTCTTCTGGCCCTCTTTATAGTAAAATTATTTTATTTTGTCAATGGTAAGAGCACATAATCCAACAAAAACCTCATAGGATCCTCAGTTCGTCCCTTAGTAATGGCGGACGTCCGGCTTCATTTTCTGAACAATAGTTGCTCGATCCAGTGTTCTTTCGAGATCAGTAGGAAAACCACTTGCTCAGTGTCCGAAGGTACATAAAAACATTACTAACAAATTGAGCAAATTTATTACATACATTCCCTCAACATTTCTTCAATAACTTCTGTTAAACCATTCATTGCAGCATAATTGATTGGTGAATCACCATCATCATTTAGTGCATCGACCTTTGCTCCATGTTTTATCAAAAACTTCGCTACCTCTGAATTCTTCCTTTTAACAGCCACAAGTAAAGGCGTACTTCCATTGCTATCTGGCATGTTAACATAATTCTTCATAAAGGAGGGACTATCATTGAAATATTCGACCATCTCCAATCCCTTTATCCGGCTTGCCACAAGGTGGAGGGGATATTCTTTAGGACGTTCAGTTAGCGGCCAGTTCAATGCAAAGATACGATGACCCATCATAATCTCTGGCTCAGTTTTGGTTAAACTAAGAATGGTATACTTATCCAAGAGGTATTTCAGGCATTTCAAACTGTTGTATTCCACTGCGTTTAATATTTGATTGCATGCTGTACTCTCACCTAAATGAAATTCACAGCATTTTAAAGAAATTCGCCAGCCAAAATACAAAATAATGTAGTTCTTACTGACTTTAGTTTATTCGCAAAGTTTCAGCATTCCTATCAATTTAGTTAAGAAGATATGGCTAGTTGAAGTTGAAAATTTGGGGATTTTGAGGCCATATATTGGTTTTGAAAATATGATGTATCTGTACGTCTTTCATTGATTCTTTATCGGCAGTGGAGTTGTTTTGATGGCGATTACATAGTGATAGCTGTTTTAAATGTTCTTGGACGAAAATTAGTCGAAATAAACTATTTATTTCCTCGTTCAGTAAAGTAGAGGAGCTTCTTAGACATAATACGAGATATAATCACTCAGTGACGTCATATTTCAGAAACAAATATGGCGTCGAAATTGGCGAAACTCTCCAAGTTAATGCTAAAACTTTGGAAATAAACTAAAGTCAGTACGATCTTTCATATGAAATACATTTGTATCTTGGCTGGAGTGTCCCTTAAACTTACTGAAAAGTGTAAAAATATTGGTAACAACCATTTTGATATAGGAAATGATTGATAATGAATAAGCATGAATAAAACTAGCAATGGGAATTTCGACAATATATTGACGATAGTCAAGCTCAAATCCTCAGAAAATGTAACTTCTGAAACCACGACATGTAACCTAATATCGAACCATGAGCATTAGCGTCCGCGCCAGTGAAGCCTTTGTTTTGGAAACGATATGTCGATTATGTCATTCCGGCGGTATCCAAGAATAAAGTGGGAATTCATTTGAGCCACTTGAACTCAATAGACCCTTCAATTCAATTCACCGCAGTAGAATGTGAAAAGAATGATTGTTTATCATTCTTGGAATCAGTTGTCAAACGAACAGACCACGGGAAATTAGAAACTGCTGTATACCGAAAACCAACACACAATGACAAATATCTTTCATTCGATTCTCACCTCCCCATATGCCATAAGAAGTCCGTTCCTAGAACTTTGTTTTTGAGAGCTCAAGACATACCATCCAGTTCCGATTCAAGGAAAAGTGAGCGAAAACATGTATTCGACGCTTTAAATGTAAATAACTACCCTAATGATTATCCAAAAAACTATTTGTAACATGCAATTACTCCACCACGTACAAACTCTGAGAAAGAAAGTTCAGTGATGGGTTTTGCGGTTGTTCCGTATATTCAAGGGATTACGGAACCAATTAAATGAATGTTTGGTAGTTTCAAGTTACTCAAAAACCTTTCTTGACTTTTGGTCAAATTTTTGCAAAACCTAAGGATCGTATTGCGAAGGAACAGAGGAAAGATGCTATTTATTCCATTCCGTGCAATGACTTGATAAGGAGTACATAGGTCAGACTAAACGTCACTTTCGTATGCGTTTAAAAGAACACCAAAAGGCTGTTTTTTTTCAAAAAAGGAAAAGTCTGCTTTGTCGGAGCACGCGTGCGTAACCTACCATGAGATTGCGTGGGAAAATTCAAAAAATTATTACCACTAATCCGCGGTACCATCAGAGAAGTTGTCTGGAGGCTTGGCATATCAATAGCGCCTTCGCCCCGTTGAATCGCGATGCCAGAAGCTTATTTGCATCTTGTTAATAGATAACGTCATCATCGGTTCTATGAGGGTATACCCTGATGAAGAACTAGATTGGAGTGTCGAAACATTGGGTCATGGACAGTAACTTCTAATGTTACGTTACTTTTTAAAGTCAGAATAGCGTCAAACTATGTCAGATATCAGTAATGCTTATCAGAAATTTTTCTGAGAATTTGAACTTAACGATTGTCCATATATACCGTATGTCCAATGCTCTTCATCTGAGTCTCGGTAGCACAATGGTTAGAGCGGCAGCAATCAGAAAGTTACAGGTTCGATACCTCCGGGTCTCGTGAACATTTTCCGAGGATTTGAGCTTCACGATCATCCATGTATCGACGTATCGTCTGTACAAACTCCAAGCTCTCCCACATTCACTACATCAGTGTATATATTAACACGCCCAAACATTACCGATATATAATGACTGCCACATAGGCAGTACATACATCCATCGAACCAGTACATCATTGTAACCTTCGCTCTCCATCGAGTCTCGGTAGCTCAATGGTTATATATATATATATATACATATATATATATATATATATATATATATATATATATATATATATATATATATATATATATACTATACTATACAACACAGTGGGAATTTGCCATACTTATTATATGCATGACACAATTAGTGCATTTTGATTGGTCAAGCAGAGTTCAATTATTTTAATAATTGTACTACCGTAATTATTTTTCAAAAACAAACAAAATAGCGGAAATACGCTTAAATTGAACTTGCTTCGGAGAAGCTTAAAGAAAAGTGGTCAATGCAAATACAACCAACTGCAGTACTCAATTGCCAGACTTCATTTTGTCACATATATGATAATAAACACAAAATGCAAATCGTTAATGGCATTTGCTATCATATGACTACCAATACAAAATAATTGGAATTATTTGTCTCGACACTCTTTAAAGAAGGAATTGATTCTAATCAATACTATTAACAACAAAACTATAGGGAGCCTTTTTAAGGTTGATTCCAATTGGTTAAACTCTGAGTCTCCTAAGTGGACCCTAAATTCGTGCTCCAAGCCCACACAAACTCTATAAATGTTAGCCTTATATAAGCGGATACCTCGCTAAAGCAAAAACTCAAACCAGATCCAATCCATGCAGACACAAACAATGTACATTTTAGCCTTAGAGTTCCCAGTCACACATAAGCAATGTACATTTTAGTCATACAGTACATAAACGGACACCTATCCAAAGTAGATACTATAGTCCAGGTCCCAGCCACACACAAACACTATACATTTAGCTTTACAAAAGCAGACAACTCTCCAACTCTCCAAAGAGAACACTCGGTCCAGGTCCCAGCCACACACAAACACCATACATTTAGCTTTACAAAAGCAGACAACTCCCCAACTCTCCAAAGAGAACACTCGGTCTAGGTCCCAGCCACACATAAACACCATACATTTAGCTTTACAAAAGCAGACAACTCTCCTAAGAGAACACTCGGTCCAGGTCCCAGCCACACAGAAACACCATACATTTAGCTTTACAAAAGCAGACAACTCCAAAGAGAACACTCGGTCCAGGTCCCAGCCACACACAAACACCATACATTTAGCTTTACAAAAGCAGACACCAGGTCCCAGCCACACATAAACACCATACATTTAGCTTTACAATATGGGTCAAACAAGACCAAATCCCCCCACATTGGGAAAAGTATATCCTTTTTAAGCATATCTCGTCGAATATTTATGAATCATTTCACAGACCAAGTCCTGCTATTTCTTGACAAATGCTTTTGTATTCTGAGATAAAAATATATCACTTCTGACACTACAAGTTTCAACAAACTGCGATAATATAGTATATAGTAGTTTCTAAGCTAGGATAAACTCACGCCACATCAACAAAATAATATTGTATATTTATATAAAATTTTCACAACTCTCTTGCCAATATTATTGATATTTGATTTGCCATCACACGTCACACAAACAAACTTCACTTTAATATGTGCATCTGACAAAGACCATATTTATTTGCTTGCTTTGCAACAAAAATTTCAATATACCAGTTAGCTAAGATATACCAGTTAGTTTTAGCGACCAGTTGGTCGCTAAAACTTGACCGTATATTAAAACGTTTTTTCAGAGTCGCAAGTGTATTCATCCGGTCTCCTCGTGTTACGTTTGTTTTAAAATCCAAGATGGCCACCAATTTGTCCACTGCAAGGACTAGGTCTCAGTCCTCCTCGCCAAAAATTCAAAGGGGTCCGGACTTTTTATCAAATTCCCGAATGTGGGGATGGCAACGCGGAGTTCAAATCCCCTACATCTGGCAGGCCGCCCCTCTTGCTTAATATTGATAGGTACATAAATGGCAAAATACGACGTTTGAAATTGCTGCAAGTACGTACCTTCTTCTTCGACTATTTCCTTTAATGATTCAAGGTCATCGTGATAAATGGCATATTTAGCGGAATTAATGACTCGCCGTTTTATTTTCTTTCGAAAAATGTTCGCATCCACGATTTCATCTCTTTCTATTCAAAGGAAATGCATTTATGAACCGTAAAGTTAGTCATCATTATTTATGAGCAATAGCAGGGGCGGATACAATGGGACTGGGGTGATTAGTCACACCCCATCCCTTTCCCAACCATGGAGATTGGAGATCATATATAAGACTAAAGCAGTAGAGGGAGTATTGGGCCCTGAATTTTGGAAAATTGGAGAGCAACTGGGACTAATTGGTGGCAAGAACCTCGCGGTCCACTATTTGTCTGTTTGGAGATTAAGCTTGTTACTTGGACCATTTTCTGCTGGGTAAAATATCAAAATGATTGCTTTAATATGAAATTAAATATAAAATTGACCCCAATTTATCCAAGATGGCAGCCGAGCAGCCTTCATTGTTTCCCCGCCGATGACTGAAATGAGGAAGGTACGACCTAAACCATTTCCGGTCGTTTTCTACAATCGTACATGCCTGTATGATGATATACGGGTCATCACCTATATACTATCAAGTTTTGTGATTGGTTGATTAAAACAATAAAACAATAGAATCAACCACAAAGAAACCAATGTCCTAACCTAACCGCTTTTGTTCCATATAGCCAATCGCAAAACCTGTTTATTTTAGGTACGTATTTACTGTGATATACATCATAGAAGTCACGCTAATCCCAAAATAACCTTAAATCCTAACCCTAACTCCCCGCCTAATGAGTTTTCTAACCCTAATCCCCGCCTTATAAAGTGTCTTCCAACCCGAATCCCGGCTGTATTTTGACGTAGTAACCAATTATACGAAAAAGAAAGAAACAATGTCTTAAATATGTCTTCTAAGAAATGAACAGATCAACACAAGACCCACGTTGAAAACGACCTGAAATTTAATGTACCGCTGACACGTATCTGACTGATTGTTGGCGCACCTGGTTTAGGTCGATGACATCTAGCACTTTCCCTGAAATCAGGCACCAATGCCCCCTCTAATTTTGTTGATGGTCTCTGTGGTCCCAATCCGAATCTCAACGGATACACTGTTATACTGCACTTTGATAAGTTATTAGGTTTATCGATCTCCTTATTCTTGACTCCCACTGGGCAGTGTGAATGGAGGCGCACCTGTTCGGGAACTAGTAGAATTGTGATTGCATTAAACAGGAAATAAATAAATAAGTTTATTGGATAATGACTGTGGGTCAGTCACAACATATATATATATTACAGTTTAACTCTTTCCTGTCCGGCTGAAAAACATTCAAAATTGAACTCCTCTTTGTTCTATTGATATCTCAAGAAATATCCATAACTGTTGCGAAACCTATACCTTTTCTGAAAGCCCAATAAATCGGCTGTTACCAATGCTTTTGAATTTTCCGAACAAGACACATTATGTTAATATAAATTAGCATTAATTATCATAAATCAGTTGAAAAACTCCCATGTTTCTAGAAAAGGCCATCTTGCACGCCGCGTAGCATCATGAAAATTCAAAATGAAATCAAATCAATTTTGGCGTGTGAGTGGATCTCATGTCCCTGGCGCTTGTCGAATTTCAATTTTTAATCTTGCGTTACCGTGTGCCGTGTTTTTCGATTAACGACTTCGGGACAGGAAAGAGTTAACTGATCGTGACTTGAGGCCTAGTTATTGTACAATATACAGTACTGCTAAGAAATAACCTATCAAAAATCGCGTCTGTTTTGCGTTCGTCTTGCGTTCGTCTAGCGTCCGTCTAGCGTCCGTCTAGCGTCCGTCTAGCGTCCGTCTTGCGTCCGTCTTGCGTCCGTCTTGCGTCCGTCTTGCGTTCGTCTTGCGTCCGTCTTGCGTCCGTCTTGCGTTCGTCTTGCGTCCGTCTAGCGTCCGTCTAGC
Organism: Chrysogorgia sp. JL179-B06; assembly: GCA_035772405.1. Lineage (NCBI taxonomy): Eukaryota > Metazoa > Cnidaria > Anthozoa > Scleralcyonacea > Chrysogorgiidae > Chrysogorgia > Chrysogorgia sp. JL179-B06. Next base: position 491,420 of record JAYKKM010000123.1, on the reverse strand, counting down.
GTCCGTCTTGCGTTCGTCTTGCGTCTCGCTGAAAGCTGTACTCGCTGGACGCAGAGCTCGCATCACGTTCGGTGATACGATTTCATTGCGAAGGTTATCCGAGTCGTTCTGTTCTGAATCTGATTGTTGATTGTTCTCTCAATCTCTCCTGCTCTATCACTCGAATCTTGTGTTCACACAGATAAGAATGGGAAAGCTTTCTCAATTCGCCAGAAATCGAATTGTATCGTTAAAATCTTCTGGCGTTTCCATTACGAAAATCACAGAAATTTTGGAGAAAGAAGAAGGAATCAAGACATCGCGGTTTGCTGTAGGAAAGTTCATCGCTCGATACAGATCTATCATCTATTCTGATCTATTGTGCTTTTCACTGCTCGAGATTAATTTCATACGCAAAGTACTGCCAAAAGCTACACTATAATTTCGAGAAGAACGGCACAGATTATTAAAAGAACGGCATCGAGACGACGATAAAATAACTAATTACATGAGCTATCTGAGTTCACTTAATGCATGCAAAATTATGTGACAAGATGACAGATCTACTGTAATGATCTATTCTGATCTATTATTGTCTTTTCGTGGCTCGAGATCAACTTCATAGTTCATACGCAGAGGCTACAGTATTATCTCGAGGAGAACGGCAGAGATTATTGAAAGAACGCCATTCAATATACGCTAATACGGCGTCTACGAGACGACGATAAAATTAATTATGCCGAATTACATATTGAGCTATCTGCGTACTAGCGCTGCCCATGCAAACAAATGTGACAAGATGACACATCTATTCCGATCTATTGTGCTCCTCACAAACATGTTTTTACGGCTCGAGATTAACTTCATATAAAGTACTGCCAGAAGCTACAGTAATCTCAAGGAGAACGGCAGAGATTATTAAAAGAACGCCGTTGACGAGACGACGATAAATTAATTATGTCGAATTACATCCTTAACGCTATACCACCTAAACATGCGATACAGCAACAGAATTGCAAAATATTAACGAGATTTTTTTGCGACATGAGAATATTGCGTGGCAAGTTGAAATCTTTCAACTTTGAAATCTTGAAATCTTTCGCCAAAATAAGTCCATTATAGGCTGGATTTTCACTTGGCGATAGATGTCGCGCGAGCGACTTTTTTTCTAGTCTGTCTTATATTAGCTATCAACTGGACTAATTAGTATCTAGGAATCTATTGAATTGTGCATATTTTTGTCGCATCGTGTAAACGCGTCTTCACTCACGTTGATTAATATGTGTAACGTGCCGCCAAGGCATTGTATAAGTTTTTGATACGGGATCAAAAACTTGCCACTCTTTATCAATACAATTATTATATCATGAATACAGAGAAGACGTTGGGTTATCACGAGTCCCGGCCTCCCTACATCCAAAATTCAGGACGATAGTGAAAAATATCCGATAACTCAATATATTACATAGGCGGATGGCCCGATTTATCTTGCAACACTATTTAGTATTGCCACATAAATCGGCGTGTGTAAACCTTGGGTTATTACAAAGATAGATCTACGGTCATCCAGTACTAAATCTACTGCTAGTTTATAATTAGTTTTTGTTTCTTTAACGTTGTTTTGTTAGTTTTCATGTTCATAACTATCTATTTCCACACCGTTTTTTAAATAAAACTTCTGCCGAAGGAAACGTCACTATAAAGTTCCGTTTCGCTTGACTTCCTGGCGTCCTGCCACATTTAAATTTGGCGTTTCTTCGCAATCAACATTTTAACGGAATTCCTCGCACAATTTGCTGTATGTATTGAAAAGGTCTGTAGACATGTGTTCACATTTCAGTCACTCATCCACTGATACAATTATTGCTGTCTGCTTTTACGCAATATAAAACACTCCGACACTCAAATTTACTATACTCTATAGCTTCATTTAGCTTTCGTCTAAAGAAAAACACATACGCTTTCAAACTGTAGAGGAATTATCTAAAAAACGTTCCAGTGACTTTTTTAAATGTTTTTATTCTTGCAAATAAGCTCCGCAGCAATTATGGATGTGAACGTGCGACGTTTATTTGAGAGCGGTGAGAGCGCGGCGATTATTTGACATTAGCGCTAAATCGAGTACTATTCGATAATTAAACGTGTACCGACGTTTCACGACAAGGAACTTCGGTTCTGCGTCTGTTACCCTCCCGGACGCAAGACGGACGCAAGACGGACGCTAGACGGACGCTAGACGAACGCAAGACGGACGCTAGACGAACGCAAGACGGACGCTAGACGAACGCAAGACGGACGCTAGACGAACGCAAGACGGACGCTAGACGAACGCAAGACGGACGCTAGACGGACGCTAGACGGACGCTAGACGAACGCAAGACGGACGCAGACGCAGTGAGAGGTTATTTCTTAGCAGTACTGTATTACTAATTAAATTACCAATTAAATTTATAGTAACAGCATTTTAATTAGTCAAGTGTCTCGCCATCACCTAGTTAAATTTGTGTTTCATGGTTGTGCATACTGCGCCATGTTTATTTTCGGGCGACCATGACGAGCAAAACAATAAAGCGTACAGTCTCTATTGAAACAATATTTCGCATAACAGAGATCTGTTGCTGTGAATATTACAAAGTTGTGTTTACGGTTCTAGTTTTGACTTACAAAGTCATTTGCTATGTCAACGAGAAGCACCCAAAATATTTCTTACAACATCTGATGGCAACGAAGAGGTTTGCCTGAGGACAGCCACGGAACAGTCCGGTTGTAATTTCTCATTGATGAAATCGAGGTCCTCGCAACCAATGTGTGTAATGTTTATTTATATAGCGCTAATCCCTTTAGCCCTTAGCGCTTTACAATGAAGATAAATAAAATAATTACAACATGCTTAAAGAACTCCTAACTATTAATAATTTACAAGTAGAAAAGTAATGTTCAATAATTAAAATGGACACTTAATAATAAGCTAAATTAAACAAGTGTGTTTTAAGTCTATTCTTAAAAGTTTCTTTAGGTATGGTGGGATCTCTTAGATGATCTAGTAAAGAATTCCATAATGTGGGCCCTGCTACTGAGAAGGCTCGCTTGCCATAACCTATCAGTTTGTATGGTTCAGATTCGAGATAATGTTTCGATGAAGACCGCAATTGACGCTTGGGCACATATGGGCGAATGAGATCTTTCAAATAAGATGGTGCGATATCATTCATACACTTGAAGACTAGTAAGAGGATTTTATACTGTATCCTATGCTCCACAATGATTATTATACAGCAAGTAAGAACAAAACTTAAAGTGGTACTACGATCAAATTTTTATCTATCGATATTTTTACGTATTTATAAAGCAGAGCTGCTAAATATTACTTGGTCGAAACCGTTTTGCGATTCGACGATGGCAAGTATTATTTTTCTGACTCCGAATCTAGAGTTGTTATGTCTGCCATTAATCGATCATGTTCCTGACCAGCGTAAGGAAGTGATGTCAGACTCTCAACGCGAAGACTCCACATGGCTTATTCGTCAAGTAAATCCATAGTTATCAAGGTCCTTTTTCAAATTCGTCGTCTGAAAGGCTGGACGTTTCATCTACTTTCGAAGAAACTGAAATTCAGGCGTAGCATTGAGAGTCGACGTCACAAACAATATTACCTTTTGAAATTGCGGGCTCACTTGGAATACGTTCTAATGGTGGCCTAAAGAGTAGTGATCTCAGAGCTCAAAATACTTACTTCACAATACAATTTTTTACGTGTTTTTTTTACATCGATGATCACTTTCGACCTTGAAATACTATTCTATGCTAACGAAAATCTAAAAAACGTGGGTGAATTTTCATCCTAGCATGTTGCAACGGGCTCGAGGATGAATATGCAACCAGCATGGTCAGCGGTCAGCTTTTTGCACTAACATCCAAGTACGACAGCCCAATTCTGGTTCTGTAGCGCATGCGTGTAACACTCAATTACAAGACCCAAAGCTTATTCTCTCTCATGAGTCTATTAACTAAACTCTATTAACTCTATAAACTATCATACATGCACGCATGTCCGATCGTATGATGTATATCATATACGAAATGAGAGAATGTAATGCGACCAGCCAACCGCTGACCATGCCGTTTGCATATTCAACCCATGTTGCAAGGGTTGGCGCGTTAGATCATAGAGAGTTAACGTACAATCCGCGTCTTTGGGACGATATTTTTTAGTATAACCATAGAAAATACAGCCGGGGGTTAGGAAGACACTTAAGGCGGGGGGTTAGAAACCTCATTAGGCGGGGGGTTAGGGTTAGAAAACTCATTAGGCGGGGTTTAGTGTTAGCATCTAAGTTGACGATCTCTTTTTACGCCGACCTGTTGCAAGGGAATATAATAGTATGGTCGCCATATTGGATTATGCCGCATATCTCTTCAGTGCAAATCTTTCACGTCTAAAAGTTTCATGTTCTTATTTACCGCTTCGGGTTTTGCACTAGTGTCTCGTTCGCCCTTCGCGTGCTCAATATTCCCTGCAAATTATTTGGGCGGATTAAGCTCCGCTGGTTTCGCCGTTTTCTGCGAATAATGAAGCCGATATAATAGTGTCATACCAGTGTATGGTCGGTGAAACTTTCAACAAAGTGCTAAAAGAACGTTCGTATTGCGGCCCGAATACATGCAAAATATGTTTGATAGCTTTGTCCTTACTTCAATTGGCTTGTCCTTACCTGTAGTACGTAAGATTTCATCTACTCGCGCATTGGTACTACTCATCTCCATACCTGAACCCTCCAACATAGGTATCACCCTTAACTGAACTTCATCTAAGATGGAAATTGATACATAGTCACAATACAATACAATACAATACAATACATTGCAATACAATACAATACAATACAATACAATACAATACAATACAATACAATACAATACAATACAATACAAATACCATACAATACAATACAACACAATGCCATGCTATGTAAACGAAATGCAATGCAAGGCAATGCCATGCCATGCCATGCAATGAGCAATGCAATGCAATGCAATGTAATGTAATGCAATGTAATGTAATGCAATGCAATGCAATGCAATGTAATATAATGCAATGTACTATAATGCAATACAATGTAAATGCAATGCAAATACAATGTAAATGCAATGCAATGCAATGCAAATGCAATACAAATGCATTGCAAATGCAATACAAATGCAATGCAATGCAATGCAATGCAATGCAATGCAATGCAATGCAATGCAATGCAATGCAATGCAATGCAATGCAATGCAATGCAATGCAATGCAATGCAATGCAATGCAATGCAATGCAATGCAATGCAATGCAATGCAATGCAATCCAATGCAATGCAATGCAATGCAATGCAATGCAATGCAATGCAATGCAATGCCGAATACTTTATTTACCCATGCACGTGTCACTGAGCAGTTTACAAGAAACAGGATAAGACGTGAACGCACGTTCAGTGAAAATAGTTTCATGTTTAAATATTGTTATAATAATAAAGAAAAATATTCATAAATATACATACCTAAAAAGAAAGAAAAGGATGAATTGTATACATATATTTACGTTATGAGGATTTAAAACGTATATATAGGTTCGTAAAGAGTGTTTAAAAGAGTAAAATAGCCTAACCCGCTGGCATGTCGTCTCATAAGCCCAATCGCCTCACCTAAGCTTGACAAGCAACAGACTGTGACACACAGTATCAAATCCTGCTTAATGGTAATTTTGGTAATATATTTTCACTAATCTTTTAATTGTTTTTAATAAAGCGAGATAACATTTTCCATATAAACAGTTCTTCCCGCCTGCCGGGGTGAATAATCTTCAAGGTCCCATTGCTGACCAAATATAAATCTTTACCAATGCAATACTGACCGTTATAACCGCTTTCCCGCCATGACGAGATGCATAAATGACTTAATTACATCTTGACTAAGTTCTATGTTAAACCTTTGTAAATTTTGTTTCTAATTGTCCATGTAAACTTTTTCAATTTGACCTTTTTTAAGACCTTTTTAAACAATTGTAAATATAAAGCAATTCACTGTATAAATTCAATAAACCTTCTATTATTATTATTATTATTATTATTATTATAACAGTTTATTGTAGAATAATATCATCGATCTTCTATGATCATCACTATGCAGTACATTCACTAGCCGCCTTCGCAGACAGCCTTTAGCTTTGTGGGCCATGTACAGGTATAAGAACGTCTGCGAAGGAGGCTGTAGTTTCACATATTTTGCCTAATAAATCAGAAAACATATTACCATCGAATAACCCAGTTTAACTTGATATTTTATAACCCTGTTTCACTTGATATTTTACCTGTAAATGCGATTACAAAATGTTCTGGTTACAGCCAAATGATTGTCACAGATATCCAAGAAGTTAAAGTTACTATAGAAGATCTTTATATGCCAGTTTGTGTCTTGGACACACTGTCACGACAAACATTAGTTCTAGTTCATAGTTCTGTATAATTGTTCTTTGTTATGTTGTATAATACATTTTTATACAATGACAATGACATATTTTTTTTAACTTGATTATAGTGCTGTCTGTTGCTTATTGTGAGCTAGAGTTAAAGAGCCTATCAAATTAAATTTATTACGACTGTCTTTTCAAGGGCACTAAAAATAACGAAAAATATATGGTCTTTATGACTAATAACATGTATATCTTATACCATTCTTAAGTCATTGCGTAAAATTTGATTTTGAGTTAAAAGTTAAAACATCAATTATTCCACTATATCTTAAACTAGTAGTGGGGGCCTAAGTGATATACGGGACAAAGTCGAACCATTTGAAGACCACTATTAGAGGAACAATGAAATACCTGTATATGGTAATTCCCCCTACAAATGGCGGTCGTTAAATGGTTACAGTTTTTTGTCTCTGACCCCTCAACTTCCCTACGGTCCAAGCAAAAGTAAAAATTGGATATGAATCACATCTGGAAATCACATTGCCAACAAATTAACCGCGCTCCAGCAAAACAAAATCAGCCAAGTAGCCCGAGTTTACGCCTAGCGGGCGTCTTATTAAGATTATAGAAAAAATGCGCGTCATCATTAAAAGGAATGCTTGATGAAACATTTTCAAACCCTTCAAAACCAAAAATAATAATTACGTATTTGATGCATGTACGCGATCACCAAGCAATATTAATAGCAAAGGCAAATTCATGTATATTAAAAGCAATATACATCCGATAAAGGCTTCAAATCGAAACCTCAGGCTCCCCATGAATCATACTTGCTAGCAATTAGGTATTAACCTATAATTACTTTATTTCGCATTTACGTTTTCTACACTGCCTGCGCAACAAATGTAAGGCTGAATGATTTTCTTACCACAGACTGTAGGAAGAATCCGAACTGGCTTCACTGCAGTGGCGCTAAAACAAACTGTCTCAGTTGGTGAAGCTGCTCTTTATCCAGGTTGTTGCTTCGCGTCATTGGAGAATTTAGCATCGGACTCGTAGATACAAATCGATAAAAGGCTACGTCCCCCTAAGCCGTTAACTTTATAAAGTGTTATCATCAGGTTACTGATGAGATGACATGTATGGGTCAATACAGACATGGTGTTAAATTTTGGATAGTGGATTTCCTGTTAATATTCACAATGCGGTATCCAACACGAATGCTAGTAATATGATTCAAAATTGTATATCGAGTAGACAATCCTACTTCTGCTAATAGAATGGAATTTCACCTAACATTGTCTCAATAATTCTGCTGTTTTTTTGTTTTTTTCAACCAAGCATATACATGTCGGAAGTGGATTAAAAATTCTGACATATTGGCAGGATATAACAACAATATATAGGCGTTCGTTCCCTGCAACCTGCGATTTCCGGTCGAGTTTGATAAAAATTAGTTTTCCATTTCTGCATAGTTTTTTTGGTTAGGGTTAGTATTTTGGTTAGGGTTTGGGTTATGATTAGGGTTTATTTTAGAATTATTGTCACGATTACTGACTGCCGGACCTCTAGCTTTTCCCGAACAAGTTCCGGTTACCGGTGTCACCTAGGGTATTCGCCCCCTCTAGGAAATTTGCCCTCTCTCAATTTCGTTTTAAAATCAAAACTTCTCAAGAACAATGTTTATTAGCTTTAATATTTCACAAAAAAATACTTAAATATATTAGTTGACCAGTTCAGACATTTTATAGGACTTGAGTTTAGAAATCCTGTAGTATCCACTATAATTCTTTTGGACTTGTTTAGAAATAAATGAATAAAAATAGAAATTATCAGATAAAGTGCTGCAAATTTCGACAATAGCAATCGTTAACAATTGCCTTTGCGCGCGGTGACCATTTTTTAACAATGAACGATGACTCACACATTCAAAACAACAATATGAACAAAGGGTCTAGAATTTGAATAGGGTCGGTTGCGGAACATTGGTCTCTTCCACAGATCTCTAAAATAGCAGAGGATTATACAGGTAATCCATTTTTAATTCTCTCGGCTGTGCTTCCTATTCATCATGTAGCTACCCTACCCTCTGTTTATATTATTACCAGAAAAGAGTTCTTAAAATAACGATTTTGTCGTGGTGACAAAATTAAATATTGCTTTGGAAAACGCATTCATGAAGGTGAATAGCAATGTTGGATAGTTCTTAAAAGAAGTGTTCAAAACTTAGCAGAGTCAGAGTTAAGAAAAAAGTGGAGAAAAACATTTAAACTAAAAAAGAAGGATAATGCATTTCTGCGGACAATTTCTCAACAAAACAGAGCGGGTATTTATACGATAAATGTTGAATAACGCAAATGATGAAGTGACGCTATATTTAACAACATACTAAAAACAAAACCCATGCACATTAGGAGAAAGATGTTTTCCAATCGCTGAGTCACAAATGACAATTGGAATTCGCTTCGACATTGCCATTTTGGCTGCTGACAAGTGGAAATAGTTTTATTTCGAATGACAGAAGACACATGTTGTTACCACGTATTGACGGCAAGTGGATTACAAGTTATATCTTGCGACTAAAGAGGAGGGCGAAATTCCTAAAGGGGGACGATATTCCTGGGAAATTTGTCCCCCGGCAGGGCGGATTTCCTAGGAATATCGCCCGCGATATTACGGCGGGACGAATTTCCTGGGACACCGGACCAATAGCCACAGCGAATTGTTATTTACAATCAGTACATGTTATTTATTACGCCGTGATTATAGGTCCGACACCAGACCTTTTGATCCAACGGCTAATAGGTACGATATTGACATAACGCACACCAGCCTTCAAAACTGGTCAGCATGACAGCAACCTTGAGTGGTCGGATCTTGTGTATATAATGAGCAGCGAAACGACCTTGTAGTGAATCGAGCGGTACTGTATTTACAGCAGAAGTGCAGCTATTGTATTTTAGCATAAATTGTCATTCTGCGTGAACTCGCGCATGCGTTATGTCGTGAGTTATCACGAGCATTCGAATCGCCGGCAGTTTTTCATTTAGAGAGAAACAAAGGAATTTGATTCGTTACGCTCTAAATAGTGGGCATTTATCGAAGATGACTATATATTTGGAGTCATCTAGTACACTGAGAAAATGCTAAACCTTTGGAGATGAGCCGATCACCAAAAATACCATTAGCCGATTCGATTACGGTAATCGGTAGGACAAATTTAGGCCAGAGCCGATTAATTGGCCGCGTAAAAACGACCAAGAACTCGCTGGCGAATCCTCTGACAATTCGTAGTAGTTTGCTCTGTGCTTTGCCCATTGACACGAGCATATGCTATTGGACGTCATAGTCGCGCTAAATATGTATCGCATTATTTATAGGTAGCTTCTCCACGCAGTGATACGCGACAACAAAAATTCGGTTCTCATTTTGTCGTGGCAATACGTTTCTCGTTGTATTAAAAATCGTCGCAAATATGATTTTACACCCTAATTGGCATTCCAGACCAAAATGACTCACACACGATGTTTCAAAAATTAATAAATATACCGGTATTCATTCGCCCAGATGATTGGATATTGGATATCAATTCAAAACAAGGTACTATACATTGTAATGAGCAAATTAAGACAGTATAGCAGGATATTAATTCTAGTTTTTGTGTTATTTTAGCTACTGTTGTTCTAGCTGCAGTGGCGTAGCCAAAACGTAACAAAGTATCAATGTTCTAGCGCCATGTGACTGACTCATGTGTTATGCAATTATGTAAAATGCCGAAGCTCCTGCAGGGCTCCTTCAAGGCTTGAGAGCAAAAGGCTTGAAAGTCTTATGCTGATGTCCACGGAAGCTGATTTATTGGAAGAGCTTGATTTTAATTACCAAATGTGACGCGTGATCATTACATATCCATTACTATGAAGAGGGGATATTTTGTATCTTTCAATCCTTGTCTGCATGTTTGTCAAGTCCATCTTACACTCTGTGACTCACTTTGCGTTAAAACCCACCCAAAACAAGAGAAACAAAATTCCCTTTATGGAAAAATTGATTAAAATATTCTGTACTTATTAAAGCGATCTATGATTCTATGAAATGTTTCGATTTAGAGTTGTTTATCAATAAATCTCAAGATATATTGACGTGTATTGTGCCATGTTCTGATTTAGTAATAACAAAATTTTCCGATTTATTGCCTTCAGATTACTTTTAAAAATTCGCCTCGGAATGCGGGAAATGGTGTTTCAGAGACCCTAGAAATCCAAAATTTTCAGGGGGAGCATGCCCCCCTACTCCCCTAGAAAACTAGAGCCTTTGGCATTTTGGCCCCACCAAAGCCAATTAAGACCCTGGCTACGCCACTGTCTAGCTGCGAAATAAACAGAAATGGGTTGTGCCTCGTAAGTTCTGACGATGACGAATTTATTTCAAAGAGGAATATTGGCCAGTTAAATATCCAACTAATCTTTTTAAAGTAATATTTGGCATTTCACTCGATTAAACTACATATTCTAGGGATTTGTGGTGAAGGAAAATTTCGATTGTTGAAATATATACATTTTAAGACCAAACCGGGACCAGTTGCGAAAAATGCAACTTTAAGGCCTTCCGGCTGGAATTGAACTCGCGACCTTCGAGTTTGTAGAATAATTAGACAGTTATGCCCCTGGAATACGATTACAAGCTATTTTAAATTCCCAGGGGCGAAAATCTTTTGTGTTTAAAAACACAGTGGATTTCTTGGGAAATTCCGAGGTTGCGCTTTTTTTTATACACCCTGTATAACATCCAAACGAAGCATTTATAATGTTATATCATTTATATAGAAATTGTTGAATAAAACAAGACGCCCGCTAGGCGTAACTCAATAGAAGACTAAACAGCTTGAAGAAATATTATTTCTTCCCAAAACCAACATTTTGAACCAGAAACATATTTATAATTTTAGCGCATATATAATTTGAGCATGCTCGCCTCATTTAGCTATACTGGTCGGGTAAAATTGACGTTGGGTCATGAAATATTTTGCCCTCATTTCTACGGGCTATGAAATTTTTTTGTTCATTGATCAAGTGTAACACACAATAAGAAGTATACACACAATAAAAAGTGTATAATAAAAAGTGCAACATACAATTAATAAGATGAGCACAAGCGCACAAAAATAATGTTTGTATTTTGTTGAGACAGAAAAAACAAAACCATAAATTTTCTTACGGTATTGCTGTTCATGTGTGAAGCAGCATTCTAAACGTTCCGAGATGTGACTGTCTTACCAGTGTGTAAATTCACCAGCCATTCAACTTTCACTTCCATATTTCATATTGGATGCGCCCATGATCTCATAAAAGGATCAACCAGGCATTAAATTCACCAATTATGCTTGTTTGGACAGAGCGGATCAAGCAAATATTATAATAGTTTTAAAATATTCCCAACCCAGTGAACCCTATAAATAATAACCAGTCCCCTTAGTGTCGGACAATTGACAAATTACAGTGATGTCATGATTAGCGAGCAAACTCGGATACCAAGCCAGGACAAAAATCAATAATCAAGGACAAAAATCAGTTTGAAAGGTCTATACAATGTTAGCTAGCTGTGCAGACCAACTAACATGCAGTTTGCAAACAACAATTTATTGGAGTTGATCTGGATTGGAGTTGGTCTAGGGCGACATGAGGTGTTCATTTGGGTTATATTAACTATGTTTGTGTTAAGCATTCATATATAATAATATATGAACAATCAATACACAACTAGCTATATAAATATGTCAACAGTGTATCTCAAATTTATTATTTTTATTAATTTATTTTTATTAATTTTTTTTTTTCTAAATATGTGAGAATGCTATAGAAATCGCCATTATTGTGTATTAAAAAATCGTCATTATTGTGTCTCAAGTATGCTGAATATGTGAGAAATCGCAATTATTGTGTACCCTCCAGGACACGGGTGCTGGCACAGCTGCGGAGGCTGTGTCACATGCCTCAGTTTTGCAAAGACTGTTGGGGCGATATCTCGACCCCCCCAAAAAAAAACACCGAATCCTAGACTCGGCTACCACAGTAGCCCGAGTAATTACTGTACCAAAAAAACTTGAAACCAGGTTCCTTGAAATGTGTAGCTGATCTGCATGTTAATTATCAATACCCTATTTGATGAGGTCGGTTTTTTCAAAGAGCCCCTCAAACCAACAATTATGTGTACTATAAGCTAAAATAAATAAAAAACGGTACAATAAATCAAAACAAGTTAAATACGTATACAACACTTTTGGCGTACTTTCCCTACCCAAGTAAGTATAAGTAAGATGATTTTTTATCATCTTTCCATTTTACTGTTTATGAGGGGGATGGCTAAAAGGGATGACTCAAAAGGACCTTTCTGTTTTTCTGTTTTTTATTTTTCGTTAGGTTATGGATAGCTACGGTTAGTGCTAGGTTTAAGGTTAGGATCAAGGTTAGGATCAAGGTTAGGGTTAGGGTTAGGATTAAGATAGAGATTAGGGTTAGGATTAGTAGTTCTAAAAAATGTAAAGGTCCTTTTGAGTCATCCGTTTTAGCCCTCGCCGTTTATGAGATGCTGATAACAATTATTTAATTATTGGAATTTGGAAATTAAAGCATCCTTGGGACCCAGCAGGGCCTTTTTTAACTATTAAGCTGGGGGGGGGGGGGGGAATGCCCCCCAGTCCCCCCTTGTGCCCCCCCCACTAATAATGTTTTGTCCCCCCAGGAAAAGTCCCTTTTTCTTAAATTTAATCAACCAATAAGCAAGGAATAAAAATTAAACAAATGGAAAGTAAGTTTTAGCCCTTAATTAATAACTTATAGACTTACTGAAATTATTATGTTGACCTACGTGGCGCGTGTCCCACATTTAAAATCCCGCAAACAAGTATTTTCTGTTTTTTTACCGTATGATAAACGCAATATTATATGACCGATTATAAGCACAGTGTTTTGGTAGCTTATGAAGTTGCCTAAAGGCTAAAGTGTATATATTGGTTCCGTACGCTACTTCTGAGTTTATATATTAAAGTGTTTCATAATCTTGATACCCCTTTGTAATCGTGCATTTTTAGCAACGGCGTGGTGCCTTAATTTCGCAAAAATTCTTATCAGAAATCGCCGTAAAAGCACTTCTGGGCTTTGCAAATTAAAAATGTTCCTGAGGGGCATGCCCCCAGACCCCCCTGGTAGATTACCGTTACCCCTTTCGAACAACCCTGGATCCACCACTGATCATGAACTGTAGAAAAAAAATGTTTAAATAAAATGGCAGACAAATATATATATATATATATATATAAACGAAAAAGCCTACCTCAGAAACAGTAAACATATGTTTTGGCTACGGGTCCCTTTTAGGAAAAGGCCCTCCCACGGGAACCTTAAAAAGGCCCTGGGAACCCAGTTATTGTTTATGCCTAATGGCAAAGTTAAAATTACAATGCTCGTGTACTCCTCAATAGAACCAATGCAATATGCAAGCTATCTTTTTCTAGTGTTAAATCTACATATACTATGCTAATCTGCTATGCTGTTTTCAGAACAAAATTTGCAATTAAACTGCAGTCAATTCCCTATTCGGAACGCGTTTCTGTAACGGCTAATATTTCACACTATCCTTGTAGATGTTAACAGAAAAATCCAGTAGACACATGTACGCACTGCGTGCCTATTTTTTAATAAAGTGTTTACAAGTTCCCCAAGGAAAAACACACATTCGTCTCTTAAATGACGTCACAGTATGGCTCGTTCCAGGCCTTTCTTTTTGCGGCTTTTTTATATAAATAGCAATGTTTAAAGAGTGATATCTTCCAAACGAAAAGTCCAAATCAAAAACTATAAATTAACTTATGAGCTATTTTTTCATCCTCTATACAGATAACTAAAAATCGAAAGGGCTGTATAGGCACTTTAAGAGGTCATATATTCAAATGAGCAATTTTAATGTTTTGATTTTTCAGCATCTTTGTCCTTGTACCATCATTTCCACTGGCATGTATTCTTCGGTTTAACTCGATATCACCGCGGACAAGCAGATATCATCAGCCGGCATGAGCGCATGTAAGTGTTTCCGGCATACAGTGCATGTTCGTGAGTATTATTATCACAACAAGAACATGTTTACCCAGCTGTGGCGTAGCAAGAGGGAGGGGGGGGGGGGGGGGGGGGGGGGGGGGGGGGGGGGAGTTTGAGCTCGCCTCCCAAAAGACTTTGCATGGACGTTTGTCGGAAAATCCTTGTCGTCTGTCGGAAAATTTAAGTGGTTGGGACTTGGAAAAATTGTTGATTGTAACAGGATTAACGTTAACCAGTTATAAATCGTACTTAATAGTTTTTCCTCGTTAACATATAGAGCATATGATACATGATAAGATTAAAATGTCGGATCTTGTGACTTGAATCTTGTGAATTAAGTTTAGAGCAACAGAACATTTATGCCAATTTTACTCTGACGACCTTTCTTCCAGTGAAATGGTGGTGCTTGAGTACAAGAATGTGCATGCTCTTCTCAATGAAGCAAAACTTCATGGTTCAATAATCAATTTGAGAACATTGTAACGCTTTTGAAACTCTGCCTCGCCTCACCTATTTGAAAGGACGTTCAGCTGCTTGAAGCGTGTTAAGACGTATGTGAGAGGCGCGATGTCCGAAAAGCGACTCTCAAACCTTGCATCTATTATATTTCTATTAGAGAACTTCTAAAACCATTTTTAAATTCGAAAACCAGAAGAATATTTCAATGACTTACGTGGACAAATTGTATCATGACTCTACAGTCATGCATACATTGCGCTACTGATACAATTCTACATAATTGTAGAATTTAACCATTTTTTACCATGCCCATTTTGACCGCGCCCATTTTTTTTCCAAAATTTCGATGCCTGCCCCTCCACTAAAAAATCCTAGCTACGCCACTGTGTTTACCTGTCACTTGAAATTCACTTCAGTACAATTCACAATAACACATTTAAACATAAGTTTGATCGATTCAATAAAACATGTAAACATAGCTTTGATCGAGTAGAAATCACTGATCTCTAAATAAAGACTGGATTGAGCTTTCTATTGTATCTGATGAGCTGATTTTGAAGCCTGCATATTTGCATAATGTAAATTAACGAGAGATCATTAGAAACTCCGAGTTTGCAAGCAAATCAAACTGTGACGCTAGCAAAATAGGTTTAGTGTCTGGCAAATATAGTTTCTTTGTTAACATTAAATGCATAAAATGTTCAACCTAATTTGACGTCTCATATCAGGCTTCTCTCACTGGATAATTAGAGCCAACGGCGGCCATTGCTAAGGGACCAAAGTCGCAGTGAATCTGTATGTAGGCGATGAATCGTTCTACCCAGTAATTTGAAAAATGTTTTCTGGTCCTCTTTATAGTAATATTATTTTATTTTGTCGATGGTAAGAGCACATAAACCATCAAAAAACCTCATAGGATTCTCAGTTGATCCCTTAGTAATGGCGGACTTCCGGCTTCATTTTCTGAACAATAGTTGCTCGATCTAGTCTTTATTTAGAGATCAGTGGTAGAAATCAGCGTACGGTTAATAATATCGAGATCGCGGACCAACCCGTAACCGCGATCGGCTTGTGTGATTGTAAGCAGTATGAGCGTGTTTATGATTAATAAAGAGTGAGTGTCAACCGTCGTGCATTGAGCGTTTGTGTTTGATCTTTTTTGTTTGAACATTGTCACTTGTTCTTCCACGCTTCGCATCAGTAAAGGCTGACATAATTTGAAACGAAAGTCAACTGAAAACTTAACGTCGAGTTTTGTGAAAAATTCAGAAATAATTACTTACTAAGGTATGTCTTCTTTCAATTAAAATACAAAATGAATCATTTATATCAAGGATTGTCAAGGATGAGTTGAATAAGGAAATTTCATGCTTCGAAAAATGGCCGACCGAGCGTGCAATGCATCACGGTTGACACTCATGAATCTTATCACAAATTTACTATATTTCTTTGGATAGTTTGCATAGTATTTGGATAGTATTGTATCTTTCACGCATATTTATATGATATGTGCAATAGCACGTACATGTATATAGTCCAAAAAGTCGGCGTTTAAGTCCAAATCCTTCACAATCCCTTTGAGTCTTAAGTTCAGCGTTTGGTAAATTTTCTTCGGTGGGCCGACGGAGATTCCAGCAGAGATTTGCTCCAACAAAAATTCGTTATTGGCTTGCTCCTTCCTGATTTTTGTCACAAGTCTCCGGATAGTGGGGTGGGTGACGCCAACGCGTTGATCGAAGGCATGATGCCAACCTTCTATGGAGTTATTCGTACGCGGTAAATCATTCTCAACACGATCGTGTACATTCCATAGATCGATATCGAAGAGAGGTCGACGTTGGACTTAAACGCCGATAGCTTTTTGGACTATATACGTGCACATAACCTGTAAATATGCGTGAAAGATATAATAAATGTGCCGCGTTCATAGTTATTTCAAGACGTTTTGTCAAATACTTGAATTGTCGGTGAAATGTCCTGTCGGCCAAATGTCCTGTCGGTGAAATGTCCTGTCGGCCAAATGTCTGTCGGTCTAAGGTCCTGTCGGACAAACGTCTGTCGGTCTTGTGTCTGTCGGTCAAATGTCTGTCGGCCAAACGGCCGGTCACGGAGTAATAGAGACCAGAGAAGATGGCTGATAAAGATGAGCACACCGGATGGTTTCGCAAAGCCTATCGGGATAATGCAATAATTGCAATTTGTCGACACGAAAATAAAAGAAATACAGGAAAGCCACCGAAACCTCACCGAACACTCGGTTACTACCAAACAAAGAAGCACCGAAGACTCGGTTACTACCACAAGTGGTAACCCGAGTAATTACTGTAATATATGTTACAGTATGAGACAGACATATTCATGAAAACATTTCTTAAAACCATCAAGTTATCAAACTCTGAATCTATGATCTCTTCTTTCCCTGCCGCACTGAAAATATATTTAACAAAAAATCATGCAGATATGCATGCAACTCACTTGCCTTATTTTCACATCTCTTTAACAAGATAACAAGAGCACAACATTCTGGATATTAACTTTCTAGTATAATCCCAGTAAATCGCAGTGTCTGCACTTTTCTTCATCATAGATGAAGCAAAGACAATAACACGTCACTATCTGCACTCCAAATACATGGCGCTTGATGACGAATATACATTTCAAAGAGCACATATTTGTTGTTTGACTTGGCTAAATAGTCAATATAGATGACTTTCAATTGACAATTCAATGAAGGACTAAATATTCAATATTGATTATGTGAAATCCCATTTGAATTGTCACCTCTCAAACTCTGTAAGGTGGAAATCAAAGGCCAGCATGTGGCTAACTCGTGGATACAATGATAATCTATTTTTCTCTATATAAGCTGCGAGAATTGTTCAGGTGTACATCGAGTGTAAGTACTGAATTTCTGAATTTCTTTTAAGCTCCTCTTATCCCAATCGTCGTAAGTACTTGCTCGGAGCTCGATGCGCGTCATGAGCATTAGATCTCATCGGTCTTGGCTCAACCAGCTTCTGTAAGCTCCGTTTTCATATGTCGCTTGATTATGGTGCTTAGGTGGATGGCAACTAATGTTGACTCGCTAGCACAGAGTTGCGAGCAAGTTTTTGAGATGACTGCATTAGACATAAAATATTTGTTGTTGTACGAATTAATTATAATGACTATTCATTCATATTTTCTGTATAATGAGCAGCTATCCAATAGCCAACGTTTGGGTTTAATGTTGTTTATAATGTTGTTAATTAATAAATCTAAAACAAAGGATTTGTGAACCTTCAGGAATCGAAGTTCTATTGCTAACACCTTTGTAGTTTGCCGCGTTTCCAGACCATGTATTCATTAACTATGACCACAGTGACCCAACGGACACGAACAAGGAATAACAGGAAAAAACAAGGATAATAATTGTACAATGCCAGCGGCACAATATATATTTAGAAGCAAATACTTTTTGAAACTATAGTTCTTTGGTTAAACACAATGTGTTCAGTAACCGTGACAAAAGTGCACAAACTGAACCTGTGTATTCTGTTGTGTAGTTATCATCGAAGCAAACAACATGCCAGATAGATGATTGTGTTGTGTTTGGATTTTTCAATGAATCGGATCACTTAACGGAATTTCACATCCTTAAGCTACGTCAAAGGTGCCTCGTCCCAGGCCTCTTCCGCCTTTGTTCGTCTCTCGGTTTTTTCTTGCAAAAAGCAATGTTTTGAAGAGAGATATCTCCAAAACGAATTGACCAAATCAAAAACTGTAAACGACTTTATCAGCTATTTTTGCGTCTTAATAATACCGCATAGATTCTATATAGTAAAACGATATGTATTTGTCTACATTTTATTTTCCGTTGCATGAAAACACTATACTTGGCTCAATACTTGAAAATATTCTTGCCAAGCGTTTCCTGATATGATTGGCTCTTAAATTATTCGTTTGTTTTTCATTGGTTATATTTCCACATGTGACTGAAAATATCTATTTTGACAACGTGCTTCCTTGTGTAGCCGCCTCCGCAGGAAATTCTGTGGTTTCTTAGTTGTGTGCAGGCCCGGAGCTATGTGTGTGTGTGTGTGTGTGTGGGGGGGGGGGGGGGGGGGGGGGGGTACGAGACATCCCTAAATATTTTTTACGGTCGGCAGAAGTTATATTTTAGACGAACATTAACTTTTAGCACTTATCAGTCTAAATTAATTTCAAAACTACCAAATTTAAGACATTTACAAAATGAATTTAAGACTCTAATGTTGATGTTAAATGTTTTGTTATATATAAATATAATCAACGAGAGAACAACAAAGACATAAATTTCTTAAAATGTCATCATGTTTTCGTATTGAGAGTGCGTTATTAACGTAGGAATACTTAACCATTTCACCAGCTGATCAGGGTCATTTTAGTAGGCACCCAACGGAAAGACAATATTTTGATAAGCCTCGATCGATACGATGTAGTCGGTACAAGCTCGTGCGTCAGTCGGTTGAAGTGAGCTTACACCCACCTGTAAAAATTTCTGTGTACGTCCCTGACTTGTGCGGGCAACGTTGTTTCCGAGTCAAATAGCTTCCAAGTATGTTTTGGCCGAGCCAGAGAAATTAACAAGAGCATGGAAATTAATTGCTGTCCCCTCCCTTCACAAATCCCAACAATTCCTATTCCTCCCTGCAATCTCTGCCAAAATTACATTGCTCGAACAGCCTTAAAACTAACCTCCTTGTGATATATGCATCTAAATACATCTTATTGAATTAATAATTTTACCGATAATACGGTCAGGTATTTTACGAGTTTCGCATGTATTTTTCCGAGCCCTGAAATGGCGAAGAAAAATTCGAGAAACGAAATAACGACCGTATTATCGATTCAGGTAAAACCATTCATTGGGATATTTATTACACGACTGTTCAAATGAAATAGACAGAATTCGCATCCGATATTTTACTTTGGATAATTTTCCATACAAGGCAGATTTTACCTTTCTAAATTAAACCGGTTAAACTGGTATAGAAGTGTACAATACGCAATTGAATTTAGTGTGTATAAACCTTATTCCAAAATGGCGGCCAAATTAGTATTATTTTATCTGCATTTAAATTACCCTTATATATTTAGCCTCGTTTCAGAAGAAAAAATATTTTGAATTTCGTACACAATAACGAGGCTATAAGGGCTAATTTATATGCATATATAAAAGAATATTAAATTGGCAGCATTTTGGAATAAGGTCTATTCCGCCAGCAAAATAATATTTTGGGCAACCTCGTCCCCAGGGCCTTCGCGGTGCTAGGTTGGGCTCACTTTTCGAGATGTCCTGGGTAACCAGGTCTTATCCAAAATGGCAGCCAATATTGGGGTTAGGGTTAGAAAACTCGTTAGGCGGGGGTTAGGGTTAGGATCTTTGTTGTTTTGGGATTAGTGGTTATTTTCATGTGGTTAAATGACAAAATTCTGATTATATAGCCCCCTTTTAGCTAATACTGGCGGCCATTTTGAATAAGGCCTGGTTACACAGGAAATTTCAAAGAGCTGACTCGGATAGAGAGCGAAGGTTACAATGATGATTACAATGATATAAATTAAACCAGTAGGTTTAATTGATATATATGTATTGCAAGTGCGGCAGTCAAAAGAGTACTTTATGACTAATTAATTAATTTGATTTGTTTATTCGTACTTTATCCACATAGACCTATTTCAGTCCGTATACGAGCTCATAGTCAACGGAAAAGACGCTGGATACGCATTTTTACGGACGGGCATTGACCAATCAGAATTTATAAGGATATAAGAAAGCCATATATAATAAAAATTATAATAAAAACATTTATTACCTACATATTGCATTTCTAACTCTACTTCTAGATATTCTCCTTGTTGGTTGTCGCTGGGCATTTCAAATACATCTGTCTTTTCAAAACTACTATTTCCTAAAATAATAAGAAGTATAACTATAGGTTAGTTACCGAAACTGAGGTAACTACGTTGGTTTATTGGTTATTAACCGAGGAGCGAAGTTTAATAACCAACGTAGTTACCGAGGTTGAGGTAACTAACCTACTTAGTTCATTTTGTTATGCTAGGTGATTTAACAAAAATGAAGTGGATAATTCCGTGATATTTAAGGTAGTTTAAGTGAAATTTAGTAGCTGATCTAAGTTTGATCTAATTTCTGTTAAATGTTACCTACTACCTTGCAATAGTATCGTGGCGAGGCAGTTTTCCGCGTTTCGTAAACAGTCAATAAATCCAGAGAAAAACCTCGGACCGAATTTCTGTCGAAAGTCTATTTCATTAACACTGACCCTCATGATGAAAGCATTAAAATTATGGTTTGCGTTAAACGTTTATGAGTGAGAATAATACATGTATATGCGGTTTGAATTTGTTTCAATTACTGAACAGTTAATTACTGGTTTGAAACCCGAATCTCCCTGCACGAAATATACTTTGTATATGCAATGTTATAAAGAGAAATTCCTAGTAGGCATCAGTGACGTAGCTAGGGTTTTTTAGTGGGGGACCGGGCGTGGTCAAAATGGGTGTGGTTAAACTCTACAATCATATAGAATTGTATCTGTAGTGCATATAATTATACATATGACTGTAGATAATTATTATAGAGCGATGCAATTTGTCCACGTAAGTCATTAAACTATTTGTCTGGTTTTCGAATTTAAAAATGGTTTTTGAAGTTCTCTAATAGAAATTGATGAAACAAGTTCTCGATTTATTGAGATGCAATTCGCTTTTCGGACATCATTTGTGCTTCATTAAAACAATAAAAGCATCATGGAACAGCTTCACCTTCTCCAAACTACAAGCCATTGAGAAGCGCATGCACGTTCTTGTACTCAAACACCACAATTTCACTCAAAGAAAGGTCGTTAGAGTAAATTTGGCATAAAATGCTCAATTGCTCTAAACTTGATTCACAAGATTCAAGTCACAAGATCCGACATTTTAATGCTATTATTATGTATCATATGCTCTAATATGTCAACACGGTTACAATCAACAACCGTTTCCCAACGTTTCTCAACAACTATTCTAGATTTCTCCCAACTATCTTCCTCAACTGAAGCCCTCAACAAACTACACTGGCATCCACTTATGTACCGGCGCTATTTACATCGTATAATAACCATTTTCAAGTGTAAAAATAATTTAACAGATTTCGACTTCGAAATAACAAAAACTAATCATACATATAACACACGACGCAAGGATGACATCTACCTCAGTAAACCGAAGACAAATTGAGGGAAACAGAAACTTTTTTATCATGCTTGTAAAGAATATAATGCTTTGGACCCCAATATTAAATCACTCGAACTATTAGCTACCTTTAGATACAAAATCTTTAAGTTACCATGTCCATATTAAGATTACTTTTTAACCTTATACTTAACCTTATTTGTAATATAATCATATTAATCATTTACACATATATTCGTAATCTGTAATTATGTAATACATGTACATATATCCTATAAATTATCTCTTATATTTTATGTTTCTCAGGAACCTTCTGAAAAACACTTTTTGTGACGTTGGTTTTTCTGAACAAATATTATTATCAATCAATCAATCAATTTACTAAATACCCAAATTTTCCGACATACGACGAAGATTTTCCGACAAACGTCCCTGAAAAGTCGGGTTTTTTTCCGGGGGGGCGAGCTTCCCCTGCCCCCTCTAGCTACGCCACTGGTAGGCACGCTGATGAGCTCTCAAGTATGAAATTGTGCGAAACAGCTCAGAAGCTCCTGCTCGATGAGAGTCTTAGTAAATTGCAAAAGACCCTAATCGAGTGCGAGGTTTCATAGCTTATGGTGTTCCGAAATTTCTGTCGAGGTCTCCTCGTGTTTGAGATACTTTGAAATTTGAATCCATTGACGTCAAACCAGGTCGTATTAGAAGACTAAGGGCCTGTTTATATGATCATTCTATATAATTTACTGTATTAATTTTCGCAGTTGTGTTTATAAGGAGACCGGGACATCCCGTTTGACCGGGATCCCGGTCGAAGCAACCGAGATCCTGGTACACCGGGACAGATTTTTTCCATATAAACGAAACATCCCGGTACACCGGGATGAAGTGAATTGAAATTTAAAACGTCGTCTGAACCCGGTAAAACATCCAAAAAGTGACAAAAATGAAAAAAACATTCGTTGGAATGCTTTTTATGCGAATGAAATTATTTTTTGTTTCATTGAGAAATTATTATCAATAATTATTATCAACATTTTCACGCATCCTGGTCACCCGGGGATGAAAACGTCTCGGGCAACCGGGACATCCCGGTAGACCGGGATCATATAAACAGGCCATTATACGACTATGTTTGAGGTCAGTAGAGGTACTTTGTATTAGTGGAAATTAATTTTAAAGAGATATATAATGGACCTATAAGAACAAAAGCAATTCAGGAAAACAGGCTTAGATTGCTAAGTGATATACTTCTATAAAAGTTATTTATTTAAGTTAGTTTTGGTTAGAAATGTTCTATATATGTTAGAAATGTTCTATGCTAGAAATTCAAAAAAAAAAAAATAGAAATTAGAAAAAAGAAAAAGAAAAAAAAATAGAAAAGAAAAAAATAAACAAAAGGAAAAAAAATAGAAAAAAATAGAAAAGAAAAAAATATTAAAAAAATAGAAAAAAATAGAAAAAATAGAAAAATATATAGAAAAAAATAGAAAAAATAGAAAAAATAATTGAAAAAAAAAAAAATTGAAAAAAATAGAAAAGAAAAAAAAAAGAAATTAGAAATGTTCTATGTTAGAAGTTCTATGTTCTGTTCTATGTTAGTATGTTAGAAATGTTCTATGATATATTATTACCTGAATTTTCCACTGTTCTCCAATCATCGATATCGGAATCCATAGTAGGATTTGGAAGAGTTTCGCATGAAATATCCTCAATTATTATATCAGGATTACGGTTTTCTGAGATCAAAAAAGATATACTCCATTTCACTAAAAAACTAATTAAAATTCATTTTATAATATTAACTTATTATAAAGGTATTACCAATGTACGGGTGGCGTGTGTTGTTAGGGCGCTGTCACTCACTGATAAGTCAAGGCAGGTCGGACGGGGTTAGTACTTGGATGGGTGACTATCTGGGAATAACCTCGTGCAGAGGCGTAGGAACGGATTTTAAAGTTGGGGGGCTGAAGTCGACAAGCAGTTAATCAGTGACCACATTTTAAGTGGGGTCCGGAGGTCCTCCCCCGGGAAATTTTGGAATCTAGAAGCTCGGAAAGAAAATTTGCAGCAATTTGAGCAAACTTTTCATTTAATTCTACAGCGAGCATGTCCCAATTTGTACCCATTGGTTGTCTGGATTTTCTTTCGCGACAGTCTCATGACTTTGCATTTATTAGTGTTAAATTGCATACATGTACACCATTTTTCAGTCCAAGATTTCAATTCATTTAAATCATTCTGTAAATTACCTGTATCAGCATCGGATTTGATCACTCTGTATAATTTTGAATCATCGGCATACAATGCCATTTCTGTTGGTGGATTAATCTGCTCTGGAAGATCATTAATGTACAATATAAAAAGAAGTGGTCCCAGAATAGACCCCTGGGGCACACCAGAGGCCACCTCAATCCATTCAGAATAATGTCCCTCAAGAGCAACTCTTTGGACCCTTCCGGTTCAGTAACATTTAAGCCAATTGTACAGAGAACCATGGAAACCATGTTTTCTTAATTTACAAAGCAATAAACGATGAGATACTGTGTCGAACGCTTTTTGGAAATCAAGAAAAATGACATCAATGACCCTCATCGAGCGCGACGTTTGATAGCTAATGCACCTCTTTTTATGCTATTACTTATAAGTAGCTTCTCTCCTAGCCTCTATAGTCGTGCTAATTCAATTGGGAAAAACATTAAATTTAGCAACGCTTGTCCTGATTTTTAGGGGGGCTCACTCCCCCATTTAAAATTAGGGGGGCTGAAGCCCCAAACCTCTCCGGTTCCTACGCCTATGACCTCGTGTTTATTCACAAGGAACTCACGTGAATAAAATTACTAGTTCTTAATTGATCTCGCCCGTGCTTCGAGGGTTTTCCTCCGGGGTTTTCGGTTTTCCTCCATCAGAAAAATCAACATATAGTTGTTAGCTGTGCTCTGTTGTCAGACATGGGTCGTATGGTGGCGCCTTTGACATACCTTCGACTCGGCCACGTTCGAGCTACTGCTTCCTATGGTTTTATCACCGCGCGCGAGCTGGTTGCTAATTTGGTGGGATTTAATATACAGACTAGAAATACGTATCCGCAATAACCCCTCGCTCGCCTGTTCTACCCCTCCCCCCCCCCCTCCCGCTAGAGTTTCATCCTTACCCCTTGCGGGATCCGTCACTGGTCCCCAGATCTCGCACGGCGCATATTTGAGTTTAACATATTACAAAAGGTCGTAGCTAGATGGTACATTCGCAGTTGAGGTGACCGTGAGGTACTAGATCTGAGTCGTCTTCTAGACGATCCTTTTCGGGGTTAGAAAACCAATTAGGCGGGAGGTTAGGGTTAGGATCTAAGTTGTTTTGGGGTTAGCAGTTCCATGATGTATTTCATCATACAGCCATGTCCGATCGTAACAATCTCTCATTTCGTCCAACCTCTCGCGGATACTAAAAAAGATCGTCCAGAAGACGACTCAGACCTTAGTACCTGTGTACCATCTAGCCACGACCATTACAAAAGGACGTTTCGTAGTCGATTTTAAACGTTATCTCAGAAAACATTTAACGGCGATTTCAATTCTGAAAACAGATTTAATAATATTTAATACGCACTTCAATATGAAGCATATCCTGGGATCGTTTGGCTGGACAAATGTCACACATGTGATGGCAGCCCAACATAATATGAATGTCCTTCAAACGGTCCCACGTGCAATTGTATTGTATTATTTATATATTGTATTGTATTGCATGTGTTGTGTTGTATCATATTATATGTATGTAAGGTATTAATTGGGTAATGTCATGTCATGTCATGTCATCTTTTCTTGTGAAGTATTACAAGACCCCACTGAAAAAGGCTTCGGTGACGTGGGTATCCTGAATAAATATTATTATTATTATTTTAAACCTGTTGATATTACGAGAAACATATATATATATCTTTTTTGGCCTAAGGCGTCGAAACATAGCTCCGTTGACTGAAATTAAACTATTATTGATTCTATTATTGAATTTTAAATTATAGCTGAAACTATTTATTTGAGAATATCGGTTGAAATTAGAAAACGTAGGGAGCCACCTTAATGTATGTGCAGATCTATGTGTACATGTAATAATGCACCACAAATTAAGAGGAATTAATTAATGACAGAGAGTTTTTTTTATGGAAGAGGAGGTGATGTTAACACAGAACGATTTTAACTACGATTTTTATAACGATTTTTGCAGATAAATTTCGTAATGCGTAAAATTGATTGAAGTGATATAATTAAAAGGAAATAAACACTTGTTAGTTCAAAGAATTGATGATAAATTGCAGCTTAAGATTGGCGAAATACTCATAATATCACTGGTTATTGCCTCTCGTGATATTATAAATATTTCGCTAAACGTGCGTGGCGGCGATTAGTGGAATATATATATATATATATATATATATATATATATATATATATATATATATATATATATATATATATATATATATATATATATATATATATATATATATATATATATATATATATATATATATATATATATATATATATATATATATATATATCAAAATTATATAACAGCCCCAAATATATCAAGATATAAGATACCAAAACATATCAGCACCTTACTAACGAAGAACATAATTTACTGGACATTTGCAGAGACCTAGCTAATGGGTACATTATATCTGATCTTCTCCAATGGAAACCGTCTGAAAGGGAGGAAAACACACCCCGAAATCTAATTTAAGGCCATAGGGATAGAAATTCTAGATCTTTCACTGATAATGGCTGACAACGAAGATTGGGAAAAGTTTGATCTCGGCCAAGTATGATAATGATGTTGATGATACGAAAGCATTCCTCGTCGGTCTCGTTTCGTGCCTCTTCTATCAACTCAACATCTGATTGATGGCTTCATAGCTAGCATAAGTTACAGAGCTTAATAGTTGAAAAACCTACCTGGCCTGTGTTGTTGTACAGCTTCTGACTCAACGTGATGATCAGAATCATATGGGGTCAAAAGTTTGTCAACTTCTTCTTGGGTATTAGCTGACGACATGATATTGACGATGTATCCTAAAATATGATAGGCACCGCCAGTGAGTTTTAAAATTAATTTGGCGCGGAAATGGCCGAAATGCTTTCTCTCTGTTTGTTTACTATTCTTGTACAATCATTAATGCTACAGATGCAATTGTTAGCACTTGGATATTTAATGAGGGGATCAAGGAAATCTCGAATAACGACCTTAAATCGTAGGCCTTCGGAACCTCAATCAATTGGGCTTTTAGCCTGTTGGGGTATTCCGTTCACCTAAAAAATAGTGATACATCTAATAAACTAAACTAAACTAAACTAAATTAAACTAAACTAAACTAAACTAAACTAAACTAAACTAAACTAAACTAATTCTAAACTAAACTAAACTAATTCTAAACTAATTCTAAACTAAACTAATTCTAAACTAATTCTAAACTAATTCTAAACTAATTCTAAACTAATTCTAAACTAATTCTAAACTAATTCTAAACTAATTCTAAACTAATTCTAAACTAATTCTAAACTAAACTAATTCTAAACTAATTCTAAACTAAACTAATTCTAAACTAAACTAATTCTAAACTAATTCTAAACTAAACTAATTCTAAACTAAACTAAACTAAACTAAACTAATTCTAAACTAAACTAATTCTAAACTAATTCTAAACTAAACTAATTCTAAACTAATTCTAAACTAATTCTAAACTAATTCTAAACTAATTCTAAACTAATTCTAAACTAATTCTAAACTAATTCTAAACTAATTCTAAACTAAACTAATTCTAAACTAATTCTAAACTAAACTAATTCTAAACTAAACTAAACTAAACTAAACTAAACTAAACTAAACTAAACTAAACTAAACTAAACTAAACTAAACTAATTCTAAACTAAACTAATTCTAAACTAAACTAATTCTAAACTAATTCTAAACTAAACTAATTCTAAACTAATTCTAAACTAAACTAATTCTAAACTAATTCTAAACTAAACTAAACTAATTCTAAACTAAACTAATTCTAAACTAATTCTAAACTAAACTAATTCTAAACTAAACTAATTCTAAACTAGTTCTAAACTAAACTAATTCTAAACTAAACTAAACTAAAACTAAACTAATTATAAACTAAACTAAACTAATTCTAAACTAAACTAAACTAAACTAAACTAAACTAAACTAAACTAAACTAAACTGAACTGAACTGAACTGAACTAAACTAAACTAAACTAAACTAAACTAAACTGAACTAAACTAAACTGAACTAAACTAAACTAAACTAAACTAAACTAAACTAAACTAAACTAATTCTAAACTAATTCTAAACTAATTCTAAACTAAACTAAACTAAACTAAACTAAACTAAACTAAACTAAACCAAACTAATTCTAAACTAATTCTAAACTAAACTAAACTAAACTAAACTAAACTAATTCTAAACTAAACTAAACTAAACTAAACTAAACTGAACTAAACTAAACTAAACTAAACTAAACTAAACTGAACTAAACTAAACTAAACTAAACTAAACTAAACTAAACTAAACTAAACCAAACTAAACTAAACTAAACTAAACCAAACTAAACTAATTCTAAACTAATTCTAAACTAAACTAAACTAAACTAAACTAAACTAAACTAAACTAAACTAAACCAAACTAAACTAAACTAAACCAAACTAAACTAATTCTAAACTAATTCTAAACTAATTCTAAACTAAACTAAACTAAACTAAACTAAACTAAACTAAACTAAACTAAACTAAGAGGATTCGCCAAATCGCACCATAACCATCTAGAGTTTGCAGATTTTTTTATTTTTTCCGCCATGTTGCCCGACACGCAGGAAAATTACGCATGCGTATTAAGTCGTTTTCGAGTTAAACCGTGTTTACATGAAGTATATAGACCTCTTTCATAATGGCGGCCAGTCTAAATATTCTTTTATATGCATGCAAATTAGCCTTTCTGGCCTCGTTACAAAGCAAAGATTCTTTGGAATCACAGACACACGAACGAGGTCAGAAAGGCTAATTTAAATGAATATAAAAGAATATTTAATTTGGGTGCCATTATGAAAGAGATCTATAGATATTAAGCAATCGTAGTCAAGTTTGTAAGGTGAGAACTCTTTATCATCTATGAATTATATAAATATTGGAGTGCCGCAGGGATCGAATCTGGGTCTATTTACATAATCTGCCTAATTCTTTATGAAAAATTCAGTTGTAAAATAATTATTTATTTGAAAGAACTCTTGAAACTATAAAGACTAACCATTTACAACTTTTCATATCTCGTCACTTTTGAGATTAGATTTGTTTAATATGTAAATGGTCATACTTATGAAATCACAATGCATAATGACTTATTGAAAAATTCTGCATATCTTTACCATTATCACATGGAATCGTTTGATGATTTGCATATTTGATATCATTGGATACATCCACGCACATGCACCCATGCATTTCAAGTGATTTCATTACATAATCTCAAGGATATATAAGCGTTTTCAATGCGTTATTATGCACTGTGATGTCATAAGTATGATTATATACATATTATAAACAAGAGTGAAGTCAGATATGAAAAAGTTATAAATGGTTAGTCTTTACAGTTTCAAGAGTTCTTGCAACCGGTGCTTATTGAGAGAAAACTAAACATAGAACTAAATAGCTTACATCACTGCAGCTACTAGCGAACACATTATTTCTGAATATCAACAAAACTGACGGAATACATGATTATCGGGTCTCGACAGAGATTATCACGAATGGAAATAGATCCTAATGTCTTAATTGACGATCAAAATATTAATCGTGTGACTAGCACAAAATCTCTGGGTATATTTTCATTGATGAAAAAATAACAA
The DNA here is from genome assembly GCA_035772405.1 of Chrysogorgia sp. JL179-B06. Lineage (NCBI taxonomy): Eukaryota > Metazoa > Cnidaria > Anthozoa > Scleralcyonacea > Chrysogorgiidae > Chrysogorgia > Chrysogorgia sp. JL179-B06. The sequence continues at coordinate 461,316 of JAYKKM010000123.1, read as the reverse complement.
GGGGAACCCATGTTGATTATGTATCCAAAAATATCAAAGGGAATACGAAGATGAATAATGAAGATGTATTCAGCAAGGATAGTCTAAAGAAATTATATTAAGCTCTAGTCCTACCTCACTTTGATTACTGTTCCCTAACCTTGTTTGGGACAACTGTTCAAGTGAATTAAAACATAAATTGCAAAAGTTAAAGAATAGAGCAGCTCGCATTATTACTGGTGACCGTGACCATCTGCAGTGTCGCAGTGACGAGCAGTTATATTGTTCACATCAATGGAAAATCAAATCAGTCATTTAGTTCGTAAACCGGGACTGTTATGCCATGATCTGGAATTCAGTAAATTAAATTCATTTTTTTATTCTAAAATTATCTTAATTTTTATATAGTTAGTTTTTTAGTAATAGTTGCATATTTGTATTGTTGGTTTAGTATTATTTTAATCTATTGAATTATAAGTAATTTAGTTCGTTTGTTAGTAAATTTGTTAATTAATTACTAGATACACGGCCCTTTGAAAAACAGCTTTTTAATTTTTTAATATTTTATTATAATATAGCTGATAAGTCTACCGTGTATAAATAACATTAAAGAAAATGTTTCGTTTGATCGGTTTGAAAACTTTCAATCTTCTTCATGTAAACAGTTCACGAGAAACAACAGGGGAGATTTTCTTTGGACACTTTTCGTGTAAACCGAGCGACCTAATATGCAAATGCTGCAATATTATTGGCTAGCCTCACTGATCTCGAAATAAAGACTGGATCGAGCAACTATTGTTCAGAAAATGAAGTCGTAGGTATTTATCCCAGGCGTTCTGTGACCCTCTCGCAAGCAATCGTCTTCTGGACGATCTTTTTTAGTATCCGCGAAAGGTGGGACGAAATGAGAGATTGTACTGCATCATATACGATCGGACATGCCTGCATGATGAAATACATCATAGAACTGCTAACCCCAAAACAACTTAGATCTTACCATAACCCCCGCCTAATGGGTTTTCTAACCCCCCCCCCCCCCCTAATTGTTTTCTAATACTAACCTTAAAGTGCCCCTAACCTCAAACTTTTTTAGATAAAATGATAATGATATTTTAGATAAAATGATAAAGTAACTTCTTTTGAAGATTTTCACTTCTTCGCTTTCTTTTTGAGATATATCAGTTTGTTTGATATGCAAATATCTGGAATTTCGTCACACATGCATAATGAGTTATCAGAGAATGTTATATATCCTTGCGTTCATCAAATAAAAACACTAAAGTGTGAATAACACGTGTGTGCGTTTCTCCCACAACACCAAACTTCTTGATTTTAAAGGATTTCGTTCGAGAATGAAAGAGATATACACATTTCTCCAATAAGTCATTATGCATGTTGACGAAATTCCAGACATTTGCATATCAAACAAACTGATATATCTCAAAAAGAAAGCAAAGAAACGAAAATCTTCAAAAGAAGTTACTTTATCATTTTAAAAGTTCTTCCAAACAAGACAATAAAACATTTTGAGGTTATGGGCACTTTAATATTAATAAAAAGATCGTCGATTACTTGCGATTTTACAGAAGACGATTACTTGCGAGAGGGGGTCACAGAACGCCATGGATAAATTGACTACGGAAGCTGTAAGTAGCTCGTGTGGCCATCTTGTTCGCACCACGTTATATAGTTTTATCATGCTACAGAGAGTATCTGTTTCTGATCTTTTAAGATGCTAAAATTTCATATTTTCCTTGACATTTAAAACATCCCTTGCTCAAAATAAAAATAGCAAGTTGTTAGAATGTATTAGCATAAAAAAGAGGCGTATGTAAATTTAAAAAGATGCCTCATTTGAAAATGCATAAAATTAAAATGCACTCGTAAATAGTGTTCAATAAATTGAAAATCTACGTTAATCCCGCGTGTGCAGGGTGTGGAGAAAAAGGACGGGGCCTTAATAGACTTATCCATAGATTGAACGTAAACAATCTATTTCGGCACTTCTTTCGTATGTTAATACCTTATAACTCGCTATTTTTATTTTTAATATCATTACGTCACCCACACTATATATATCGCGAGCATTGCTCTCATTTTCCATCTGACCAGAAGGAGGAAACACGTCCGAAACGTCGTCTACGGAAATGCGTAACTGTACTTTTACTTATGTATTTCACGACATATTATAGTTTACTTAATTCGCTTTTTCATTCTATATCCAAATATATAAGAAGTCATTAATCATGGAGCAATTTAAGCGTAACGATCGTTTGATATAAATATATTGGCGTTTACTAGATTACGTAAAAAGAATCAAGCCAGTTTTGGCCTATAGTTTGAATTATTTGCCTAGATAGGAGTAAGGAGTTACCGTATGGGCTATAAGGCCTAACCTCAGATCGGCCTAAATTTGTTCATTTCAGTTCTTGTTTACATGCAGCAGACCTCACAGTTTCAAATATGACCATCGATAACAATTAATATATATATATATATATATATATATATATATGTTAATATTGAATGACATCAACTGTTAATATTCTTACAACTTTTAGAACACTCGTTATAAGAAGGCGGATTATTGGACTTAGAACTTGGATTCGCAACCAACCCGAACTTAGGCCGGTGGCGTGAACTGAGTCTTAGGCTGGACCCATGGGCATGAGTAAACAAGACATCAGTCCGACCTGAACGCAGGTCGCATAAATTTGGATGATCAGCGTCGATACATATGCAGTTAATTCTGTATTAAGTATCAACAAGTCCATAGTATATCCACAAACAGCAGGCTTTTAACATCAAACCACTAGTCAGTTAATTTTCTCGCTAACAACGATACGATACCTGCAATTATGGTTGATACCAGCAATATAAGGTTGTGGTCAACGACGATAGCGGATCTTATTGTGATACGAACTTTAATTCTCACGTTTACACATACATGTATATACACAACAAGAACAAACAACAAACAAAACAAAGTGACATTACGGCTAAATCACGAACGTGCAGTAAACCATACAATGTATCATTCTCATGAGTATAACATTGCCGTTCTGGTCCCCGGCCTATACAAATCCTAGTATAACATCATTAAAGAAAGGAATTAACAGCTTTACATGATTCATATATCACATACCTGACCCAGCAATAATAATATTACTGCAGTGTAGTGTATATACAAGCTTGTAGACCACTGCGGTTATTATACAGTCGCACTGTTTTGGTCACTTGATAACTTAGGCCAGGTTCAGACGCCGTACTTCTCATGAACAGAACCTAATGAAATTAGCTTGAAGTCTTGTACAAAGGATTTTTCTAATTCTTTCTTCTTTGTAATTACAATTGTTGATGATATGCAAAGTGAGGTAATTAATGGTATATGGTGCATTGTTATTCAAATTATTGACGTATTTGGAGAAACATGTGGAATATTTGTCTCATGAGAACAAGTACAGCGTAGATTTTGATTTTGATTTACTAGATTTCAATTCTGAAAACAGATTTGGAATTACCGAGTCTAAATACATAACACACGTACCTATTATATTACGAGAACGTGCATACCCTTCGTATAAACATGCTTATGTACTTAAAAATTTATCGGCAATGTTTGTTCCTTTTTTTCTCCCCGAGCAATATGGTCGGCACTAGATTCGAGATATGTATGAATGTGCGACTGCTAGCTTACAGTACAGCGGATAACTTTGGTAACGTGAGGAACGGCTTCGAAGGCACCTGTAATCCACAAACTACTGGAATTATTAAAGCATTGCATGTAAGCAGTAAATTATTAGGGGGTTAGGATCTTTGTCGTTTTGGGGTTGATTATCACCCTCGCTTGCGAGGGATAACTAAGCATATTAATTAATATATTATTAATAATCAATATAATGAAAAGTGCAAGTGCTGGTAATAATAATAAAAAATTATCAACTATTTGCATGGTGAGCCATCTAGTGCGAAAAGTGATTTCTGCCGGCTATTGAAATTTTAAATGCCTCAATAATTAAAGTGCTTATGAAGGAGAAATATTCAAAACTAAAAATTATTGTTACAATATTGTTGAAGTGAAAATAATCCATTTGAAAATCCATTTTCCACTTGCTCGTTGTGTGGTGAAGGCTAAAAGAGATGACTCACAGGGACCATACAAAAATTACCAAAAGGCTGAGCCGGTGGAAAACATGGCAGGGCTATGACTTTTTGGATAATAACTAATAGCAGGGCACCTACTTTTTCTGTTATTAAAACATTGACTTAATAACACCTCCAAGAATATAATCTTACGAATATATCTAAGAATATATTATATATTTTAAAATAATACAATATAAATACTATAAACAATATAATATATACAGTAAGTATCTGTATAACATCTGCCATGGATGGCAGTTTCTCTGCCAATGTTTGCCCTTGGAAACTCTCAGACACGTTATAAAAGCCGACTAGTCCGAGACCACCAACACATTTCCTTGATTTTTATTAAGATGAAGACACAACGGCAGGGCATTGACGTTTTACCCTAAAGGTTGATAGCAGGGCAAAGACTTTTTTTACCTTGAAAGCAAGGAGGGCAAAAACCTTTTTTGTACAATTTTCTTTTTTCCACCGGCCCAACCTTTTGGTAATTTTTGCATGGTCCCTCAAAAGAACCTTCTCGTTTTCAATAAATAGTCTAACCTAATCCCAATAATAATCCTAACCCTAAACCTAAACCTAACCGCAGCTAACCCTAACCTAACCAAAAATAGGTACGCAATGCGTACATGTGACTACCGCTATTGGATAGACAAGGAAGACTTAAGAAGCAATGCATGAAAATGCGTGAAAAGCACAGAGACGCAAATAAATTGGTAGTTATTATAAACCATTTTATAAATGTGTTGGTAATTTGAACATGGCACATACTATAAATACATAAAATAAAGACTGGATCGAGCAACTATTGTTCAGAAAATGAAGCCGTAGGTATTTATCCTGGGCGTTCTGTGACCCTCTCTCGCAAACAATCGTCTTCTGGACGATATTTTTTAGTATCCGCGAGAGGTGGGACGAAATGAGATATTGTACTGCATCATACAATCGGACATGCCTGCATGATGAAATACATCATAGAACTGCTAACCCCAAAACAACTTAGATCTTACCATAATCCCCCGCCTAATGGGTTTTCTAACCCCCCGCCTAATTGTTTTCTAATACTAACCTTAAAGTGCCCCTAACCTCAAACTTCTTTATTGTCTTATTTGGAAGAACTTTTAAAATGATAAAGTAACTTATTTTGAAGATTTTCACTTCTTCGCTTTCTTTTTGAGATATATCAGTTTGTTTGATATGCAAATATCTGGAATTTCGTCAACATGCATAATGAGTTATCAGAGAATGTTATATATCCTTGCGTTCATCAAATAAAAACACTAAAGTGTGAATAACACGTGTGTGCGTTTCTCCCACAACACCAAACTTCTTGATTTTAAAGGATTTCGTTCGAGAATGAAAGAGATATACACATTTCTCCAATAAGTCATTATGCATGTGTGACGAAATTCCAGACATTTGCATTAAAAACAAACTGATATATCTCAAAAAGAAAGCAAAGAAACGAAAATCGTCAAAAGAAGTTACTTTATCATTTTAAAAGTTCTTCCAAACAAGACAATAGAACATTTTGAGGTTATGGGCACTTTAATATTAATAAAAAGATCGTCGATTACTTGCGATTTTACAGAACACGATTACTTGCGAGAGGGGGTCACAGAACGCCCTGGATAAATTGACGACGGAAGCTGTAAGTAGGCCGTGGTGACCATCTTGTTGGAACCACGTTATATAGTTTTATTAGGCGACAGAGAGTATCTGTTTCTGATCTTTTAAGATGCTAAAATTTCATATTTTCCTTGACATTTAAAACATCCCTTGCTCAAAATAAATATGTATTAGCATAAAAAAGAGGCGTATGTAAATTTCAAAAGATGCCTAATTTGAAAATGCATAAAATTAAAATGCACTCGTAAATAGCTCTCTCTTCCGCAGAGGCTTAGTTATATATTTTATTAGAAAAGGCGAGCGTAGGCGGCGTAGCGGGAGGAAAATCGGAGGCGCGCAGGGAATGACGGGAAGAGAGAAAGAAAATAAGCCTCTGCCAGATAACGTGTTCAACATGGCGACCAAATTCAGTGATGGACTGGGTCAGACTCGAGGGATACATTAATATCCTAGATAATAAACAAATAATTAATATCCAAAATGATAAACATTAATATCCAAGATAATAACAAGTGCCACGACAATTAACACACTGGTAACAATTTATAATGGCCGTTGCAATGAGTTTTCAAATTCAGAAATCAGCGAGCTCTTGACTAGACGTTCACATTGACTAGCATTCGGTAGTTTGCAGGTTAATATATAAACAACTTTATAAGACAGCTTGTACAGCAAAAATAAAAAAACAATTGGAGCTTCAAGCTCAAAAGCCAAATCAGTAAATCACTCAACTATGCATATATATTAATAAAGTATAAACAAACTTCAAACTAAAAGATGGTTTAAAATTGTTATTAATGTTAACTAAAACGACAACCTGGACAGAATGACGTTAAACACCAATTTTCCAGACTTAAATATGTTCAAAGAACATTGTACGTCGTTCAAACTATCGTCGATTTCACGAGAAAGTGCCAGGACCAGAGAACCGCGAATTTGACCAGAGAACCGCACATTATCTGGCAGAGGCTCCTTTTCTCAAATCCCGTCTTCCCGTCGTCCACCGCGCGTCTCCAATTTTTCTCGATCCACTCCCCGCGCGCTTCCCAATTTTGCCCGTACCTCTAATACAAATAAGCCTCTGCGGAGGAGAGAGCGTAAATAGTGTTCAATACATTGAAAATCTACGTTAATCCCGCGTGTGCAGGGTGTGGAGAAAAAGGACGGAAACCGCCAATTTACGTCAAACGGTCGTTACGCTTAAATTGCTCTATGATTGTAATGACTTATATATTTGGATATAGTATGAAAAAGCGAATTAAGTAAACTATAATATGTAGTGAAATACAAAAGTAAAAGTACAGTTACGTATTTCCGTAGACGACGTTTCGGACGTGTTTCCTCCTTCTGGTCAGATGGAAAATGAGAGCAATGCTCGCGATATATATAGTTGGCATACGAAAGAAGTGCCGAAATACATTGTTTACGTTCAATCTATGGAGAAGTCTGTTAAGGCTCCAGATTACGTAAAAAGAATCAAGCGAGTTTGGCCGAAAATATAGTTTGAATTATTTGCCTAGATAGGAGTTACCGTATGGGCTATAAGGCCTAACCTCAGACCGACCTAAATTTGTTCATTTCGGTTCTTGTTTCAGACATGCAACAGGCCGCCTCACAGGTTCAAATATGACCATCGATAACAATTAATATATATGTTAATATTGAATGACATCAACTGTTAATATTCTTACAACTTTTAGAACATTCGTTATAAGAAGGCGGATTATTCATGGACTTAGAACTTGGATCTCGCAACCAACCCGAACTTAGGCCGGTGGCGTGAACTGAGTCTTAGGCTGACCCATGGGCATGAGTAAACAAGACGTCAGTCCGACCTGAACGCAGGTCGCATAAATTTAGATGATCAGCGTCGATACATATGCAGTTAATTCTGTATTAAGTATCAACAAGTCCATAGTATATCCACAAACAGCAGGCTTTTAACATCAAACCACTAGTCAGTTAATTTTCTCGCTAACAACGATACGATACCTGCAATTATGGTTGATACCAGCAATATAAGGTTGTGGTCAACGACGATAGCGGATCTTATTGTGATACGAACTTTAATTCTCACGTTTACACATACATGTATATACACAACAAGAACAAACAACAAACAAAACAAAGTGACATTACGGCTAAATCACGAACGTGCAGTAAACCATACAATGTATCATTCTCATGAGTATAACATTGCCGTTCTGGCCCCCGGCCTATACAAATCCTAGTATAACATCATGAAAGAAAGGAATTAACAGCTTTACATGATTCATATATCACATACCTGACCCAGCAATAATAATATTACTGCAGTGTAGTGTATATACAAGCTTGTAGACCACTGCGGTTATTATACAGTCGCACTGTTTTGGTCACTTGATAACTTAGGCCAGGTTCAGACGCCGTACTTCTCATGAACAGAACCTAATGAAATTAGCTTGAAGTCTTGTACAAAGGATTTTTCTAATTCTTTCTTCTTTGTAATTACAATTGTTGATGATATGCAAAGTGAGGTAATTAATGGTATATGGTGCATTGTTATTCAAATTATTGACGTATTTGGAGAAACATGCGGAATATTTGTCTCATGAATGCCATGGATGGCAGTTTCTCTGCCAATGTTTGCCCTTGGAAACTCTCAGACACGTTATAAAAGCCGACTAGTCCGAGACCACCAACACATTTCCTTGATTTTTATTAAGATGAAGACACAACGGCAGGGCATTGACGTTTTACCCTAAAGGTTGATAGCAGGGCAAAGACTTTTTTTACCTTGAAAGCAAGGAGGGCAAAAACCTTTTTTGTACAATTTTCTTTTTTCCACCGGCCCAACCTTTTGGTAATTTTTGCATGGTCCCTCAAAAGAACCTTCTCGTTTTCAATAAATAGTCTAACCTAATCCCAATAATAATCCTAACCCTAAACCTAAACCTAACCGCAGCTAACCCTAACCTAACCAAAAATAGGTACGCAATGCGTACATGTGACTACCGCTATTGGATAGACAAGGAAGACTTAAGAAGCAATGCATGAAAATGCGTGAAAAGCACAGAGACGCAAATAAATTGGTAGTTATTATAAACCATTTTATAAATGTGTTGGTAATTTGAACATAGCACATACTATAAATACATAAAATAAAGACTGGATCGAGCAACTATTGTTCAGAAAATGAAGCCGTAGGTATTTATCCTGGGCGTTCTGTGACCCTCTCTCGCAAACAATAGTCTTCTGGACGATCTTTTTTAGTATCCGCGAGAGGTGGGACGAAATGAGAGATTGTACTGCATCATACAATCGGACATGCCTGCATGATGAAATACATCATAGAACTGCTAACCCCAAAACAACTTAGATCTTACCATAATCCCCCGCCTAATGGGTTTTCTAACCCCCCGCCTAATTGTTTTCTAATACTAACCTTAAAGTGCCCCTAACCTCAAACTTCTTTATTGTCTTATTTGGAAGAACTTTTAAAATGATAAAGTAACTTATTTTGAAGATTTTCACTTCTTCGCTTTCTTTTTGAGATATATCAGTTTGTTTGATATGCAAATATCTGGAATTTCGTCAACATGCATAATGAGTTATCAGAGAATGTTATATATCCTTGCGTTCATCAAATAAAAACACTAAAGTGTGAATAACACGTGTGTGCGTTTCTCCCACAACACCAAACTTCTTGATTTTAAAGGATTTCGTTCGAGAATGAAAGAGATATACACATTTCTCCAATAAGTCATTATGCATGTGTGACGAAATTCCAGACATTTGCATTAAAACAAACTGATATATCTCAAAAAGAAAGCAAAGAAACGAAAATCGTCAAAAGAAGTTACTTTATCATTTTAAAAGTTCTTCCAAACAAGACAATAAAACATTTTGAGGTTATGGGCACTTTAATATTAATAAAAAGATCGTCGATTACTTGCGATTTTACAGAAGACGATTACTTGCGAGAGGGGGTCACAGAACGCCCTGGATAAATTGACGACGGAAGCTGTAAGTAGGCCGTGGTGACCATCTTGTTGGAACCACGTTATATAGTTTTATTAGGCGACAGAGAGTATCTGTTTCTGATCTTTTAAGATGCTAAAATTTCATATTTTCCTTGACATTTAAAACATCCCTTGCTCAAAATAAATATGTATTAGCATAAAAAAGAGGCGTATGTAAATTTCAAAAGATGCCTAATTTGAAAATGCATAAAATTAAAATGCACTCGTAAATAGTGTTCAATAAATTGAAAATCAGGGTGTGGAGAAAAAGGACGGAAACCGCCAATTTACGTCAAACGGTCGTTACGCTTAAATTGCTCCATGATTGTAATGACTTATATATTTGGATATAGTATGAAAAAGCGAATTAAGTAAACTATAATATGTAGTGAAATACATAAGTAAAAGTACAGTTACGTATTTCCGTAGACGACGTTTCGGACGTGTTTCCTCCTTCTGGTCAGATGGAAAATGAGAGCAATGCTCGCGATATATATAGTTGGCATACGAAAGAAGTGCCGAAATACATTGTTTACGTTCAATCTATGGAGAAGTCTGTTAAGGCTCCAGATTACGTAAAAAGAATCAAGCGAGTTTGGCCGAAAATATAGTTTGAATTATTTGCCTAGATAGGAGTTACCGTATGGGCTATAAGGCCTAACCTCAGACCGACCTAAATTTGTTCATTTCGGTTCTTGTTTCAGACATGCAACAGGCCGCCTCACAGTTTCAAATATGACCATCGATAACAATTAATATATATGTTAATATTGAATGACATCAACTGTTAATATTCTTACAACTTTTAGAACACTCGTTATAAGAAGGCGGATTATTCATGGACTTAGAACTTGGATCAGCTCGCAACCAACCCGAACTTAGGCCGGTGGCGTGAACTGAGTCTTAGGCTGACCCATGGGCATGAGTAAACAAGACATCAGTCCGACCTCAACGCAGGTCGCATAAATTTAGATGATCAGCGTCGATACATATGCAGTTAATTCTGTATTAAGTATCAACAAGTCCATAGTATATCCACAAACAGCAGGCTTTTAACATCAAACCACTAGTCAGTTAATTTTCTCGCTAACAACGATACGATACCTGCAATTATGGTTGATACCAGCAATATAAGGTTGTGGTCAACGACGATAGCGGATCTTATTGTGATACAAACTTTAATTCTCACGTTTACACATACATGTATATACACAACAAGAACAAACAACAAACAAAACAAAGTGACATTACGGCTAAATCACGAACGTGCAGTAAACCATACAATGTATCATTCTCATGAGTATAACATTGCCGTTCCGGCCCCCGGCCTATACAAATCCTAGTATAACATCATGAAAGAAAGGAATTAACAGCTTTATATGATTCATATATCACATACCTGACCCAGCAATAATAATATTACTGCAGTGTAGTCTATATACAAGCTTGTAGACCACTGCGGTTATTATACAGTCGCACTGTTTTGGTCACTTGATACTTAGGCCAGGTTCAGACGCCGTACTTCTCATGAACAGAACCTAATGTAAATTAGCTTGAAGTCTTGTAATTGTTGATGATATGCAAAGTGGGGTAATTAATGGTATGGTGCATTATTATTCAAATTATTGACGTATTTGGAGAAACATGTGGAATATTTGTCTCATGAGAAAAAGTACAGTGAAATAGATCCGGAAGATCTGATCATATTCATATCACCAAATGCCCAGTCCGCGTATTTGTATTTGTAGGTTCGTCGTACGTAGATTTTGAACGTTATCTCGGCCAATATTTACTAGCTTTCAATTCTGAAAACAGATTTGGAATTACCGAGTCTAAATACATAACACACGTACCTATTATATTACGAGAACGTGCATACCCTTCGTATAAACCTCCTTATGTACTTAAAAATGTATCGGCTATGTTTGTTCCTTTTTTCTCCCCAGATATGTACGAATGTGCGACTGCTAGCTTACAGTACAGCGGATAACTTTGGTGTAATCCACAAACTACTGGAATTATTAAAGCATTGTAAGGCTGTAAGCAGTAAATTATTAGGGGGTTAGGGTTAGGATCTTTGTTGTTTTGGGGTTGATTATCACCCTCGCTTCGCGACCTCGCTTGCGAGGGATAACTGAGCATATTAATTAATACATTATTAATAATCAATATAATGAAAAGTGCAAGTGCTGGTAATAATAATAATAAAAATTCCTAACTATTTCCATGGTGAGCCATCTAGTGCGAAAAGTGATTTCTGCCGGATGTTGAAATTTTAAATGCCTCAATAATTAAAAATCTCCTTCAATAATTAAAGTGCTTATGAAGGAGAAATATTCAAAACTAAAAATCATTGTTACAATATTGTTGAAGTGAAAATAATCCATTGGAAAATCCATTGTCCACTTGCTCGTTGTGTGGTGAAGGCTAAAAGAGATGACTCACAGGGACCATACAAAAATTACCAAAAGGCTGAGCCGGTGGAAAACATGGCAGGGCTATGACTTTTTGGATATTAATAACTAATAGCAGGGCACCTACTTTTTCTGTTATTAAAACATTGACTTAATAACACCTCCAAGAATATAATCTTACGAATAATATATCTAAGAATATATTATATATTTTAAAATAATACAATATAAATACTATAAACAATATAATATATACAGTAAGTATCTGTATAACATCTGCCATGGATGGCAGTTTCTCTGCCAATGTTTGCCCTTGGAAACTCTCAGACACGTTATAAAAGCCGACTAGTCCGAGACCACCAACACATTTCCTTGATTTTTATTAAGATGAAGACACAACGGCAGGGCATTGACGTTTTACCCTAAAGGTTGATAGCAGGGCAAAGACTTTTTTTACCTTGAAAGCAAGGAGGGCAAAAACCTTTTTTGTACAATTTTCTTTTTTCCCCCGGCGCAACCTTTTGGTAATTTTTGCATGGTCCCTCAAAAGAACCTTCTCGTTTTCAATAAATAGTCTAACCTAATCCCAATAATAATCCTAACCCTAAACCTAAACCTAACCGTAGCTAACCCTAACCTAACCAAAAATAGGTACCGCAATGCGTACATGTGACTACCGCTATTGGATAGACAAGGAAGACTTAAGAAGCAATGCATGAAAATGCGTGAAAAGCACAGAGACGCAAATAAATTGGTAGTTATTATAAACCATTTTATAAATGTGTTGGTAATTTGAACATGGCACATACTATAAATACATAAAATAAAGACTGGATCGAGCAACTATTGTTCAGAAAATGAAGCCGTAGGTATTTATCCTGGGCGTTCTGTGACCCTCTCTCGCAAACAATCGTCTTCTGGACGATCTTTTTTAGTATCCGCGAGAGGTGGGACGAAATGAGAGATTGTACTGCATCATACAATCGGACATGCCTGCATGATGAAATACATCATAGAACTGCTAACCCCAAAACAACTTAGATCTTACCATAATCCCCGCCTAATGAGTTTTCTAACCCCCCGCCTAATTGTTTTCTAATACTAACCTTAAAGTGCCCCTAACCTCAAACTTCTTTATTGTCTTATTTGGAAGAACTTTTAAAATGATAAAGTAACTTATTTTGAAGATTTTCACTTCTTCGCTTTCTTTTTGAGATATATCAGTTTGTTTGATATGCAAATATCTGGAATTTCGTCAACATGCATAATGAGTTATCAGAGAATGTTATATATCCTTGCGTTCATCAAATAAAAAACACTAAAGTGTGAATAACACGTGTGTGCGTTTCTCCCACAACACCAAACTTCTTGATTTTAAAGGATTTCGTTCGAGAATGAAAGAGATATACACATATTTCTCCAATAAGTCATTATGCATGTGTGACGAAATTCCAGACATTTGCATTAAAACAAACTGATATATCTCAAAAAGAAAGCAAAGAAACGAAAATCGTCAAAAGAAGTTACTTTATCATTTTAAAAGTTCTTCCAAACAAGACAATAAAACATTTTGAGGTTATGGGCACTTTAATATTAATAAAAAGATCGTCGATTACTTGCGATTTTACAGAAGACGATTACTTGCGAGAGGGGGTCACAGAACGCCCTGGATAAATTGACGACGGAAGCTGTAAGTAGGCCGTGGTGACCATCTTGTTGGAACCACGTTATATAGTTTTATTAGGCGACAGAGAGTATCTGTTTCTGATCTTTTAAGATGCTAAAATTTCATATTTTCCTTGACATTTAAAACATCCCTTGCTCAAAATAAATATGTATGAGCATAAAAAAGAGGCGTATGTAAATTTCAAAAGATGCCTAATTTGAAAATGCATAAAATTAAAATGCACTCGTAAATAGTGTTCAATAAATTGAAAATCTACGTTAATCCCGCGTGTGCAGGGTGTGGAGAAAAAGGACGGAAACCGCCAATTTACGTCAAACGGTCGTTACGCTTAAATTGCTCCATGATTGTAATGACTTATATATTTGGATATAGTATGAAAAAGCGAATTAAGTAAACTATAATATGTAGTGAAATACATAAGTAAAAGTACAGTTACGTATTTCCGTAGACGACGTTTCGGACGTGTTTCCTCCTTCTGGTCAGATGGAAAATGAGAGCAATGCTCGCGATATATATAGTTGGCATACGAAAGAAGTGCCGAAATACATTGTTTACGTTCAATCTATGGAGAAGTCTGTTAAGGCTCCAGATTACGTAAAAAGAATCAAGCGAGTTTGGCCGAAAATATAGTTTGAATTATTTGCCTAGATAGGAGTTACCGTATGGGCTATAAGGCCTAACCTCAGACCGACCTAAATTTGTTCATTTCGGTTCTTGTTTCAGACATGCAACAGGCCGCCTCACAGTTTCAAATATGACCATCGATAACAATTAATATATATGTTAATATTGAATGACATCAACTGTTAATATTCTTACAACTTTTAGAACACTCGTTATAAGAAGGCGGATTATTCATGGACTTAGAACTTGGATCAGCTCGCAACCAACCCGAACTTAGGCCGGTGGCGTGAACTGAGTCTTAGGCTGACCCATGGGCATGAGTAAACAAGACATCAGTCCGACCTGAACGCAGGTCGCATAAATTTAGATGATCAGCGTCGATACATATGCAGTTAATTCTGTATTAAGTATCAACAAGTCCATAGTATATCCACAAACAGCAGGCTTTTAACATTAAACCACTAGTCAGTTAATTTTCTCGCTAACAACGATACGATACCTGCAATTATGGTTGATACCAGCAATATAAGGTTGTGGTCAACGACGATAGCGGATCTTATTGTGATACGAACTTTAAATCTCACGTTTACACATACATGTATATACACAACAAGAACAAACAACAAACAAAACAAAGTGACATTACGGCTAAATCACGAACGTGCAGTAAACCATACAATGTATCATTCTCATGAGTATAACATTGCCGTTCTGGCCCCCGGCCTATACAAATCCCAGTATAACATCATGAAAGAAAGGAATTAACAGCTTTACATGATTCATATATCACATACCTGACCCAGCAATAATAATATTACTGCAGTGTAGTGTATATACAAGCTTGTAGACCACTGCGGTTATTATACAGTCGCACTGTTTTGGTCACTTGATACTTAGGCTAGGTTCAAACGCCGTACTTCTCATGAACAGAACCGAATGTAAATTAGCTTGAAGTCTTGTACAAAGGATTTTGCTAATTCTTTCTTCTTTGTAATTACAATTGTTGATGATATGCAAAGTGGGGTAATTAATGGTATATGGTGCATTGTTATTCAAATTATTGACGTATTTGGAGAAACATGCGGAATATTTGTCTCATGAGAACAAGTCCGAAGATCTGATCATATTCATATCACCAAATGCCCAGTCCGCGTATTTGTATTTGTAGGTTCGTCGTACGTAGATTTTGAACGTTATCTCGGCCAATATTTACTAGATTTCAATTCTGAAAACAGATTTGGAATTACCGAGTCTAAATACATAACACACGTACCTATTATATCACGAGAACGTGCATACCCTTCGTATAAACCTGCTTATGTACTTAAAAATGTATCGGCCATGTTTGTTACTAGATCATGGTCGAGATATGTACGAATGTGCGACTGCTAGCTTACAGTACCTCACGTTGTAATCCACAAACTACTGGAATTATTAAAGCATTGTAAGCAGTAAATTATTTGGGGGTTAGGATCTTTGTTGTTTTGGGGTTGATTATCACCCTCGCTTGCGAGGGATAACTAAGCATATTAATTAATATATTATTAATAATCAATATAATGAAAAGTGCAAGTGCTGGTAATAATAATAATAAAAATTCCCAACTATTTCCATGGTGAGCCATCTAGTGCGAAAAGTGATTTCTGCCGGATGTTGAAATTTTAAATGCCTCAATAATTAAAAATCTCCTTCAATAATTAAAGTGCTTATGAAGGAGAAATATTCAAAACTAAAAATCATTGTTACAATATTGTTGAAGTGAAAATAATCCATTGGAAAATCCATTGTCCACTTGCTCGTTGTGTGGTGACTCAGGGACCATACAAAAATTACCAAAAGGCTGAGCCGGTGGAAAACATGGCAGGGCTATGACTTTTTGGATAATAACTAATAGCAGGGCACCTACTTTTTCTGTTATTAAAACATTGACTTAATAACACCTCCAAGAATATAATCTTACGAATAATATATCTAGCTAAGAATATATTATATATTTTAAAATAATACAATATAAATACTATAAACAATATAATATATACAGTAAGTATCTGTATACAGGGGCGTACCGTGCGGGGTGTGACCCCCCCCCCCCCCACACACACTTTTCACTGAATTGGTCGGTAAAACGCGGAGTCGGTCGGTAAAGCCTGGCATCGTCGGTAAAACCTTGTAATAGTCAAATCTGTCGGTAAACTGTTCGTCGATATTAGATCGTTGGTAAAATTGACTTCATGCGACTGTTTAAACTTTGCCGGTTGTATAAAATTCATAAATTAGCAGTCGGTAGATTGGAAAATTTTAAGCGGAGAAGCAGTCACGTAGACGTGGCAATTAGTAGTGCTAGAAAGCAAGTTCTGGCGCAAAACAGAACGGGTACAAAACAGAAAAGTGATAAACGGTACTTTTAGACTGTTGTCGCGGTACTTATCAGGACAAGCTCTAGCATTTCGTGGTGGACCAGGAAATGTTGCCATTTACATCATCATTACCAGTGGTGATGATGATGTAAATGGCAACTTCAACTTCAGGCAACTGGGCAACCTCCTTTCACGTAGTATTTCCATTTCACGTTGGATTTCCATTTCTCAAAATCTCAAAATTTACGAATTTAGGGGATTTTACGAATTTACGGGATGTTTTTTTCCCCGATTTCCGATCCAACCTAGTATCCAGGTACTTTTCTCCGGAGGAGCGTCGACGTACAAGGCAATCGGGAAGAAAATCTGCGCCCACGAGTTCGTCGGTAAAACTAAGACGATACACCCCCATCCAAAATGGTCACGGTACGCCACTGTCCGTATATCTGCCATGGATGGCAGTTTCTCTGCCAATGTTTGCCCTTGGAAACTCTCAGACACGTTATAAAAGCCGACTAGTCCGAGACCACCAACACATTTCCTTGATTTTTATTAAGATGAAGACACAACGGCAGGGCATTGACTTTTTACCCTAAAGGTTGATAGCAGGGCAAAGACTTTTTTTACCTTGAAAGCAAGGAGGGCAAAAACCTTTTTTGTACAATTTTCTTTTTTCCACCGGCCCAACCTTTTGGTAATTTTTGCATGGTCCCTCAAAAGAACCTTCTCGTTTTCAATAAATAGTCTAACCTAATCCCAATAATAATCCTAACCCTAAACCTAAACCTAACCGTAGCTAACCCTAACCATGGATAGTAAATAGACTGGATAGGAAACTAAGATCACGTGCGACGTTTCCAGCATGCTGATTGGTTTAGGCACCAGTTGGTCGCGTGAAAACCTTAGTTGCAAATCGTGATGTCACAAAATCACCATAAATCGCAACGTTTAGCAATAATACAGCTAAAAATGATAGTCAAACTACCAAAAAATATCACAATGCCACTTTACGATGGAATATCCGACTACCATTACTCATTTTAGGCGAAAAGATCCAACTTTAGACGGTGAAAAACGCGTCGCAAATTTCAACTAAAACAACGGTAGTTTTGCGACGCCAGTTTCTTCACCACAAAACGAAAACAGCTGAAACAAAGACGAACAGCATTTACCTCGATCATTTGGTCGTGGCTTAGGCAGGTTTGTAAGACGATGAAACATTTTGGAATCTCAATATAGCTACTTGAATACGAAAATATGGAGAAGTCGACGAGAAACTCAGCAAAATCTGTGTACTCGTGACATCTTCGTGACATCACGAATTTCAACTAGGTTTTCGCGCTGACGTCAACCAGTTTCCTATCCAGTCTATTTACTATCCATGCCCTAACCTAACCAAAAATAGGTACGCAATGCGTACATGTGACTACCGCTATTGGATAGACAAGGAAGACTTAAGAAGCAATGCATGAAAATGCGTGAAAAGCACAGAGACGCAAATAAATTGGTAGTTATTATAAACCATTTTATAAATGTGTTGGTAATTTGAACATGGCACATACTATAAATACATAAAATAAAGACTGGATCGAGCAACTATTGTTCAGAAAATGAAGCCGTAGGTATTTATCCTGGGCGTTCTGTGACCCTCTCTCGCAAACAATCGTCTTCTGGACGATCTTTTTTAGTATCCGCGAGAGGTGGGACGAAATGAGAGATTGTACTGCATCATACAATCGGACATGCCTGCATGATGAAATACATCATAGAACTGCTAACCCCAAAACAACTTAGATCTTACCATAATCCCCCGCCTAATGGGTTTTCTAACCCCCCGCCTAATTGTTTTCTAATACTAACCTTAAAGTGCCCCTAACCTCAAACTTCTTTATTGTCTTATTTGGAAGAACTTTTAAAATGATAAAGTAACTTATTTTGAAGATTTTCACTTCTTCGCTTTCTTTTTGAGATATATCAGTTTGTTTGATATGCAAATATCTGGAATTTCGTCAACATGCATAATGAGTTATCAGAGAATGTTATATATCCTTGCGTTCATCAAATAAAAACACTAAAGTGTGAATGACACGTGTGTGCGTTTCTACCACAACACCAAACTTCTTGATTTTAAAGGATTTCGTTCGAGAATGAAAGAGATATACACATTTCTCCAATAAGTCATTATGTATGTGTGACGAAATTCCAGACATTTGCATTAAAACAAACTGATATATCTCAAAAAGAAAGCAAAGAAACGAAAATCGTCAAAAGTAGTTACTTTATCATTTTAAAAGTTCTTCCAAACAAGACAATAGAACATTTTGAGGTTATGGGCACTTTAATATTAATAAAAAGATCGTCGATTACTTGCGATTTTACAGAAGACGATTACTTGCGAGAGGGGGTCACAGAACGCCCTGGATAAATTGACGACGGAAGCTGTAAGTAGGCCGTGGTGACCATCTTGTTGGAACCACGTTATATAGTTTTATTAGGCGACAGAGAGTATCTGTTTCTGATCTTTTAAGATGCTAAAATTTCATATTTTCCTTGACATTTAAAACATCCCTTGCTCAAAATAAATATGTATTAGCATAAAAAAGAGGCGTATGTAAATTTCAAAAGATGCCTAATTTGAAAATGCATAAAATTAAAATGCACTCGTAAATAGTGTTCAATAAATTGAAAATCTACGTTAATCCCGCGTGTGCAGGGTGTGGAGAAAAAGGACGGAAACCGCCAATTTACGTCAAACGGTCGTTACGCTTAAATTGCTCCATGATTGTAATGACTTATATATTTGGATATAGTATGAAAAAGCGAATTAAGTAAACTATAATATGTAGTGAAATACATAAGTAAAAGTACAGTTACGTATTTCCGTAGACGACGTTTCGGACGTGTTTCCTCCTTCTGGTCAGATGGAAAATGAGAGCAATGCTCGCGATATATATAGTTGGCATACGAAAGAAGTGCCGAAATACATTGTTTACGTTCAATCTATGGAGAAGTCTGTTAAGGCTCCAGATTACGTAAAAAGAATCAAGCGAGTTTGGCCGAAAATATAGTTTGAATTATTTGCCTAGATAGGAGTTACCGTATGGGCTATAAGGCCTAACCTCAGACCGACCTAAATTTGTTCATTTCGGTTCTTGTTTCAGACATGCAACAGGCCGCCTCACAGTTTCAAATATGACCATCGATAACAATTAATATATATGTTAATATTGAATGACATCAACTGTTAATATTCTTACAACTTTTAGAACACTCGTTATAAGAAGGCGGATTATTCATGGACTTAGAACTTGGATCTCGCAACCAACCCGAACTTAGGCCGGTGGCGTGAACTGAGTCTTAGCCTGACCCATGGGCATGAGTAAACAAGACATCAGTCCGACCTCAACGCAGGTCGCATAAATTTAGATGATCAGCGTCGATACATATGCAGTTAATTCTGTATTAAGTATCAACAAGTCCATAGTATATCCACAAACAGCAGGCTTTTAACATCAAACCACTAGTCAGTTAATTTTCTCGCTAACAACGATACGATACCTGCAATTATGGTTGATACCAGCAATATAAGGTTGTGGTCAACGACGATAGCGGATCTTATTGTGATACGAACTTTAAATCTCACGTTTACACATACATGTATATACACAACAAGAACAAACAACAAACAAAACAAAGTGACATTACGGCTAAATCACGAACGTGCAGTAAACCATACAATGTATCATTCTCATGAGTATAACATTGCCGTTCTGGCCCCGGCCTATACAAATCCCAGTATAACATCATGAAAGAAAGGAATTAACAGCTTTACATGATTCATATATCACATACCTGACCCAGCAATAATAATATTACTGCAGTGTAGTGTATATACAAGCTTGTAGACCACTGCGGTTATTATACAGTCGCACTGTTTTGATCACTTGATACTTAGGCTAGGTTCAAACGCCGTACTTCTCATGAACAGAACCTAATGTAAATTAGCTTGAAGTCTTGTACAAAGGATTTTGCTAATTCTTTCTTCTTTGTAATTACAATTGTTGATGATATGCAAAGTGGGGTAATTAATGGTATGGTGCATTGTTATTCAAATTATTGACGTATTTGGAGAAACATGCGGAATATTTGTCTCATGAGAACAAGTCCGGAGATCTGATCATATTCATATCACCAAATGCCCAGTCCGCGTATTTGTATTTGTAGGTTCGTCGTACGTAGATTTTGAACGTTATCTCGGCCAATATTTACTAGATTTCAATTCTGAAAACAGATTTGGAATTACCGAGTCCAAATACATAACACACGTACCTATTATATTACGAGAACGTGCCTACCCTTCGTATAAACCTGCTTATGTACTTAAAAATTTATCGGCTATGTTTGTTCCTTTTTTCTCCCCAGATATGTACGAATGTGCGACTGCTAGCTTACAGTACAGCGGATAACTTTGGTGTAATCCACAAACTACTGGAATTATTAAAGCATTGTAAGGCTGTAAGCAGTAAATTATTAGGGGGTTAGGGTTAGGATCTTTGTTGTTTTGGGGTTGATTATCACCCTCGCTTCGCGACCTCGCTTGCGAGGGATAACTGAGCATATTAATTAATACATTATTAATAATCAATATAATGAAAAGTGCAAGTGCTGGTAATAATAATAATAAAAATTCCCAACTATTTCCATGGTGAGCCATCTAGTGCGAAAAGTGATTTCTGCCGGATGTTGAAATTTTAAATGCCTCAATAATTAAAAATCTCCTTCAATAATTAAAGTGCTTATGAAGGAGAAATATTCAAAACTAAAAATCATTGTTACAATATTGTTGAAGTGAAAATAATCCATTGGAAAATCCATTGTCCACTTGCTCGTTGTGTGGTGAAGGCTAAAAGAGATGACTCACAGGGACCATACAAAAATTACCAAAAGGCTGAGCCGGTGGAAAACATGGCAGGGCTATGACTTTTTGGATATTAATAACTAATAGCAGGGCACCTACTTTTTCTGTTATTAAAACATTGACTTAATAACACCTCCAAGAATATAATCTTACGAATAATATATCTAAGAATATATTATATATTTTAAAATAATACAATATAAATACTATAAACAATATAATATATACAGTAAGTATCTGTATAACATCTGCCATGGATGGCAGTTTCTCTGCCAATGTTTGCCCTTGGAAACTCTCAGACACGTTATAAAAGCCGACTAGTCCGAGACCACCAACACATTTCCTTGATTTTTATTAAGATGAAGACACAACGGCAGGGCATTGACGTTTTACCCTAAAGGTTGATAGCAGGGCAAAGACTTTTTTTACCTTGAAAGCAAGGACGGCAAAAACCTTTTTGGTACAATTTTCTTTTTTCCCCCGGCGCAACCTTTTGGTAATTTTTGCATGGTCCCTCAAAAGAACCTTCTCGTTTTCAATAAATAGTCTAACCTAATCCCAATAATAATCCTAACCCTAAACCTAAACCTAACCGTAGCTAACCCTAACCTAACCAAAAATAGGTACGCAATGCGTACATGTGACTACCGCTATTGGATAGACAAGGAAGACTTAAGAAGCAATGCATGAAAATGCGTGAAAAGCACAGAGACGCAAATAAATTGGTAGTTATTATAAACCATTTTATAAATGTGTTGGTAATTTGAACATGGCACATACTATAAATACATAAAATAAAGACTGGATCGAGCAACTATTGTTCAGAAAATGAAGCCGTAGGTATTTATCCTGGGCGTTCTGTGACCCTCTCTCGCAAACAATCGTCTTCTGGACGATCTTTTTTAGTATCCGCGAGAGGTGGGACGAAATGAGAGATTGTACTGCATCATACAATCGGACATGCCTGCATGATGAAATACTCATAGAACTGCTAACCCCAAAACAACTTAGATCTTACCATAATCCCCCGCCTAATGAGTTTTCTAACCCCCCGCCTAATTGTTTTCTAATACTAACCTTAAAGTGCCCCTAACCTCAAACTTCTTTATTGTCTTATTTGGAAGAACTTTTAAAATGATAAAGTAACTTATTTTGAAGATTTTCACTTCTTCGCTTTCTTTTTGAGATATATCAGTTTGTTTGATATGCAAATATCTGGAATTTCGTCAACATGCATAATGAGTTATCAGAGAATGTTATATATCCTTGCGTTCATCAAATAAAAACACTAAAGTGTGAATAACACGTGTGTGCGTTTCTCCCACAACACCAAACTTCTTGATTTTAAAGGATTTCGTTCGAGAATGAAAGAGATATACACATATTTCTCCAATAAGTCATTATGCATGTGTGACGAAATTCCAGACATTTGCATTAAAACAAACTGATATATCTCAAAAAGAAAGCAAAGAAACGAAAATCGTCAAAAGAAGTTACTTTATCATTTTAAAAGTTCTTCCAAACAAGACAATAAAACATTTTGAGGTTATGGGCACTTTAATATTAATAAAAAGATCGTCGATTACTTGCGATTTTACAGAAGACGATTACTTGCGAGAGGGGGTCACAGAACGCCCTGGATAAATTGACGACGGAAGCTGTAAGTAGGCCGTGGTGACCATCTTGTTGGAACCACGTTATATAGTTTTATTAGGCGACAGAGAGTATCTGTTTCTGATCTTTTAAGATGCTAAAATTTCATATTTTCCTTGACATTTAAAACATCCCTTGCTCAAAATAAATATGTATGAGCATAAAAAAGAGGCGTATGTAAATTTCAAAAGATGCCTAATTTGAAAATGCATAAAATTAAAATGCACTCGTAAATAGTGTTCAATAAATTGAAAATCTACGTTAATCCCGCGTGTGCAGGGTGTGGAGAAAAAGGACGGAAACCGCCAATTTACGTCAAACGGTCGTTACGCTTAAATTGCTCCATGATTGTAATGACTTATATATTTGGATATAGTATGAAAAAGCGAATTAAGTAAACTATAATATGTAGTGAAATACATAAGTAAAAGTACAGTTACGTATTTCCGTAGACGACGTTTCGGACGTGTTTCCTCCTTCTGGTCAGATGGAAAATGAGAGCAATGTTCGCGATATATATAGTTGGCATACGAAAGAAGTGCCGAAATACATTGTTTACGTTCAATCTATGGAGAAGTCTGTTAAGGCTCCAGATTACGTAAAAAGAATCAAGCGAGTTTGGCCGAAAATATAGTTTGAATTATTTGCCTAGATAGGAGTTACCGTATGGGCTATAAGGCCTAACCTCAGACCGACCTAAATTTGTTCATTTCGGTTCTTGTTTCAGACATGCAACAGGCCGCCTCACAGTTTCAAATATGACCATCGATAACAATTAATATATATGTTAATATTGAATGACATCAACTGTTAATATTCTTACAACTTTTAGAACACTCGTTATAAGAAGGCGGATTATTCATGGACTTAGAACTTGGATCAGCTCGCAACCAACCCGAACTTAGGCCGGTGGCGTGAACTGAGTCTTAGGCTGACCCATGGGCATGAGTAAACAAGACATCAGTCCGACCTGAACGCAGGTCGCATAAATTTAGATGATCAGCGTCGATACATATGCAGTTAATTCTGTATTAAGTATCAACAAGTCCATAGTATATCCACAAACAGCAGGCTTTTAACATTAAACCACTAGTCAGTTAATTTTCTCGCTAACAACGATACGATACCTGCAATTATGGTTGATACCAGCAATATAAGGTTGTGGTCAACGACGATAGCGGATCTTATTGTGATACGAACTTTAAATCTCACGTTTACACATACATGTATATACACAACAAGAACAAACAACAAACAAAACAAAGTGACATTACGGCTAAATCACGAACGTGCAGTAAACCATACAATGTATCATTCTCATGAGTATAACATTGCCGTTCTGGCCCCCGGCCTATACAAATCCCAGTATAACATCATGAAAGAAAGGAATTAACAGCTTTACATGATTCATATATCACATACCTGACCCAGCAATAATAATATTACTGCAGTGTAGTGTATATACAAGCTTGTAGACCACTGCGGTTATTATACAGTCGCACTGTTTTGGTCACTTGATACTTAGGCTAGGTTCAAACGCCGTACTTCTCATGAACAGAACCGAATGTAAATTAGCTTGAAGTCTTGTACAAAGGATTTTGCTAATTCTTTCTTCTTTGTAATTACAATTGTTGATGATATGCAAAGTGGGGTAATTAATGGTATATGGTGCATTGTTATTCAAATTATTGACGTATTTGGAGAAACATGCGGAATATTTGTCTCATGAGAACAAGTCCGAAGATCTGATCATATTCATATCACCAAATGCCCAGTCCGCGTATTTGTATTTGTAGGTTCGTCGTACGTAGATTTTGAACGTTATCTCGGCCAATATTTACTAGATTTCAATTCTGAAAACAGATTTGGAATTACCGAGTCTAAATACATAACACACGTACCTATTATATCACGAGAACGTGCATACCCTTCGTATAAACCTGCTTATGTACTTAAAAATGTATCGGCCATGTTTGTTACTAGATCATGGTCGAGATATGTACGAATGTGCGACTGCTAGCTTACAGTACCTCACGTTGTAATCCACAAACTACTGGAATTATTAAAGCATTGTAAGCAGTAAATTATTAGGGGGTTAGGATCTTTGTTGTTTTGGGGTTGATTATCACCCTCGCTTGCGAGGGATAACTAAGCATATTAATTAATATATTATTAATAATCAATATAATGAAAAGTGCAAGTGCTGGTAATAATAATAATAAAAATTCCCAACTATTTCCATGGTGAGCCATCTAGTGCGAAAAGTGATTTCTGCCGGATGTTGAAATTTTAAATGCCTCAATAATTAAAAATCTCCTTCAATAATTAAAGTGCTTATGAAGGAGAAATATTCAAAACTAAAAATCATTGTTACAATATTGTTGAAGTGAAAATAATCCATTGGAAAATCCATTGTCCACTTGCTCGTTGTGTGGTGACTCAGGGACCATACAAAAATTACCAAAAGGCTGAGCCGGTGGAAAACATGGCAGGGCTATGACTTTTTGGATAATAACTAATAGCAGGGCACCTACTTTTTCTGTTATTAAAACATTGACTTAATAACACCTCCAAGAATATAATCTTACGAATAATATATCTAGCTAAGAATATATTATATATTTTAAAATAATACAATATAAATACTATAAACAATATAATATATACAGTAAGTATCTGTATACAGGGGCGTACCGTGCGGGGTGTGACCCCCCCCCCCCCACACACACTTTTCACTGAATTGGTCGGTAAAACGCGGAGTCGGTCGGTAAAGCCTGGCATCGTCGGTAAAACCTTGTAATAGTCAAATCTGTCGGTAAACTGTTCGTCGATATTAGATCGTTGGTAAAATTGACTTCATGCGACTGTTTAAACTTTGCCGGTTGTATAAAATTCATAAATTAGCAGTCGGTAGATTGGAAAATTTTAAGCGGAGAAGCAGTCACGTAGACGTGGCAATTAGTAGTGCTAGAAAGCAAGTTCTGGCGCAAAACAGAACGGGTACAAAACAGAAAAGTGATAAACGGTACTTTTAGACTGTTGTCGCGGTACTTATCAGGACAAGCTCTAGCATTTCGTGGTGGACCAGGAAATGTTGCCATTTACATCATCATTACCAGTGGTGATGATGATGTAAATGGCAACTTCAACTTCAGGCAACTGGGCAACCTCCTTTCACGTAGTATTTCCATTTCACGTTGGATTTCCATTTCTCAAAATCTCAAAATTTACGAATTTAGGGGATTTTACGAATTTACGGGATGTTTTTTTCCCCGATTTCCGATCCAACCTAGTATCCAGGTACTTTTCTCCGGAGGAGCGTCGACGTACAAGGCAATCGGGAAGAAAATCTGCGCCCACGAGTTCGTCGGTAAAACTAAGACGATACACCCCCATCCAAAATGGTCACGGTACGCCACTGTCCGTATATCTGCCATGGATGGCAGTTTCTCTGCCAATGTTTGCCCTTGGAAACTCTCAGACACGTTATAAAAGCCGACTAGTCCGAGACCACCAACACATTTCCTTGATTTTTATTAAGATGAAGACACAACGGCAGGGCATTGACTTTTTACCCTAAAGGTTGATAGCAGGGCTAAGACTTTTTTTACCTTGAAAGCAAGGAGGGCAAAAACCTTTTTTGTACAATTTTCTTTTTTCCACCGGCCCAACCTTTTGGTAATTTTTGCATGGTCCCTCAAAAGAACCTTCTCGTTTTCAATAAATAGTCTAACCTAATCCCAATAATAATCCTAACCCTAAACCTAAACCTAACCGTAGCTAACCCTAACCATGGATAGTAAATAGACTGGATAGGAAACTAAGATCACGTGCGACGTTTCCAGCATGCTGATTGGTTTAGGCACCAGTTGGTCGCGTGAAAACCTTAGTTGCAAATCGTGATGTCACAAAATCACCATAAATCGCAACGTTTAGCAATAATACAGCTAAAAATGATAGTCAAACTACCAAAAAATATCACAATGCCACTTTACGATGGAATATCCGACTACCATTACTCATTTTAGGCGAAAAGATCCAACTTTAGACGGTGAAAAACGCGTCGCAAATTTCAACTAAAACAACGGTAGTTTTTGCGACGCCAGTTTCTTCACCACAAAAAGAAAACAGCTGAAACAAAGACGAACAGCATTTACCTCGATCATTTGGTCGTGGCTTAGGCAGGTTTGTAAGACGATGAAACATTTTGGAATCTCAATATAGCTACTTGAATACGAAAATATGGAGAAGTCGACGAGAAACTCAGCAAAATCTGTGTACTCGTGACATCTTCGTGACATCACGAATTTCAACTAGGTTTTCGCGCTGACGTCAACCAGTTTCCTATCCAGTCTATTTACTATCCATGCCCTAACCTAACCAAAAATAGGTACGCAATGCGTACATGTGACTACCGCTATTGGATAGACAAGGAAGACTTAAGAAGCAATGCATGAAAATGCGTGAAAAGCACAGAGACGCAAATAAATTGGTAGTTATTATAAACCATTTTATAAATGTGTTGGTAATTTGAACATGGCACATACTATAAATACATAAAATAAAGACTGGATCGAGCAACTATTGTTCAGAAAATGAAGCCGTAGGTATTTATCCTGGGCGTTCTGTGACCCTCTCTCGCAAACAATCGTCTTCTGGACGATCTTTTTTAGTATCCGCGAGAGGTGGGACGAAATGAGAGATTGTACTGCATCATACAATCGGACATGCCTGCATGATGAAATACATCATAGAACTGCTAACCCCAAAACAACTTAGATCTTACCATAATCCCCCGCCTAATGGGTTTTCTAACCCCCCGCCTAATTGTTTTCTAATACTAACCTTAAAGTGCCCCTAACCTCAAACTTCTTTATTGTCTTATTTGGAAGAACTTTTAAAATGATAAAGTAACTTATTTTGAAGATTTTCACTTCTTCGCTTTCTTTTTGAGATATATCAGTTTGTTTGATATGCAAATATCTGGAATTTCGTCAACATGCATAATGAGTTATCAGAGAATGTTATATATCCTTGCGTTCATCAAATAAAAACACTAAAGTGTGAATAACACGTGTGTGCGTTTCTACCACAACACCAAACTTCTTGATTTTAAAGGATTTCGTTCGAGAATGAAAGAGATATACACATTTCTCCAATAAGTCATTATGTATGTGTGACGAAATTCCAGACATTTGCATTAAAACAAACTGATATATCTCAAAAAGAAAGCAAAGAAACGAAAATCGTCAAAAGTAGTTACTTTATCATTTTAAAAGTTCTTCCAAACAAGACAATAGAACATTTTGAGGTTATGGGCACTTTAATATTAATAAAAAGATCGTCGATTACTTGCGATTTTACAGAAGACGATTACTTGCGAGAGGGGGTCACAGAACGCCCTGGATAAATTGACGACGGAAGCTGTAAGTAGGCCGTGGTGACCATCTTGTTGGAACCACGTTATATAGTTTTATTAGGCGACAGAGAGTATCTGTTTCTGATCTTTTAAGATGCTAAAATTTCATATTTTCCTTGACATTTAAAACATCCCTTGCTCAAAATAAATATGTATTAGCATAAAAAAGAGGCGTATGTAAATTTCAAAAGATGCCTAATTTGAAAATGCATAAAATTAAAATGCACTCGTAAATAGTGTTCAATAAATTGAAAATCTACGTTAATCCCGCGTGTGCAGGGTGTGGAGAAAAAGGACGGAAACCGCCAATTTACGTCAAACGGTCGTTACGCTTAAATTGCTCCATGATTGTAATGACTTATATATTTGGATATAGTATGAAAAAGCGAATTAAGTAAACTATAATATGTAGTGAAATACATAAGTAAAAGTACAGTTACGTATTTCCGTAGACGACGTTTCGGACGTGTTTCCTCCTTCTGGTCAGATGGAAAATGAGAGCAATGCTCGCGATATATATAGTTGGCATACGAAAGAAGTGCCGAAATACATTGTTTACGTTCAATCTATGGAGAAGTCTGTTAAGGCTCCAGATTACGTAAAAAGAATCAAGCGAGTTTGGCCGAAAATATAGTTTGAATTATTTGCCTAGATAGGAGTTACCGTATGGGCTATAAGGCCTAACCTCAGACCGACCTAAATTTGTTCATTTCGGTTCTTGTTTCAGACATGCAACAGGCCGCCTCACAGTTTCAAATATGACCATCGATAACAATTAATATATATGTTAATATTGAATGACATCAACTGTTAATATTCTTACAACTTTTAGAACACTCGTTATAAGAAGGCGGATTATTCATGGACTTAGAACTTGGATCTCGCAACCAACCCGAACTTAGGCCGGTGGCGTGAACTGAGTCTTAGCCTGACCCATGGGCATGAGTAAACAAGACATCAGTCCGACCTCAACGCAGGTCGCATAAATTTAGATGATCAGCGTCGATACATATGCAGTTAATTCTGTATTAAGTATCAACAAGTCCATAGTATATCCACAAACAGCAGGCTTTTAACATCAAACCACTAGTCAGTTAATTTTCTCGCTAACAACGATACGATACCTGCAATTATGGTTGATACCAGCAATATAAGGTTGTGGTCAACGACGATAGCGGATCTTATTGTGATACGAACTTTAAATCTCACGTTTACACATACATGTATATACACAACAAGAACAAACAACAAACAAAACAAAGTGACATTACGGCTAAATCACGAACGTGCAGTAAACCATACAATGTATCATTCTCATGAGTATAACATTGCCGTTCTGGCCCCCGGCCTATACAAATCCCAGTATAACATCATGAAAGAAAGGAATTAACAGCTTTACATGATTCATATATCACATACCTGACCCAGCAATAATAATATTACTGCAGTGTAGTGTATATACAAGCTTGTAGACCACTGCGGTTATTATACAGTCGCACTGTTTTGATCACTTGATACTTAGGCCAGGTTCAGACGCCGTACTTCTCATGAACAGAACCTAATGTAAATTAGCTTGAAGTCTTGTACAAAGGATTTTGCTAATTCTTTCTTCTTTGTAATTACAATTGTTGATGATATGCAAAGTGGGGTAATTAATGGTATGGTGCATTGTTATTCAAATTATTGACGTATTTGGAGAAACATGCGGAATATTTGTCTCATGAGAACAAGTCCGGAGATCTGATCATATTCATATCACCAAATGCCCAGTCCGCGTATTTGTATTTGTAGGTTCGTCGTACGTAGATTTTGAACGTTATCTCGGCCAATATTTACTAGATTTCAATTCTGAAAACAGATTTGGAATTACCGAGTCCAAATACATAACACACGTACCTATTATATTACGAGAACGTGCCTACCCTTCGTATAAACCTGCTTATGTACTTAAAAATGTATCGGCTATGTTTGTTCCTTTTTTCTCCCCAGATATGTACGAATGTGCGACTGCTAGCTTACAGTACAGCGGATAACTTTGGTGTAATCCACAAACTACTGGAATTATTAAAGCATTGTAAGGCTGTAAGCAGTAAATTATTAGGGGGTTAGGGTTAGGATCTTTGTTGTTTTGGGGTTGATTATCACCCTCGCTTCGCGACCTCGCTTGCGAGGGATAACTGAGCATATTAATTAATACATTATTAATAATCAATATAATGAAAAGTGCAAGTGCTGGTAATAATAATAATAAAAATTCCCAACTATTTCCATGGTGAGCCATCTAGTGCGAAAAGTGATTTCTGCCGGATGTTGAAATTTTAAATGCCTCAATAATTAAAAATCTCCTTCAATAATTAAAGTGCTTATGAAGGAGAAATATTCAAAACTAAAAATCATTGTTACAATATTGTTGAAGTGAAAATAATCCATTGGAAAATCCATTGTCCACTTGCTCGTTGTGTGGTGAAGGCTAAAAGAGATGACTCACAGGGACCATACAAAAATTACCAAAAGGCTGAGCCGGTGGAAAACATGGCAGGGCTATGACTTTTTGGATATTAATAACTAATAGCAGGGCACCTACTTTTTCTGTTATTAAAACATTGACTTAATAACACCTCCAAGAATATAATCTTACGAATAATATATCTAAGAATATATTATATATTTTAAAATAATACAATATAAATACTATAAACAATATAATATATACAGTAAGTATCTGTATAACATCTGCCATGGATGGCAGTTTCTCTGCCAATGTTTGCCCTTGGAAACTCTCAGACACGTTATAAAAGCCGACTAGTCCGAGACCACCAACACATTTCCTTGATTTTTATTAAGATGAAGACACAACGGCAGGGCATTGACGTTTTTACCCTAAAGGTTGATAGCAGGGCAAAGACTTTTTTTACCTTGAAAGCAAGGAGGGCAAAAACCTTTTTTGTACAATTTTCTTTTTTCCCCCGGCGCAACCTTTTGGTAATTTTTGCATGGTCCCTCAAAAGAACCTTCTCGTTTTCAATAAATAGTCTAACCTAATCCCAATAATAATCCTAACCCTAAACCTAAACCTAACCGTAGCTAACCCTAACCTAACCAAAAATAGGTACGCAATGCGTACATGTGACTACCGCTATTGGATAGACAAGGAAGACTTAAGAAGCAATGCATGAAAATGCGTGAAAAGCACAGAGACGCAAATAAATTGGTAGTTATTATAAACCATTTTATAAATGTGTTGGTAATTTGAACATGGCACATACTATAAATACATAAAATAAAGACTGGATCGAGCAACTATTGTTCAGAAAATGAAGCCGTAGGTATTTATCCTGGGCGTTCTGTGACCCTCTCTCGCAAACAATCGTCTTCTGGACGATCTTTTTTAGTATCCGCGAGAGGTGGGACGAAATGAGAGATTGTACTGCATCATACAATCGGACATGCCTGCATGATGAAATACTCATAGAACTGCTAACCCCAAAACAACTTAGATCTTACCATAATCCCCCGCCTAATGAGTTTTCTAACCCCCCGCCTAATTGTTTTCTAATACTAACCTTAAAGTGCCCCTAACCTCAAACTTCTTTATTGTCTTATTTGGAAGAACTTTTAAAATGATAAAGTAACTTATTTTGAAGATTTTCACTTCTTCGCTTTCTTTTTGAGATATATCAGTTTGTTTGATATGCAAATATCTGGAATTTCGTCAACATGCATAATGAGTTATCAGAGAATGTTATATATCCTTGCGTTCATCAAATAAAAACACTAAAGTGTGAATAACACGTGTGTGCGTTTCTCCCACAACACCAAACTTCTTGATTTTAAAGGATTTCGTTCGAGAATGAAAGAGATATACACATATTTCTCCAATAAGTCATTATGCATGTGTGACGAAATTCCAGACATTTGCATTAAAACAAACTGATATATCTCAAAAAGAAAGCAAAGAAACGAAAATCGTCAAAAGAAGTTACTTTATCATTTTAAAAGTTCTTCCAAACAAGACAATAAAACATTTTGAGGTTATGGGCACTTTAATATTAATAAAAAGATCGTCGATTACTTGCGATTTTACAGAAGACGATTACTTGCGAGAGGGGGTCACAGAACGCCCTGGATAAATTGACGACGGAAGCTGTAAGTAGGCCGTGGTGACCATCTTGTTGGAACCACGTTATATAGTTTTATTAGGCGACAGAGAGTATCTGTTTCTGATCTTTTAAGATGCTAAAATTTCATATTTTCCTTGACATTTAAAACATCCCTTGCTCAAAATAAATATGTATGAGCATAAAAAAGAGGCGTATGTAAATTTCAAAAGATGCCTAATTTGAAAATGCATAAAATTAAAATGCACTCGTAAATAGTGTTCAATAAATTGAAAATCTACGTTAATCCCGCGTGTGCAGGGTGTGGAGAAAAAGGACGGAAACCGCCAATTTACGTCAAACGGTCGTTACGCTTAAATTGCTCCATGATTGTAATGACTTATATATTTGGATATAGTATGAAAAAGCGAATTAAGTAAACTATAATATGTAGTGAAATACATAAGTAAAAGTACAGTTACGTATTTCCGTAGACGACGTTTCGGACGTGTTTCCTCCTTCTGGTCAGATGGAAAATGAGAGCAATGTTCGCGATATATATAGTTGGCATACGAAAGAAGTGCCGAAATACATTGTTTACGTTCAATCTATGGAGAAGTCTGTTAAGGCTCCAGATTACGTAAAAAGAATCAAGCGAGTTTGGCCGAAAATATAGTTTGAATTATTTGCCTAGATAGGAGTTACCGTATGGGCTATAAGGCCTAACCTCAGACCGACCTAAATTTGTTCATTTCGGTTCTTGTTTCAGACATGCAACAGGCCGCCTCACAGTTTCAAATATGACCATCGATAACAATTAATATATATGTTAATATTGAATGACATCAACTGTTAATATTCTTACAACTTTTAGAACACTCGTTATAAGAAGGCGGATTATTCATGGACTTAGAACTTGGATCAGCTCGCAACCAACCCGAACTTAGGCCGGTGGCGTGAACTGAGTCTTAGGCTGACCCATGGGCATGAGTAAACAAGACATCAGTCCGACCTGAACGCAGGTCGCATAAATTTAGATGATCAGCGTCGATACATATGCAGTTAATTCTGTATTAAGTATCAACAAGTCCATAGTATATCCACAAACAGCAGGCTTTTAAACATTAAACCACTAGTCAGTTAATTTTCTCGCTAACAACGATACGATACCTGCAATTATGGTTGATACCAGCAATATAAGGTTGTGGTCAACGACGATAGCGGATCTTATTGTGATACGAACTTTAAATCTCACGTTTACACATACATGTATATACACAACAAGAACAAACAACAAACAAAACAAAGTGACATTACGGCTAAATCACGAACGTGCAGTAAACCATACAATGTATCATTCTCATGAGTATAACATTGCCGTTCTGGCCCCCGGCCTATACAAATCCCAGTATAACATCATGAAAGAAAGGAATTAACAGCTTTACATGATTCATATATCACATACCTGACCCAGCAATAATAATATTACTGCAGTGTAGTGTATATACAAGCTTGTAGACCACTGCGGTTATTATACAGTCGCACTGTTTTGGTCACTTGATACTTAGGCTAGGTTCAAACGCCGTACTTCTCATGAACAGAACCGAATGTAAATTAGCTTGAAGTCTTGTACAAAGGATTTTGCTAATTCTTTCTTCTTTGTAATTACAATTGTTGATGATATGCAAAGTGGGGTAATTAATGGTATATGGTGCATTGTTATTCAAATTATTGACGTATTTGGAGAAACATGCGGAATATTTGTCTCATGAGAACAAGTCCGAAGATCTGATCATATTCATATCACCAAATGCCCAGTCCGCGTATTTGTATTTGTAGGTTCGTCGTACGTAGATTTTGAACGTTATCTCGGCCAATATTTACTAGATTTCAATTCTGAAAACAGATTTGGAATTACCGAGTCTAAATACATAACACACGTACCTATTATATCACGAGAACGTGCATACCCTTCGTATAAACCTGCTTATGTACTTAAAAATGTATCGGCCATGTTTGTTACTAGATCATGGTCGAGATATGTACGAATGTGCGACTGCTAGCTTACAGTACCTCACGTTGTAATCCACAAACTACTGGAATTATTAAAGCATTGTAAGCAGTAAATTATTAGGGGGTTAGGATCTTTGTTGTTTTGGGGTTGATTATCACCCTCGCTTGCGAGGGATAACTAAGCATATTAATTAATATATTATTAATAATCAATATAATGAAAAGTGCAAGTGCTGGTAATAATAATAATAAAAATTCCCAACTATTTCCATGGTGAGCCATCTAGTGCGAAAAGTGATTTCTGCCGGATGTTGAAATTTTAAATGCCTCAATAATTAAAAATCTCCTTCAATAATTAAAGTGCTTATGAAGGAGAAATATTCAAAACTAAAAATCATTGTTACAATATTGTTGAAGTGAAAATAATCCATTGGAAAATCCATTGTCCACTTGCTCGTTGTGTGGTGACTCAGGGACCATACAAAAATTACCAAAAGGCTGAGCCGGTGGAAAACATGGCAGGGCTATGACTTTTTGGATAATAACTAATAGCAGGGCACCTACTTTTTCTGTTATTAAAACATTGACTTAATAACACCTCCAAGAATATAATCTTACGAATAATATATCTAGCTAAGAATATATTATATATTTTAAAATAATACAATATAAATACTATAAACAATATATATATACAGTAAGTATCTGTATACAGGGGCGTACCGTGCGGGGTGTGACCCCCCCCCCCCCCCCCCCCCCACACACACTTTTCACTGAATTGGTCGGTAAAACGCGGAGTCGGTCGGTAAAGCCTGGCATCGTCGGTAAAACCTTGTAATAGTCAAATCTGTCGGTAAACTGTTCGTCGATATTAGATCGTTGGTAAAATTGACTTCATGCGACTGTTTAAACTTTGCCGGTTGTATAAAATTCATAAATTAGCAGTCGGTAGATTGGAAAATTTTAAGCGGAGAAGCAGTCACGTAGACGTGGCAATTAGTAGTGCTAGAAAGCAAGTTCTGGCGCAAAACAGAACGGGTACAAAACAGAAAAGTGATAAACGGTACTTTTAGACTGTTGTCGCGGTACTTATCAGGACAAGCTCTAGCATTTCGTGGTGGACCAGGAAATGTTGCCATTTACATCATCATTACCAGTGGTGATGATGATGTAAATGGCAACTTCAACTTCAGGCAACTGGGCAACCTCCTTTCACGTAGTATTTCCATTTCACGTTGGATTTCCATTTCTCAAAATCTCAAAATTTACGAATTTAGGGGATTTTACGAATTTACGGGATGTTTTTTTCCCCGATTTCCGATCCAACCTAGTATCCAGGTACTTTTCTCCGGAGGAGCGTCGACGTACAAGGCAATCGGGAAGAAAATCTGCGCCCACGAGTTCGTCGGTAAAACTAAGACGATACACCCCCATCCAAAATGGTCACGGTACGCCACTGTCCGTATATCTGCCATGGATGGCAGTTTCTCTGCCAATGTTTGCCCTTGGAAACTCTCAGACACGTTATAAAAGCCGACTAGTCCGAGACCACCAACACATTTCCTTGATTTTTATTAAGATGAAGACACAACGGCAGGGCATTGACTTTTTACCCTAAAGGTTGATAGCAGGGCAAAGACTTTTTTTACCTTGAAAGCAAGGAGGGCAAAAACCTTTTTTGTACAATTTTCTTTTTTCCACCGGCCCAACCTTTTGGTAATTTTTGCATGGTCCCTCAAAAGAACCTTCTCGTTTTCAATAAATAGTCTAACCTAATCCCAATAATAATCCTAACCCTAAACCTAAACCTAACCGTAGCTAACCCTAACCATGGATAGTAAATAGACTGGATAGGAAACTAAGATCACGTGCGACGTTTCCAGCATGCTGATTGGTTTAGGCACCAGTTGGTCGCGTGAAAACCTTAGTTGCAAATCGTGATGTCACAAAATCACCATAAATCGCAACGTTTAGCAATAATACAGCTAAAAATGATAGTCAAACTACCAAAAAATATCACAATGCCACTTTACGATGGAATATCCGACTACCATTACTCATTTTAGGCGAAAAGATCCAACTTTAGACGGTGAAAAACGCGTCGCAAATTTCAACTAAAACAACGGTAGTTTTGCGACGCCAGTTTCTTCACCACAAAACGAAAACAGCTGAAACAAAGACGAACAGCATTTACCTCGATCATTTGGTCGTGGCTTAGGCAGGTTTGTAAGACGATGAAACATTTTGGAATCTCAATATAGCTACTTGAATACGAAAATATGGAGAAGTCGACGAGAAACTCAGCAAAATCTGTGTACTCGTGACATCTTCGTGACATCACGAATTTCAACTAGGTTTTCGCGCTGACGTCAACCAGTTTCCTATCCAGTCTATTTACTATCCATGCCCTAACCTAACCAAAAATAGGTACGCAATGCGTACATGTGACTACCGCTATTGGATAGACAAGGAAGACTTAAGAAGCAATGCATGAAAATGCGTGAAAAGCACAGAGAC
This sequence comes from Chrysogorgia sp. JL179-B06, assembly GCA_035772405.1. Classification (NCBI taxonomy): domain Eukaryota; kingdom Metazoa; phylum Cnidaria; class Anthozoa; order Scleralcyonacea; family Chrysogorgiidae; genus Chrysogorgia; species Chrysogorgia sp. JL179-B06. Next base: position 423,859 of record JAYKKM010000123.1, on the reverse strand, counting down.
GCAAATAAATTGGTAGTTATTATAAACCATTTTATAAATGTGTTGGTAATTTGAACATGGCACATACTATAAATACATAAAATAAAGACTGGATCGAGCAACTATTGTTCAGAAAATGAAGCCGTAGGTATTTATCCTGGGCGTTCTGTGACCCTCTCTCGCAAACAATCGTCTTCTGGACGATCTTTTTTAGTATCCGCGAGAGGTGGGACGAAATGAGAGATTGTACTGCATCATACAATCGGACATGCCTGCATGATGAAATACATCATAGAACTGCTAACCCCAAAACAACTTAGATCTTACCATAATCCCCCGCCTAATGGGTTTTCTAACCCCCCGCCTAATTGTTTTCTAATACTAACCTTAAAGTGCCCCTAACCTCAAACTTCTTTATTGTCTTATTTGGAAGAACTTTTAAAATGATAAAGTAACTTATTTTGAAGATTTTCACTTCTTCGCTTTCTTTTTGAGATATATCAGTTTGTTTGATATGCAAATATCTGGAATTTCGTCAACATGCATAATGAGTTATCAGAGAATGTTATATATCCTTGCGTTCATCAAATAAAAACACTAAAGTGTGAATAACACGTGTGTGCGTTTCTACCACAACACCAAACTTCTTGATTTTAAAGGATTTCGTTCGAGAATGAAAGAGATATACACATTTCTCCAATAAGTCATTATGTATGTGTGACGAAATTCCAGACATTTGCATTAAAACAAACTGATATATCTCAAAAAGAAAGCAAAGAAACGAAAATCGTCAAAAGTAGTTACTTTATCATTTTAAAAGTTCTTCCAAACAAGACAATAGAACATTTTGAGGTTATGGGCACTTTAATATTAATAAAAAGATCGTCGATTACTTGCGATTTTACAGAAGACGATTACTTGCGAGAGGGGGTCACAGAACGCCCTGGATAAATTGACGACGGAAGCTGTAAGTAGGCCGTGGTGACCATCTTGTTGGAACCACGTTATATAGTTTTATTAGGCGACAGAGAGTATCTGTTTCTGATCTTTTAAGATGCTAAAATTTCATATTTTCCTTGACATTTAAAACATCCCTTGCTCAAAATAAATATGTATTAGCATAAAAAAGAGGCGTATGTAAATTTCAAAAGATGCCTAATTTGAAAATGCATAAAATTAAAATGCACTCGTAAATAGTGTTCAATAAATTGAAAATCTACGTTAATCCCGCGTGTGCAGGGTGTGGAGAAAAAGGACGGAAACCGCCAATTTACGTCAAACGGTCGTTACGCTTAAATTGCTCCATGATTGTAATGACTTATATATTTGGATATAGTATGAAAAAGCGAATTAAGTAAACTATAATATGTAGTGAAATACATAAGTAAAAGTACAGTTACGTATTTCCGTAGACGACGTTTCGGACGTGTTTCCTCCTTCTGGTCAGATGGAAAATGAGAGCAATGCTCGCGATATATATAGTTGGCATACGAAAGAAGTGCCGAAATACATTGTTTACGTTCAATCTATGGAGAAGTCTGTTAAGGCTCCAGATTACGTAAAAAGAATCAAGCGAGTTTGGCCGAAAATATAGTTTGAATTATTTGCCTAGATAGGAGTTACCGTATGGGCTATAAGGCCTAACCTCAGACCGACCTAAATTTGTTCATTTCGGTTCTTGTTTCAGACATGCAACAGGCCGCCTCACAGTTTCAAATATGACCATCGATAACAATTAATATATATGTTAATATTGAATGACATCAACTGTTAATATTCTTACAACTTTTAGAACACTCGTTATAAGAAGGCGGATTATTCATGGACTTAGAACTTGGATCTCGCAACCAACCCGAACTTAGGCCGGTGGCGTGAACTGAGTCTTAGCCTGACCCATGGGCATGAGTAAACAAGACATCAGTCCGACCTCAACGCAGGTCGCATAAATTTAGATGATCAGCGTCGATACATATGCAGTTAATTCTGTATTAAGTATCAACAAGTCCATAGTATATCCACAAACAGCAGGCTTTTAACATTAAACCACTAGTCAGTTAATTTTCTCGCTAACAACGATACGATACCTGCAATTATGGTTGATACCAGCAATATAAGGTTGTGGTCAACGACGATAGCGGATCTTATTGTGATACGAACTTTAAATCTCACGTTTACACATACATGTATATACACAACAAGAACAAACAACAAACAAAAGAAAGTGACATTACGGCTAAATCACGAACGTGCAGTAAACCATACAATGTATCATTCTCATGAGTATAACATTGCCGTTCTGGCCCCCGGCCTATACAAATCCCAGTATAACATCATGAAAGAAAGGAATTAACAGCTTTACATGATTCATATATCACATACCTGACCCAGCAATAATAATATTACTGCAGTGTAGTGTATATACAAGCTTGTAGACCACTGCGGTTATTATACAGTCGCACTGTTTTGATCACTTGATACTTAGGCCAGGTTCAGACGCCGTACTTCTCATGAACAGAACCTAATGTAAATTAGCTTGAAGTCTTGTACAAAGGATTTTGCTAATTCTTTCTTCTTTGTAATTACAATTGTTGATGATATGCAAAGTGGGGTAATTAATGGTATGGTGCATTGTTATTCAAATTATTGACGTATTTGGAGAAACATGCGGAATATTTGTCTCATGAGAACAAGTCCGGAGATCTGATCATATTCATATCACCAAATGCCCAGTCCGCGTATTTGTATTTGTAGGTTCGTCGTACGTAGATTTTGAACGTTATCTCGGCCAATATTTACTAGATTTCAATTCTGAAAACAGATTTGGAATTACCGAGTCCAAATACATAACACACGTACCTATTATATTACGAGAACGTGCCTACCCTTCGTATAAACCTGCTTATGTACTTAAAAATTTATCGGCTATGTTTGTTCCTTTTTTCTCCCCAGATATGTACGAATGTGCGACTGCTAGCTTACAGTACAGCGGATAACTTTGGTGTAATCCACAAACTACTGGAATTATTAAAGCATTGTAAGGCTGTAAGCAGTAAATTATTAGGGGGTTAGGGTTAGGATCTTTGTTGTTTTGGGGTTGATTATCACCCTCGCTTCGCGACCTCGCTTGCGAGGGATAACTGAGCATATTAATTAATACATTATTAATAATCAATATAATGAAAAGTGCAAGTGCTGGTAATAATAATAATAAAAATTCCCAACTATTTCCATGGTGAGCCATCTAGTGCGAAAAGTGATTTCTGCCGGATGTTGAAATTTTAAATGCCTCAATAATTAAAAATCTCCTTCAATAATTAAAGTGCTTATGAAGGAGAAATATTCAAAACTAAAAATCATTGTTACAATATTGTTGAAGTGAAAATAATCCATTGGAAAATCCATTGTCCACTTGCTCGTTGTGTGGTGAAGGCTAAAAGAGATGACTCACAGGGACCATACAAAAATTACCAAAAGGCTGAGCCGGTGGAAAACATGGCAGGGCTATGACTTTTTGGATATTAATAACTAATAGCAGGGCACCTACTTTTTCTGTTATTAAAACATTGACTTAATAACACCTCCAAGAATATAATCTTACGAATAATATATCTAAGAATATATTATATATTTTAAAATAATACAATATAAATACTATAAACAATATAATATATACAGTAAGTATCTGTATAACATCTGCCATGGATGGCAGTTTCTCTGCCAATGTTTGCCCTTGGAAACTCTCAGACACGTTATAAAAGCCGACTAGTCCGAGACCACCAACACATTTCCTTGATTTTTATTAAGATGAAGACACAACGGCAGGGCATTGACGTTTTACCCTAAAGGTTGATAGCAGGGCAAAGACTTTTTTTACCTTGAAAGCAAGGAGGGCAAAAACCTTTTTTGTACAATTTTCTTTTTTCCCCCGGCGCAACCTTTTGGTAATTTTTGCATGGTCCCTCAAAAGAACCTTCTCGTTTTCAATAAATAGTCTAACCTAATCCCAATAATAATCCTAACCCTAAACCTAAACCTAACCGTAGCTAACCCTAACCTAACCAAAAATAGGTACGCAATGCGTACATGTGACTACCGCTATTGGATAGACAAGGAAGACTTAAGAAGCAATGCATGAAAATGCGTGAAAAGCACAGAGACGCAAATAAATTGGTAGTTATTATAAACCATTTTATAAATGTGTTGGTAATTTGAACATGGCACATACTATAAATACATAAAATAAAGACTGGATCGAGCAACTATTGTTCAGAAAATGAAGCCGTAGGTATTTATCCTGGGCGTTCTGTGACCCTCTCTCGCAAACAATCGTCTTCTGGACGATCTTTTTTAGTATCCGCGAGAGGTGGGACGAAATGAGAGATTGTACTGCATCATACAATCGGACATGCCTGCATGATGAAATACATCATAGAACTGCTAACCCCAAAACAACTTAGATCTTACCATAATCCCCCGCCTAATGAGTTTTCTAACCCCCCGCCTAATTGTTTTCTAATACTAACCTTAAAGTGCCCCTAACCTCAAACTTCTTTATTGTCTTATTTGGAAGAACTTTTAAAATGATAAAGTAACTTATTTTGAAGATTTTCACTTCTTCGCTTTCTTTTTGAGATATATCAGTTTGTTTGATATGCAAATATCTGGAATTTCGTCAACATGCATAATGAGTTATCAGAGAATGTTATATATCCTTGCGTTCATCAAATAAAAACACTAAAGTGTGAATAACACGTGTGTGCGTTTCTCCCACAACACCAAACTTCTTGATTTTAAAGGATTTCGTTCGAGAATGAAAGAGATATACACATATTTCTCCAATAAGTCATTATGCATGTGTGACGAAATTCCAGACATTTGCATTAAAACAAACTGATATATCTCAAAAAGAAAGCAAAGAAACGAAAATCGTCAAAAGAAGTTACTTTATCATTTTAAAAGTTCTTCCAAACAAGACAATAAAACATTTTGAGGTTATGGGCACTTTAATATTAATAAAAAGATCGTCGATTACTTGCGATTTTACAGAAGACGATTACTTGCGAGAGGGGGTCACAGAACGCCCTGGATAAATTGACGACGGAAGCTGTAAGTAGGCCGTGGTGACCATCTTGTTGGAACCACGTTATATAGTTTTATTAGGCGACAGAGAGTATCTGTTTCTGATCTTTTAAGATGCTAAAATTTCATATTTTCCTTGACATTTAAAACATCCCTTGCTCAAAATAAATATGTATGAGCATAAAAAAGAGGCGTATGTAAATTTCAAAAGATGCCTAATTTGAAAATGCATAAAATTAAAATGCACTCGTAAATAGTGTTCAATAAATTGAAAATCTACGTTAATCCCGCGTGTGCAGGGTGTGGAGAAAAAGGACGGAAACCGCCAATTTACGTCAAACGGTCGTTACGCTTAAATTGCTCCATGATTGTAATGACTTATATATTTGGATATAGTATGAAAAAGCGAATTAAGTAAACTATAATATGTAGTGAAATACATAAGTAAAAGTACAGTTACGTATTTCCGTAGACGACGTTTCGGACGTGTTTCCTCCTTCTGGTCAGATGGAAAATGAGAGCAATGCTCGCGATATATATAGTTGGCATACGAAAGAAGTGCCGAAATACATTGTTTACGTTCAATCTATGGAGAAGTCTGTTAAGGCTCCAGATTACGTAAAAAGAATCAAGCGAGTTTGGCCGAAAATATAGTTTGAATTATTTGCCTAGATAGGAGTTACCGTATGGGCTATAAGGCCTAACCTCAGACCGACCTAAATTTGTTCATTTCGGTTCTTGTTTCAGACATGCAACAGGCCGCCTCACAGTTTCAAATATGACCATCGATAACAATTAATATATATGTTAATATTGAATGACATCAACTGTTAATATTCTTACAACTTTTAGAACACTCGTTATAAGAAGGCGGATTATTCATGGACTTAGAACTTGGATCAGCTCGCAACCAACCCGAACTTAGGCCGGTGGCGTGAACTGAGTCTTAGGCTGACCCATGGGCATGAGTAAACAAGACATCAGTCCGACCTGAACGCAGGTCGCATAAATTTAGATGATCAGCGTCGATACATATGCAGTTAATTCTGTATTAAGTATCAACAAGTCCATAGTATATCCACAAACAGCAGGCTTTTAACATTAAACCACTAGTCAGTTAATTTTCTCGCTAACAACGATACGATACCTGCAATTATGGTTGATACCAGCAATATAAGGTTGTGGTCAACGACGATAGCGGATCTTATTGTGATACGAACTTTAAATCTCACGTTTACACATACATGTATATACACAACAAGAACAAACAACAAACAAAACAAAGTGACATTACGGCTAAATCACGAACGTGCAGTAAACCATACAATGTATCATTCTCATGAGTATAACATTGCCGTTCTGGCCCCCAGCCTATACAAATCCCAGTATAACATCATGAAAGAAAGGAATTAACAGCTTTACATGATTCATATATCACATACCTGACCCAGCAATAATAATATTACTGCAGTGTAGTGTATATACAAGCTTGTAGACCACTGCGGTTATTATACAGTCGCACTGTTTTGGTCACTTGATACTTAGGCTAGGTTCAAACGCCGTACTTCTCATGAACAGAACCGAATGTAAATTAGCTTGAAGTCTTGTACAAAGGATTTTGCTAATTCTTTCTTCTTTGTAATTACAATTGTTGATGATATGCAAAGTGGGGTAATTAATGGTATATGGTGCATTGTTATTCAAATTATTGACGTATTTGGAGAAACATGCGGAATATTTGTCTCATGAGAACAAGTCCGAAGATCTGATCATATTCATATCACCAAATGCCCAGTCCGCGTATTTGTATTTGTAGGTTCGTCGTACGTAGATTTTGAACGTTATCTCGGCCAATATTTACTAGATTTCAATTCTGAAAACAGATTTGGAATTACCGAGTCTAAATACATAACACACGTACCTATTATATCACGAGAACGTGCATACCCTTCGTATAAACCTGCTTATGTACTTAAAAATGTATCGGCCATGTTTGTTACTAGATCATGGTCGAGATATGTACGAATGTGCGACTGCTAGCTTACAGTACCTCACGTTGTAATCCACAAACTACTGGAATTATTAAAGCATTGTAAGCAGTAAATTATTAGGGGGTTAGGATCTTTGTTGTTTTGGGGTTGATTATCACCCTCGCTTGCGAGGGATAACTAAGCATATTAATTAATATATTATTAATAATCAATATAATGAAAAGTGCAAGTGCTGGTAATAATAATAATAAAAATTCCCAACTATTTCCATGGTGAGCCATCTAGTGCGAAAAGTGATTTCTGCCGGATGTTGAAATTTTAAATGCCTCAATAATTAAAAATCTCCTTCAATAATTAAAGTGCTTATGAAGGAGAAATATTCAAAACTAAAAATCATTGTTACAATATTGTTGAAGTGAAAATAATCCATTGGAAAATCCATTGTCCACTTGCTCGTTGTGTGGTGACTCAGGGACCATACAAAAATTACCAAAAGGCTGAGCCGGTGGAAAACATGGCAGGGCTATGACTTTTTGGATAATAACTAATAGCAGGGCACCTACTTTTTCTGTTATTAAAACATTGACTTAATAACACCTCCAAGAATATAATCTTACGAATAATATATCTAGCTAAGAATATATTATATATTTTAAAATAATACAATATAAATACTATAAACAATATAATATATACAGTAAGTATCTGTATACAGGGGCGTACCGTGCGGGGTGTGACCCCCCCCCCCCCCCCACACACTTTTCACTGAATTGGTCGGTAAAACGCGGAGTCGGTCGGTAAAGCCTGGCATCGTCGGTAAAACCTTGTAATAGTCAAATCTGTCGGTAAACTGTTCGTCGATATTAGATCGTTGGTAAAATTGACTTCATGCGACTGTTTAAACTTTGCCGGTTGTATAAAATTCATAAATTAGCAGTCGGTAGATTGGAAAATTTTAAGCGGAGAAGCAGTCACGTAGACGTGGCAATTAGTAGTGCTAGAAAGCAAGTTCTGGCGCAAAACAGAACGGGTACAAAACAGAAAAGTGATAAACGGTACTTTTAGACTGTTGTCGCGGTACTTATCAGGACAAGCTCTAGCATTTCGTGGTGGACCAGGAAATGTTGCCATTTACATCATCATTACCAGTGGTGATGATGATGTAAATGGCAACTTCAACTTCAGGCAACTGGGCAACCTCCTTTCACGTAGTATTTCCATTTCACGTTGGATTTCCATTTCTCAAAATCTCAAAATTTACGAATTTAGGGGATTTTACGAATTTACGGGATGTTTTTTTCCCCGATTTCCGATCCAACCTAGTATCCAGGTACTTTTCTCCGGAGGAGCGTCGACGTACAAGGCAATCGGGAAGAAAATCTGCGCCCACGAGTTCGTCGGTAAAACTAAGACGATACACCCCCATCCAAAATGGTCACGGTACGCCACTGTCCGTATATCTGCCATGGATGGCAGTTTCTCTGCCAATGTTTGCCCTTGGAAACTCTCAGACACGTTATAAAAGCCGACTAGTCCGAGACCACCAACACATTTCCTTGATTTTTATTAAGATGAAGACACAACGGCAGGGCATTGACTTTTTACCCTAAAGGTTGATAGCAGGGCAAAGACTTTTTTTACCTTGAAAGCAAGGAGGGCAAAAACCTTTTTTGTACAATTTTCTTTTTTCCACCGGCCCAACCTTTTGGTAATTTTTGCATGGTCCCTCAAAAGAACCTTCTCGTTTTCAATAAATAGTCTAACCTAATCCCAATAATAATCCTAACCCTAAACCTAAACCTAACCGTAGCTAACCCTAACCATGGATAGTAAATAGACTGGATAGGAAACTAAGATCACGTGCGACGTTTCCAGCATGCTGATTGGTTTAGGCACCAGTTGGTCGCGTGAAAACCTTAGTTGCAAATCGTGATGTCACAAAATCACCATAAATCGCAACGTTTAGCAATAATACAGCTAAAAATGATAGTCAAACTACCAAAAAATATCACAATGCCACTTTACGATGGAATATCCGACTACCATTACTCATTTTAGGCGAAAAGATCCAACTTTAGACGGTGAAAAACGCGTCGCAAATTTCAACTAAAACAACGGTAGTTTTGCGACGCCAGTTTCTTCACCACAAAACGAAAACAGCTGAAACAAAGACGAACAGCATTTACCTCGATCATTTGGTCGTGGCTTAGGCAGGTTTGTAAGACGATGAAACATTTTGGAATCTCAATATAGCTACTTGAATACGAAAATATGGAGAAGTCGACGAGAAACTCAGCAAAATCTGTGTACTCGTGACATCTTCGTGACATCACGAATTTCAACTAGGTTTTCGCGCTGACGTCAACCAGTTTCCTATCCAGTCTATTTACTATCCATGCCCTAACCTAACCAAAAATAGGTACGCAATGCGTACATGTGACTACCGCTATTGGATAGACAAGGAAGACTTAAGAAGCAATGCATGAAAATGCGTGAAAAGCACAGAGACGCAAATAAATTGGTAGTTATTATAAACCATTTTATAAATGTGTTGGTAATTTGAACATGGCACATACTATAAATACATAAAATAAAGACTGGATCGAGCAACTATTGTTCAGAAAATGAAGCCGTAGGTATTTATCCTGGGCGTTTCTGTGACCCTCTCTCGCAAACAATCGTCTTCTGGACGATCTTTTTTAGTATCCGCGAGAGGTGGGACGAAATGAGAGATTGTACTGCATCATACAATCGGACATGCCTGCATGATGAAATACATCATAGAACTGCTAACCCCAAAACAACTTAGATCTTACCATAATCCCCCGCCTAATGGGTTTTCTAACCCCCCGCCTAATTGTTTTCTAATACTAACCTTAAAGTGCCCCTAACCTCAAACTTCTTTATTGTCTTATTTGGAAGAACTTTTAAAATGATAAAGTAACTTATTTTGAAGATTTTCACTTCTTCGCTTTCTTTTTGAGATATATCAGTTTGTTTGATATGCAAATATCTGGAATTTCGTCAACATGCATAATGAGTTATCAGAGAATGTTATATATCCTTGCGTTCATCAAATAAAAACACTAAAGTGTGAATAACACGTGTGTGCGTTTCTACCACAACACCAAACTTCTTGATTTTAAAGGATTTCGTTCGAGAATGAAAGAGATATACACATTTCTCCAATAAGTCATTATGTATGTGTGACGAAATTCCAGACATTTGCATTAAAACAAACTGATATATCTCAAAAAGAAAGCAAAGAAACGAAAATCGTCAAAAGTAGTTACTTTATCATTTTAAAAGTTCTTCCAAACAAGACAATAGAACATTTTGAGGTTATGGGCACTTTAATATTAATAAAAAGATCGTCGATTACTTGCGATTTTACAGAAGACGATTACTTGCGAGAGGGGGTCACAGAACGCCCTGGATAAATTGACGACGGAAGCTGTAAGTAGGCCGTGGTGACCATCTTGTTGGAACCACGTTATATAGTTTTATTAGGCGACAGAGAGTATCTGTTTCTGATCTTTTAAGATGCTAAAATTTCATATTTTCCTTGACATTTAAAACATCCCTTGCTCAAAATAAATATGTATTAGCATAAAAAAGAGGCGTATGTAAATTTCAAAAGATGCCTAATTTGAAAATGCATAAAATTAAAATGCACTCGTAAATAGTGTTCAATAAATTGAAAATCTACGTTAATCCCGCGTGTGCAGGGTGTGGAGAAAAAGGACGGAAACCGCCAATTTACGTCAAACGGTCGTTACGCTTAAATTGCTCCATGATTGTAATGACTTATATATTTGGATATAGTATGAAAAAGCGAATTAAGTAAACTATAATATGTAGTGAAATACATAAGTAAAAGTACAGTTACGTATTTCCGTAGACGACGTTTCGGACGTGTTTCCTCCTTCTGGTCAGATGGAAAATGAGAGCAATGCTCGCGATATATATAGTTGGCATACGAAAGAAGTGCCGAAATACATTGTTTACGTTCAATCTATGGAGAAGTCTGTTAAGGCTCCAGATTACGTAAAAAGAATCAAGCGAGTTTGGCCGAAAATATAGTTTGAATTATTTGCCTAGATAGGAGTTACCGTATGGGCTATAAGGCCTAACCTCAGACCGACCTAAATTTGTTCATTTCGGTTCTTGTTTCAGACATGCAACAGGCCGCCTCACAGTTTCAAATATGACCATCGATAACAATTAATATATATGTTAATATTGAATGACATCAACTGTTAATATTCTTACAACTTTTAGAACACTCGTTATAAGAAGGCGGATTATTCATGGACTTAGAACTTGGATCTCGCAACCAACCCGAACTTAGGCCGGTGGCGTGAACTGAGTCTTAGCCTGACCCATGGGCATGAGTAAACAAGACATCAGTCCGACCTCAACGCAGGTCGCATAAATTTAGATGATCAGCGTCGATACATATGCAGTTAATTCTGTATTAAGTATCAACAAGTCCATAGTATATCCACAAACAGCAGGCTTTTAACATCAAACCACTAGTCAGTTAATTTTCTCGCTAACAACGATACGATACCTGCAATTATGGTTGATACCAGCAATATAAGGTTGTGGTCAACGACGATAGCGGATCTTATTGTGATACGAACTTTAAATCTCACGTTTACACATACATGTATATACACAACAAGAACAAACAACAAACAAAACAAAGTGACATTACGGCTAAATCACGAACGTGCAGTAAACCATACAATGTATCATTCTCATGAGTATAACATTGCCGTTCTGGCCCCCGGCCTATACAAATCCCAGTATAACATCATGAAAGAAAGGAATTAACAGCTTTACATGATTCATATATCACATACCTGACCCAGCAATAATAATATTACTGCAGTGTAGTGTATATACAAGCTTGTAGACCACTGCGGTTATTATACAGTCGCACTGTTTTGATCACTTGATACTTAGGCCAGGTTCAGACGCCGTACTTCTCATGAACAGAACCTAATGTAAATTAGCTTGAAGTCTTGTACAAAGGATTTTGCTAATTCTTTCTTCTTTGTAATTACAATTGTTGATGATATGCAAAGTGGGGTAATTAATGGTATGGTGCATTGTTATTCAAATTATTGACGTATTTGGAGAAACATGCGGAATATTTGTCTCATGAGAACAAGTCCGGAGATCTGATCATATTCATATCACCAAATGCCCAGTCCGCGTATTTGTATTTGTAGGTTCGTCGTACGTAGATTTTGAACGTTATCTCGGCCAATATTTACTAGATTTCAATTCTGAAAACAGATTTGGAATTACCGAGTCCAAATACATAACACACGTACCTATTATATTACGAGAACGTGCCTACCCTTCGTATAAACCTGCTTATGTACTTAAAAATTTATCGGCTATGTTTGTTCCTTTTTTCTCCCCAGATATGTACGAATGTGCGACTGCTAGCTTACAGTACAGCGGATAACTTTGGTGTAATCCACAAACTACTGGAATTATTAAAGCATTGTAAGGCTGTAAGCAGTAAATTATTAGGGGGTTAGGGTTAGGATCTTTGTTGTTTTGGGGTTGATTATCACCCTCGCTTCGCGACCTCGCTTGCGAGGGATAACTGAGCATATTAATTAATACATTATTAATAATCAATATAATGAAAAGTGCAAGTGCTGGTAATAATAATAATAAAAATTCCCAACTATTTCCATGGTGAGCCATCTAGTGCGAAAAGTGATTTCTGCCGGATGTTGAAATTTTAAATGCCTCAATAATTAAAAATCTCCTTCAATAATTAAAGTGCTTATGAAGGAGAAATATTCAAAACTAAAAATCATTGTTACAATATTGTTGAAGTGAAAATAATCCATTGGAAAATCCATTGTCCACTTGCTCGTTGTGTGGTGAAGGCTAAAAGAGATGACTCACAGGGACCATACAAAAATTACCAAAAGGCTGAGCCGGTGGAAAACATGGCAGGGCTATGACTTTTTGGATATTAATAACTAATAGCAGGGCACCTACTTTTTCTGTTATTAAAACATTGACTTAATAACACCTCCAAGAATATAATCTTACGAATAATATATCTAAGAATATATTATATATTTTAAAATAATACAATATAAATACTATAAACAATATAATATATACAGTAAGTATCTGTATAACATCTGCCATGGATGGCAGTTTCTCTGCCAATGTTTGCCCTTGGAAACTCTCAGACACGTTATAAAAGCCGACTAGTCCGAGACCACCAACACATTTCCTTGATTTTTATTAAGATGAAGACACAACGGCAGGGCATTGACGTTTTACCCTAAAGGTTGATAGCAGGGCAAAGACTTTTTTTACCTTGAAAGCAAGGAGGGCAAAAACCTTTTTTGTACAATTTTCTTTTTTCCCCCGGCGCAACCTTTTGGTAATTTTTGCATGGTCCCTCAAAAGAACCTTCTCGTTTTCAATAAATAGTCTAACCTAATCCCAATAATAATCCTAACCCTAAACCTAAACCTAACCGTAGCTAACCCTAACCTAACCAAAAATAGGTACGCAATGCGTACATGTGACTACCGCTATTGGATAGACAAGGAAGACTTAAGAAGCAATGCATGAAAATGCGTGAAAAGCACAGAGACGCAAATAAATTGGTAGTTATTATAAACCATTTTATAAATGTGTTGGTAATTTGAACATGGCACATACTATAAATACATAAAATAAAGACTGGATCGAGCAACTATTGTTCAGAAAATGAAGCCGTAGGTATTTATCCTGGGCGTTCTGTGACCCTCTCTCGCAAACAATCGTCTTCTGGACGATCTTTTTTAGTATCCGCGAGAGGTGGGACGAAATGAGAGATTGTACTGCATCATACAATCGGACATGCCTGCATGATGAAATACTCATAGAACTGCTAACCCCAAAACAACTTAGATCTTACCATAATCCCCCGCCTAATGAGTTTTCTAACCCCCCGCCTAATTGTTTTCTAATACTAACCTTAAAGTGCCCCTAACCTCAAACTTCTTTATTGTCTTATTTGGAAGAACTTTTAAAATGATAAAGTAACTTATTTTGAAGATTTTCACTTCTTCGCTTTCTTTTTGAGATATATCAGTTTGTTTGATATGCAAATATCTGGAATTTCGTCAACATGCATAATGAGTTATCAGAGAATGTTATATATCCTTGCGTTCATCAAATAAAAACACTAAAGTGTGAATAACACGTGTGTGCGTTTCTCCCACAACACCAAACTTCTTGATTTTAAAGGATTTCGTTCGAGAATGAAAGAGATATACACATATTTCTCCAATAAGTCATTATGCATGTGTGACGAAATTCCAGACATTTGCATTAAAACAAACTGATATATCTCAAAAAGAAAGCAAAGAAACGAAAATCGTCAAAAGAAGTTACTTTATCATTTTAAAAGTTCTTCCAAACAAGACAATAAAACATTTTGAGGTTATGGGCACTTTAATATTAATAAAAAGATCGTCGATTACTTGCGATTTTACAGAAGACGATTACTTGCGAGAGGGGGTCACAGAACGCCCTGGATAAATTGACGACGGAAGCTGTAAGTAGGCCGTGGTGACCATCTTGTTGGAACCACGTTATATAGTTTTATTAGGCGACAGAGAGTATCTGTTTCTGATCTTTTAAGATGCTAAAATTTCATATTTTCCTTGACATTTAAAACATCCCTTGCTCAAAATAAATATGTATGAGCATAAAAAAGAGGCGTATGTAAATTTCAAAAGATGCCTAATTTGAAAATGCATAAAATTAAAATGCACTCGTAAATAGTGTTCAATAAATTGAAAATCTACGTTAATCCCGCGTGTGCAGGGTGTGGAGAAAAAGGACGGAAACCGCCAATTTACGTCAAACGGTCGTTACGCTTAAATTGCTCCATGATTGTAATGACTTATATATTTGGATATAGTATGAAAAAGCGAATTAAGTAAACTATAATATGTAGTGAAATACATAAGTAAAAGTACAGTTACGTATTTCCGTAGACGACGTTTCGGACGTGTTTCCTCCTTCTGGTCAGATGGAAAATGAGAGCAATGTTCGCGATATATATAGTTGGCATACGAAAGAAGTGCCGAAATACATTGTTTACGTTCAATCTATGGAGAAGTCTGTTAAGGCTCCAGATTACGTAAAAAGAATCAAGCGAGTTTGGCCGAAAATATAGTTTGAATTATTTGCCTAGATAGGAGTTACCGTATGGGCTATAAGGCCTAACCTCAGACCGACCTAAATTTGTTCATTTCGGTTCTTGTTTCAGACATGCAACAGGCCGCCTCACAGTTTCAAATATGACCATCGATAACAATTAATATATATGTTAATATTGAATGACATCAACTGTTAATATTCTTACAACTTTTAGAACACTCGTTATAAGAAGGCGGATTATTCATGGACTTAGAACTTGGATCAGCTCGCAACCAACCCGAACTTAGGCCGGTGGCGTGAACTGAGTCTTAGGCTGACCCATGGGCATGAGTAAACAAGACATCAGTCCGACCTGAACGCAGGTCGCATAAATTTAGATGATCAGCGTCGATACATATGCAGTTAATTCTGTATTAAGTATCAACAAGTCCATAGTATATCCACAAACAGCAGGCTTTTAACATTAAACCACTAGTCAGTTAATTTTCTCGCTAACAACGATACGATACCTGCAATTATGGTTGATACCAGCAATATAAGGTTGTGGTCAACGACGATAGCGGATCTTATTGTGATACGAACTTTAAATCTCACGTTTACACATACATGTATATACACAACAAGAACAAACAACAAACAAAACAAAGTGACATTACGGCTAAATCACGAACGTGCAGTAAACCATACAATGTATCATTCTCATGAGTATAACATTGCCGTTCTGGCCCCCGGCCTATACAAATCCCAGTATAACATCATGAAAGAAAGGAATTAACAGCTTTACATGATTCATATATCACATACCTGACCCAGCAATAATAATATTACTGCAGTGTAGTGTATATACAAGCTTGTAGACCACTGCGGTTATTATACAGTCGCACTGTTTTGGTCACTTGATACTTAGGCTAGGTTCAAACGCCGTACTTCTCATGAACAGAACCGAATGTAAATTAGCTTGAAGTCTTGTACAAAGGATTTTGCTAATTCTTTCTTCTTTGTAATTACAATTGTTGATGATATGCAAAGTGGGGTAATTAATGGTATATGGTGCATTGTTATTCAAATTATTGACGTATTTGGAGAAACATGCGGAATATTTGTCTCATGAGAACAAGTCCGAAGATCTGATCATATTCATATCACCAAATGCCCAGTCCGCGTATTTGTATTTGTAGGTTCGTCGTACGTAGATTTTGAACGTTATCTCGGCCAATATTTACTAGATTTCAATTCTGAAAACAGATTTGGAATTACCGAGTCTAAATACATAACACACGTACCTATTATATCACGAGAACGTGCATACCCTTCGTATAAACCTGCTTATGTACTTAAAAATGTATCGGCCATGTTTGTTACTAGATCATGGTCGAGATATGTACGAATGTGCGACTGCTAGCTTACAGTACCTCACGTTGTAATCTACAAACTACTGGAATTATTAAAGCATTGTAAGCAGTAAATTATTAGGGGGTTAGGATCTTTGTTGTTTTGGGGTTGATTATCACCCTCGCTTGCGAGGGATAACTAAGCATATTAATTAATATATTATTAATAATCAATATAATGAAAAGTGCAAGTGCTGGTAATAATAATAATAAAAATTCCCAACTATTTCCATGGTGAGCCATCTAGTGCGAAAAGTGATTTCTGCCGGATGTTGAAATTTTAAATGCCTCAATAATTAAAAATCTCCTTCAATAATTAAAGTGCTTATGAAGGAGAAATATTCAAAACTAAAAATCATTGTTACAATATTGTTGAAGTGAAAATAATCCATTGGAAAATCCATTGTCCACTTGCTCGTTGTGTGGTGACTCAGGGACCATACAAAAATTACCAAAAGGCTGAGCCGGTGGAAAACATGGCAGGGCTATGACTTTTTGGATAATAACTAATAGCAGGGCACCTACTTTTTCTGTTATTAAAACATTGACTTAATAACACCTCCAAGAATATAATCTTACGAATAATATATCTAGCTAAGAATATATTATATATTTTAAAATAATACAATATAAATACTATAAACAATATAATATATACAGTAAGTATCTGTATACAGGGGCGTACCGTGCGGGGTGTGACCCCCCCCCCCCCCCCACACACACTTTTCACTGAATTGGTCGGTAAAACGCGGAGTCGGTCGGTAAAGCCTGGCATCGTCGGTAAAACCTTGTAATAGTCAAATCTGTCGGTAAACTGTTCGTCGATATTAGATCGTTGGTAAAATTGACTTCATGCGACTGTTTAAACTTTGCCGGTTGTATAAAATTCATAAATTAGCAGTCGGTAGATTGGAAAATTTTAAGCGGAGAAGCAGTCACGTAGACGTGGCAATTAGTAGTGCTAGAAAGCAAGTTCTGGCGCAAAACAGAACGGGTACAAAACAGAAAAGTGATAAACGGTACTTTTAGACTGTTGTCGCGGTACTTATCAGGACAAGCTCTAGCATTTCGTGGTGGACCAGGAAATGTTGCCATTTACATCATCATTACCAGTGGTGATGATGATGTAAATGGCAACTTCAACTTCAGGCAACTGGGCAACCTCCTTTCACGTAGTATTTCCATTTCACGTTGGATTTCCATTTCTCAAAATCTCAAAATTTACGAATTTAGGGGATTTTACGAATTTACGGGATGTTTTTTTCCCCGATTTCCGATCCAACCTAGTATCCAGGTACTTTTCTCCGGAGGAGCGTCGACGTACAAGGCAATCGGGAAGAAAATCTGCGCCCACGAGTTCGTCGGTAAAACTAAGACGATACACCCCCATCCAAAATGGTCACGGTACGCCACTGTCCGTATATCTGCCATGGATGGCAGTTTCTCTGCCAATGTTTGCCCTTGGAAACTCTCAGACACGTTATAAAAGCCGACTAGTCCGAGACCACCAACACATTTCCTTGATTTTTATTAAGATGAAGACACAACGGCAGGGCATTGACTTTTTACCCTAAAGGTTGATAGCAGGGCAAAGACTTTTTTTACCTTGAAAGCAAGGAGGGCAAAAACCTTTTTTGTACAATTTTCTTTTTTCCACCGGCCCAACCTTTTGGTAATTTTTGCATGGTCCCTCAAAAGAACCTTCTCGTTTTCAATAAATAGTCTAACCTAATCCCAATAATAATCCTAACCCTAAACCTAAACCTAACCGTAGCTAACCCTAACCATGGATAGTAAATAGACTGGATAGGAAACTAAGATCACGTGCGACGTTTCCAGCATGCTGATTGGTTTAGGCACCAGTTGGTCGCGTGAAAACCTTAGTTGCAAATCGTGATGTCACAAAATCACCATAAATCGCAACGTTTAGCAATAATACAGCTAAAAATGATAGTCAAACTACCAAAAAATATCACAATGCCACTTTACGATGGAATATCCGACTACCATTACTCATTTTAGGCGAAAAGATCCAACTTTAGACGGTGAAAAACGCGTCGCAAATTTCAACTAAAACAACGGTAGTTTTGCGACGCCAGTTTCTTCACCACAAAACGAAAACAGCTGAAACAAAGACGAACAGCATTTACCTCGATCATTTGGTCGTGGCTTAGGCAGGTTTGTAAGACGATGAAACATTTTGGAATCTCAATATAGCTACTTGAATACGAAAATATGGAGAAGTCGACGAGAAACTCAGCAAAATCTGTGTACTCGTGACATCTTCGTGACATCACGAATTTCAACTAGGTTTTCGCGCTGACGTCAACCAGTTTCCTATCCAGTCTATTTTACTATCCATGCCCTAACCTAACCAAAAATAGGTACGCAATGCGTACATGTGACTACCGCTATTGGATAGACAAGGAAGACTTAAGAAGCAATGCATGAAAATGCGTGAAAAGCACAGAGACGCAAATAAATTGGTAGTTATTATAAACCATTTTATAAATGTGTTGGTAATTTGAACATGGCACATACTATAAATACATAAAATAAAGACTGGATCGAGCAACTATTGTTCAGAAAATGAAGCCGTAGGTATTTATCCTGGGCGTTCTGTGACCCTCTCTCGCAAACAATCGTCTTCTGGACGATCTTTTTTAGTATCCGCGAGAGGTGGGACGAAATGAGAGATTGTACTGCATCATACAATCGGACATGCCTGCATGATGAAATACATCATAGAACTGCTAACCCCAAAACAACTTAGATCTTACCATAATCCCCCGCCTAATGGGTTTTCTAACCCCCCGCCTAATTGTTTTCTAATACTAACCTTAAAGTGCCCCTAACCTCAAACTTCTTTATTGTCTTATTTGGAAGAACTTTTAAAATGATAAAGTAACTTATTTTGAAGATTTTCACTTCTTCGCTTTCTTTTTGAGATATATCAGTTTGTTTGATATGCAAATATCTGGAATTTCGTCAACATGCATAATGAGTTATCAGAGAATGTTATATATCCTTGCGTTCATCAAATAAAAACACTAAAGTGTGAATAACACGTGTGTGCGTTTCTACCACAACACCAAACTTCTTGATTTTAAAGGATTTCGTTCGAGAATGAAAGAGATATACACATTTCTCCAATAAGTCATTATGTATGTGTGACGAAATTCCAGACATTTGCATTAAAACAAACTGATATATCTCAAAAAGAAAGCAAAGAAACGAAAATCGTCAAAAGTAGTTACTTTATCATTTTAAAAGTTCTTCCAAACAAGACAATAGAACATTTTGAGGTTATGGGCACTTTAATATTAATAAAAAGATCGTCGATTACTTGCGATTTTACAGAAGACGATTACTTGCGAGAGGGGGTCACAGAACGCCCTGGATAAATTGACGACGGAAGCTGTAAGTAGGCCGTGGTGACCATCTTGTTGGAACCACGTTATATAGTTTTATTAGGCGACAGAGAGTATCTGTTTCTGATCTTTTAAGATGCTAAAATTTCATATTTTCCTTGACATTTAAAACATCCCTTGCTCAAAATAAATATGTATTAGCATAAAAAAGAGGCGTATGTAAATTTCAAAAGATGCCTAATTTGAAAATGCATAAAATTAAAATGCACTCGTAAATAGTGTTCAATAAATTGAAAATCTACGTTAATCCCGCGTGTGCAGGGTGTGGAGAAAAAGGACGGAAACCGCCAATTTACGTCAAACGGTCGTTACGCTTAAATTGCTCCATGATTGTAATGACTTATATATTTGGATATAGTATGAAAAAGCGAATTAAGTAAACTATAATATGTAGTGAAATACATAAGTAAAAGTACAGTTACGTATTTCCGTAGACGACGTTTCGGACGTGTTTCCTCCTTCTGGTCAGATGGAAAATGAGAGCAATGCTCGCGATATATATAGTTGGCATACGAAAGAAGTGCCGAAATACATTGTTTACGTTCAATCTATGGAGAAGTCTGTTAAGGCTCCAGATTACGTAAAAAGAATCAAGCGAGTTTGGCCGAAAATATAGTTTGAATTATTTGCCTAGATAGGAGTTACCGTATGGGCTATAAGGCCTAACCTCAGACCGACCTAAATTTGTTCATTTCGGTTCTTGTTTCAGACATGCAACAGGCCGCCTCACAGTTTCAAATATGACCATCGATAACAATTAATATATATGTTAATATTGAATGACATCAACTGTTAATATTCTTACAACTTTTAGAACACTCGTTATAAGAAGGCGGATTATTCATGGACTTAGAACTTGGATCTCGCAACCAACCCGAACTTAGGCCGGTGGCGTGAACTGAGTCTTAGCCTGACCCATGGGCATGAGTAAACAAGACATCAGTCCGACCTCAACGCAGGTCGCATAAATTTAGATGATCAGCGTCGATACATATGCAGTTAATTCTGTATTAAGTATCAACAAGTCCATAGTATATCCACAAACAGCAGGCTTTTAACATCAAACCACTAGTCAGTTAATTTTCTCGCTAACAACGATACGATACCTGCAATTATGGTTGATACCAGCAATATAAGGTTGTGGTCAACGACGATAGCGGATCTTATTGTGATACGAACTTTAAATCTCACGTTTACACATACATGTATATACACAACAAGAACAAACAACAAACAAAACAAAGTGACATTACGACTAAATCACGAACGTGCAGTAAACCATACAATGTATCATTCTCATGAGTATAACATTGCCGTTCTGGCCCCCGGCCTATACAAATCCCAGTATAACATCATGAAAGAAAGGAATTAACAGCTTTACATGATTCATATATCACATACCTGACCCAGCAATAATAATATTACTGCAGTGTAGTGTATATACAAGCTTGTAGACCACTGCGGTTATTATACAGTCGCACTGTTTTGATCACTTGATACTTAGGCCAGGTTCAGACGCCGTACTTCTCATGAACAGAACCTAATGTAAATTAGCTTGAAGTCTTGTACAAAGGATTTTGCTAATTCTTTCTTCTTTGTAATTACAATTGTTGATGATATGCAAAGTGGGGTAATTAATGGTATGGTGCATTGTTATTCAAATTATTGACGTATTTGGAGAAACATGCGGAATATTTGTCTCATGAGAACAAGTCCGGAGATCTGATCATATTCATATCACCAAATGCCCAGTCCGCGTATTTGTATTTGTAGGTTCGTCGTACGTAGATTTTGAACGTTATCTCGGCCAATATTTACTAGATTTCAATTCTGAAAACAGATTTGGAATTACCGAGTCCAAATACATAACACACGTACCTATTATATTACGAGAACGTGCCTACCCTTCGTATAAACCTGCTTATGTACTTAAAAATTTATCGGCTATGTTTGTTCCTTTTTTCTCCCCAGATATGTACGAATGTGCGACTGCTAGCTTACAGTACAGCGGATAACTTTGGTGTAATCCACAAACTACTGGAATTATTAAAGCATTGTAAGGCTGTAAGCAGTAAATTATTAGGGGGTTAGGGTTAGGATCTTTGTTGTTTTGGGGTTGATTATCACCCTCGCTTCGCGACCTCGCTTGCGAGGGATAACTGAGCATATTAATTAATACATTATTAATAATCAATATAATGAAAAGTGCAAGTGCTGGTAATAATAATAATAAAAATTCCCAACTATTTCCATGGTGAGCCATCTAGTGCGAAAAGTGATTTCTGCCGGATGTTGAAATTTTAAATGCCTCAATAATTAAAAATCTCCTTCAATAATTAAAGTGCTTATGAAGGAGAAATATTCAAAACTAAAAATCATTGTTACAATATTGTTGAAGTGAAAATAATCCATTGGAAAATCCATTGTCCACTTGCTCGTTGTGTGGTGAAGGCTAAAAGAGATGACTCACAGGGACCATACAAAAATTACCAAAAGGCTGAGCCGGTGGAAAACATGGCAGGGCTATGACTTTTTGGATATTAATAACTAATAGCAGGGCACCTACTTTTTCTGTTATTAAAACATTGACTTAATAACACCTCCAAGAATATAATCTTACGAATAATATATCTAAGAATATATTATATATTTTAAAATAATACAATATAAATACTATAAACAATATAATATATACAGTAAGTATCTGTATAACATCTGCCATGGATGGCAGTTTCTCTGCCAATGTTTGCCCTTGGAAACTCTCAGACACGTTATAAAAGCCGACTAGTCCGAGACCACCAACACATTTCCTTGATTTTTATTAAGATGAAGACACAACGGCAGGGCATTGACGTTTTAACCCTAAAGGTTGATAGCAGGGCAAAGACTTTTTTTACCTTGAAAGCAAGGAGGGCAAAAACCTTTTTTGTACAATTTTCTTTTTTCCCCCGGCGCAACCTTTTGGTAATTTTTGCATGGTCCCTCAAAAGAACCTTCTCGTTTTCAATAAATAGTCTAACCTAATCCCAATAATAATCCTAACCCTAAACCTAAACCTAACCGTAGCTAACCCTAACCTAACCAAAAATAGGTACGCAATGCGTACATGTGACTACCGCTATTGGATAGACAAGGAAGACTTAAGAAGCAATGCATGAAAATGCGTGAAAAGCACAGAGACGCAAATAAATTGGTAGTTATTATAAACCATTTTATAAATGTGTTGGTAATTTGAACATGGCACATACTATAAATACATAAAATAAAGACTGGATCGAGCAACTATTGTTCAGAAAATGAAGCCGTAGGTATTTATCCTGGGCGTTCTGTGACCCTCTCTCGCAAACAATCGTCTTCTGGACGATCTTTTTTAGTATCCGCGAGAGGTGGGACGAAATGAGAGATTGTACTGCATCATACAATCGGACATGCCTGCATGATGAAATACTCATAGAACTGCTAACCCCAAAACAACTTAGATCTTACCATAATCCCCCGCCTAATGAGTTTTCTAACCCCCCGCCTAATTGTTTTCTAATACTAACCTTAAAGTGCCCCTAACCTCAAACTTCTTTATTGTCTTATTTGGAAGAACTTTTAAAATGATAAAGTAACTTATTTTGAAGATTTTCACTTCTTCGCTTTCTTTTTGAGATATATCAGTTTGTTTGATATGCAAATATCTGGAATTTCGTCAACATGCATAATGAGTTATCAGAGAATGTTATATAT
Organism: Chrysogorgia sp. JL179-B06; assembly: GCA_035772405.1. NCBI lineage: Eukaryota > Metazoa > Cnidaria > Anthozoa > Scleralcyonacea > Chrysogorgiidae > Chrysogorgia > Chrysogorgia sp. JL179-B06. The sequence continues at coordinate 400,051 of JAYKKM010000123.1, read as the reverse complement.
CCTTGCGTTCATCAAATAAAAACACTAAAGTGTGAATAACACGTGTGTGCGTTTCTCCCACAACACCAAACTTCTTGATTTTAAAGGATTTCGTTCGAGAATGAAAGAGATATACACATATTTCTCCAATAAGTCATTATGCATGTGTGACGAAATTCCAGACATTTGCATTAAAACAAACTGATATATCTCAAAAAGAAAGCAAAGAAACGAAAATCGTCAAAAGAAGTTACTTTATCATTTTAAAAGTTCTTCCAAACAAGACAATAAAACATTTTGAGGTTATGGGCACTTTAATATTAATAAAAAGATCGTCGATTACTTGCGATTTTACAGAAGACGATTACTTGCGAGAGGGGGTCACAGAACGCCCTGGATAAATTGACGACGGAAGCTGTAAGTAGGCCGTGGTGACCATCTTGTTGGAACCACGTTATATAGTTTTATTAGGCGACAGAGAGTATCTGTTTCTGATCTTTTAAGATGCTAAAATTTCATATTTTCCTTGACATTTAAAACATCCCTTGCTCAAAATAAATATGTATGAGCATAAAAAAGAGGCGTATGTAAATTTCAAAAGATGCCTAATTTGAAAATGCATAAAATTAAAATGCACTCGTAAATAGTGTTCAATAAATTGAAAATCTACGTTAATCCCGCGTGTGCAGGGTGTGGAGAAAAAGGACGGAAACCGCCAATTTACGTCAAACGGTCGTTACGCTTAAATTGCTCCATGATTGTAATGACTTATATATTTGGATATAGTATGAAAAAGCGAATTAAGTAAACTATAATATGTAGTGAAATACATAAGTAAAAGTACAGTTACGTATTTCCGTAGACGACGTTTCGGACGTGTTTCCTCCTTCTGGTCAGATGGAAAATGAGAGCAATGTTCGCGATATATATAGTTGGCATACGAAAGAAGTGCCGAAATACATTGTTTACGTTCAATCTATGGAGAAGTCTGTTAAGGCTCCAGATTACGTAAAAAGAATCAAGCGAGTTTGGCCGAAAATATAGTTTGAATTATTTGCCTAGATAGGAGTTACCGTATGGGCTATAAGGCCTAACCTCAGACCGACCTAAATTTGTTCATTTCGGTTCTTGTTTCAGACATGCAACAGGCCGCCTCACAGTTTCAAATATGACCATCGATAACAATTAATATATATGTTAATATTGAATGACATCAACTGTTAATATTCTTACAACTTTTAGAACACTCGTTATAAGAAGGCGGATTATTCATGGACTTAGAACTTGGATCAGCTCGCAACCAACCCGAACTTAGGCCGGTGGCGTGAACTGAGTCTTAGGCTGACCCATGGGCATGAGTAAACAAGACATCAGTCCGACCTGAACGCAGGTCGCATAAATTTAGATGATCAGCGTCGATACATATGCAGTTAATTCTGTATTAAGTATCAACAAGTCCATAGTATATCCACAAACAGCAGGCTTTTAACATTAAACCACTAGTCAGTTAATTTTCTCGCTAACAACGATACGATACCTGCAATTATGGTTGATACCAGCAATATAAGGTTGTGGTCAACGACGATAGCGGATCTTATTGTGATACGAACTTTAAATCTCACGTTTACACATACATGTATATACACAACAAGAACAAACAACAAACAAAACAAAGTGACATTACGGCTAAATCACGAACGTGCAGTAAACCATACAATGTATCATTCTCATGAGTATAACATTGCCGTTCTGGCCCCCGGCCTATACAAATCCCAGTATAACATCATGAAAGAAAGGAATTAACAGCTTTACATGATTCATATATCACATACCTGACCCAGCAATAATAATATTACTGCAGTGTAGTGTATATACAAGCTTGTAGACCACTGCGGTTATTATACAGTCGCACTGTTTTGGTCACTTGATACTTAGGCTAGGTTCAAACGCCGTACTTCTCATGAACAGAACCGAATGTAAATTAGCTTGAAGTCTTGTACAAAGGATTTTGCTAATTCTTTCTTCTTTGTAATTACAATTGTTGATGATATGCAAAGTGGGGTAATTAATGGTATATGGTGCATTGTTATTCAAATTATTGACGTATTTGGAGAAACATGCGGAATATTTGTCTCATGAGAACAAGTCCGAAGATCTGATCATATTCATATCACCAAATGCCCAGTCCGCGTATTTGTATTTGTAGGTTCGTCGTACGTAGATTTTGAACGTTATCTCGGCCAATATTTACTAGATTTCAATTCTGAAAACAGATTTGGAATTACCGAGTCTAAATACATAACACACGTACCTATTATATCACGAGAACGTGCATACCCTTCGTATAAACCTGCTTATGTACTTAAAAATGTATCGGCCATGTTTGTTACTAGATCATGGTCGAGATATGTACGAATGTGCGACTGCTAGCTTACAGTACCTCACGTTGTAATCCACAAACTACTGGAATTATTAAAGCATTGTAAGCAGTAAATTATTAGGGGGTTAGGATCTTTGTTGTTTTGGGGTTGATTATCACCCTCGCTTGCGAGGGATAACTAAGCATATTAATTAATATATTATTAATAATCAATATAATGAAAAGTGCAAGTGCTGGTAATAATAATAATAAAAATTCCCAACTATTTCCATGGTGAGCCATCTAGTGCGAAAAGTGATTTCTGCCGGATGTTGAAATTTTAAATGCCTCAATAATTAAAAATCTCCTTCAATAATTAAAGTGCTTATGAAGGAGAAATATTCAAAACTAAAAATCATTGTTACAATATTGTTGAAGTGAAAATAATCCATTGGAAAATCCATTGTCCACTTGCTCGTTGTGTGGTGACTCAGGGACCATACAAAAATTACCAAAAGGCTGAGCCGGTGGAAAACATGGCAGGGCTATGACTTTTTGGATAATAACTAATAGCAGGGCACCTACTTTTTCTGTTATTAAAACATTGACTTAATAACACCTCCAAGAATATAATCTTACGAATAATATATCTAGCTAAGAATATATTATATATTTTAAAATAATACAATATAAATACTATAAACAATATAATATATACAGTAAGTATCTGTATACAGGGGCGTACCGTGCGGGGTGTGACCCCCCCCCCCCCCCCCCACACACACTTTTCACTGAATTGGTCGGTAAAACGCGGAGTCGGTCGGTAAAGCCTGGCATCGTCGGTAAAACCTTGTAATAGTCAAATCTGTCGGTAAACTGTTCGTCGATATTAGATCGTTGGTAAAATTGACTTCATGCGACTGTTTAAACTTTGCCGGTTGTATAAAATTCATAAATTAGCAGTCGGTAGATTGGAAAATTTTAAGCGGAGAAGCAGTCACGTAGACGTGGCAATTAGTAGTGCTAGAAAGCAAGTTCTGGCGCAAAACAGAACGGGTACAAAACAGAAAAGTGATAAACGGTACTTTTAGACTGTTGTCGCGGTACTTATCAGGACAAGCTCTAGCATTTCGTGGTGGACCAGGAAATGTTGCCATTTACATCATCATTACCAGTGGTGATGATGATGTAAATGGCAACTTCAACTTCAGGCAACTGGGCAACCTCCTTTCACGTAGTATTTCCATTTCACGTTGGATTTCCATTTCTCAAAATCTCAAAATTTACGAATTTAGGGGATTTTACGAATTTACGGGATGTTTTTTTTCCCCGATTTCCGATCCAACCTAGTATCCAGGTACTTTTCTCCGGAGGAGCGTCGACGTACAAGGCAATCGGGAAGAAAATCTGCGCCCACGAGTTCGTCGGTAAAACTAAGACGATACACCCCCATCCAAAATGGTCACGGTACGCCACTGTCCGTATATCTGCCATGGATGGCAGTTTCTCTGCCAATGTTTGCCCTTGGAAACTCTCAGACACGTTATAAAAGCCGACTAGTCCGAGACCACCAACACATTTCCTTGATTTTTATTAAGATGAAGACACAACGGCAGGGCATTGACTTTTTACCCTAAAGGTTGATAGCAGGGCAAAGACTTTTTTTACCTTGAAAGCAAGGAGGGCAAAAACCTTTTTTGTACAATTTTCTTTTTTCCCCCGGCCCAACCTTTTGGTAATTTTTGCATGGTCCCTCAAAAGAACCTTCTCGTTTTCAATAAATAGTCTAACCTAATCCCAATAATAATCCTAACCCTAAACCTAAACCTAACCGTAGCTAACCCTAACCTAACCAAAAATAGGTACGCAATGCGTACATGTGACTACCGCTATTGGATAGACAAGGAAGACTTAAGAAGCAATGCATGAAAATGCGTGAAAAGCACAGAGACGCAAATAAATTGGTAGTTATTATAAACCATTTTATAAATGTGTTGGTAATTTGAACATGGCACATACTATAAATACATAAAATAAAGACTGGATCGAGCAACTATTGTTCAGAAAATGAAGCCGTAGGTATTTATCCTGGGCGTTCTGTGACCCTCTCTCGCAAACAATCGTCTTCTGGACGATCTTTTTTAGTATCCGCGAGAGGTGGGACGAAATGAGAGATTGTACTGCATCATACAATCGGACATGCCTGCATGATGAAATACATCATAGAACTGCTAACCCCAAAACAACTTAGATCTTACCATAATCCCCCGCCTAATGGGTTTTCTAACCCCCCGCCTAATTGTTTTCTAATACTAACCTTAAAGTGCCCCTAACCTCAAACTTCTTTATTGTCTTATTTGGAAGAACTTTTAAAATGATAAAGTAACTTATTTTGAAGATTTTCACTTCTTCGCTTTCTTTTTGAGATATATCAGTTTGTTTGATATGCAAATATCTGGAATTTCGTCAACATGCATAATGAGTTATCAGAGAATGTTATATATCCTTGCGTTCATCAAATAAAAACACTAAAGTGTGAATAACACGTGTGTGCGTTTCTACCACAACACCAAACTTCTTGATTTTAAAGGATTTCGTTCGAGAATGAAAGAGATATACACATTTCTCCAATAAGTCATTATGTATGTGTGACGAAATTCCAGACATTTGCATTAAAACAAACTGATATATCTCAAAAAGAAAGCAAAGAAACGAAAATCGTCAAAAGTAGTTACTTTATCATTTTAAAAGTTCTTCCAAACAAGACAATAGAACATTTTGAGGTTATGGGCACTTTAATATTAATAAAAAGATCGTCGATTACTTGCGATTTTACAGAAGACGATTACTTGCGAGAGGGGGTCACAGAACGCCCTGGATAAATTGACGACGGAAGCTGTAAGTAGGCCGTGGTGACCATCTTGTTGGAACCACGTTATATAGTTTTATTAGGCGACAGAGAGTATCTGTTTCTGATCTTTTAAGATGCTAAAATTTCATATTTTCCTTGACATTTAAAACATCCCTTGCTCAAAATAAATATGTATTAGCATAAAAAAGAGGCGTATGTAAATTTCAAAAGATGCCTAATTTGAAAATGCATAAAATTAAAATGCACTCGTAAATAGTGTTCAATAAATTGAAAATCTACGTTAATCCCGCGTGTGCAGGGTGTGGAGAAAAAGGACGGAAACCGCCAATTTACGTCAAACGGTCGTTACGCTTAAATTGCTCCATGATTGTAATGACTTATATATTTGGATATAGTATGAAAAAGCGAATTAAGTAAACTATAATATGTAGTGAAATACATAAGTAAAAGTACAGTTACGTATTTCCGTAGACGACGTTTCGGACGTGTTTCCTCCTTCTGGTCAGATGGAAAATGAGAGCAATGCTCGCGATATATATAGTTGGCATACGAAAGAAGTGCCGAAATACATTGTTTACGTTCAATCTATGGAGAAGTCTGTTAAGGCTCCAGATTACGTAAAAAGAATCAAGCGAGTTTGGCCGAAAATATAGTTTGAATTATTTGCCTAGATAGGAGTTACCGTATGGGCTATAAGGCCTAACCTCAGACCGACCTAAATTTGTTCATTTCGGTTCTTGTTTCAGACATGCAACAGGCCGCCTCACAGTTTCAAATATGACCATCGATAACAATTAATATATATGTTAATATTGAATGACATCAACTGTTAATATTCTTACAACTTTTAGAACACTCGTTATAAGAAGGCGGATTATTCATGGACTTAGAACTTGGATCTCGCAACCAACCCGAACTTAGGCCGGTGGCGTGAACTGAGTCTTAGCCTGACCCATGGGCATGAGTAAACAAGACATCAGTCCGACCTCAACGCAGGTCGCATAAATTTAGATGATCAGCGTCGATACATATGCAGTTAATTCTGTATTAAGTATCAACAAGTCCATAGTATATCCACAAACAGCAGGCTTTTAACATCAAACCACTAGTCAGTTAATTTTCTCGCTAACAACGATACGATACCTGCAATTATGGTTGATACCAGCAATATAAGGTTGTGGTCAACGACGATAGCGGATCTTATTGTGATACGAACTTTAAATCTCACGTTTACACATACATGTATATACACAACAAGAACAAACAACAAACAAAACAAAGTGACATTACGGCTAAATCACGAACGTGCAGTAAACCATACAATGTATCATTCTCATGAGTATAACATTGCCGTTCTGGCCCCCGGCCTATACAAATCCCAGTATAACATCATGAAAGAAAGGAATTAACAGCTTTACATGATTCATATATCACATACCTGACCCAGCAATAATAATATTACTGCAGTGTAGTGTATATACAAGCTTGTAGACCACTGCGGTTATTATACAGTCGCACTGTTTTGATCACTTGATACTTAGGCCAGGTTCAGACGCCGTACTTCTCATGAACAGAACCTAATGTAAATTAGCTTGAAGTCTTGTACAAAGGATTTTGCTAATTCTTTCTTCTTTGTAATTACAATTGTTGATGATATGCAAAGTGGGGTAATTAATGGTATGGTGCATTGTTATTCAAATTATTGACGTATTTGGAGAAACATGCGGAATATTTGTCTCATGAGAACAAGTCCGGAGATCTGATCATATTCATATCACCAAATGCCCAGTCCGAGATTTTGAACGTTATCTCGGCCAATATTTACTAGATTTCAATTCTGAAAACAGATTTGGAATTACCGAGTCCAAATACATAACACACGTACCTATTATATTACGAGAACGTGCCTACCCTTCGTATAAACCTGCTTATGTACTTAAAAATTTATCGGCTATGTTTGTTCCTTTTTTCTCCCCAGATATGTACGAATGTGCGACTGCTAGCTTACAGTACAGCGGATAACTTTGGTGTAATCCACAAACTACTGGAATTATTAAAGCATTGTAAGGCTGTAAGCAGTAAATTATTAGGGGGTTAGGGTTAGGATCTTTGTTGTTTTGGGGTTGATTATCACCCTCGCTTCGCGACCTCGCTTGCGAGGGATAACTGAGCATATTAATTAATACATTATTAATAATCAATATAATGAAAAGTGCAAGTGCTGGTAATAATAATAATAAAAATTCCCAACTATTTCCATGGTGAGCCATCTAGTGCGAAAAGTGATTTCTGCCGGATGTTGAAATTTTAAATGCCTCAATAATTAAAAATCTCCTTCAATAATTAAAGTGCTTATGAAGGAGAAATATTCAAAACTAAAAATCATTGTTACAATATTGTTGAAGTGAAAATAATCCATTGGAAAATCCATTGTCCACTTGCTCGTTGTGTGGTGAAGGCTAAAAGAGATGACTCACAGGGACCATACAAAAATTACCAAAAGGCTGAGCCGGTGGAAAACATGGCAGGGCTATGACTTTTTGGATATTAATAACTAATAGCAGGGCACCTACTTTTTCTGTTATTAAAACATTGACTTAATAACACCTCCAAGAATATAATCTTACGAATAATATATCTAAGAATATATTATATATTTTAAAATAATACAATATAAATACTATAAACAATATAATATATACAGTAAGTATCTGTATAACATCTGCCATGGATGGCAGTTTCTCTGCCAATGTTTGCCCTTGGAAACTCTCAGACACGTTATAAAAGCCGACTAGTCCGAGACCACCAACACATTTCCTTGATTTTTATTAAGATGAAGACACAACGGCAGGGCATTGACGTTTTACCCTAAAGGTTGATAGCAGGGCAAAGACTTTTTTTACCTTGAAAGCAAGGAGGGCAAAAACCTTTTTTGTACAATTTTCTTTTTTCCCCCGGCGCAACCTTTTGGTAATTTTTGCATGGTCCCTCAAAAGAACCTTCTCGTTTTCAATAAATAGTCTAACCTAATCCCAATAATAATCCTAACCCTAAACCTAAACCTAACCGTAGCTAACCCTAACCTAACCAAAAATAGGTACGCAATGCGTACATGTGACTACCGCTATTGGATAGACAAGGAAGACTTAAGAAGCAATGCATGAAAATGCGTGAAAAGCACAGAGACGCAAATAAATTGGTAGTTATTATAAACCATTTTATAAATGTGTTGGTAATTTGAACATGGCACATACTATAAATACATAAAATAAAGACTGGATCGAGCAACTATTGTTCAGAAAATGAAGCCGTAGGTATTTATCCTGGGCGTTCTGTGACCCTCTCTCGCAAACAATCGTCTTCTGGACGATCTTTTTTAGTATCCGCGAGAGGTGGGACGAAATGAGAGATTGTACTGCATCATACAATCGGACATGCCTGCATGATGAAATACTCATAGAACTGCTAACCCCAAAACAACTTAGATCTTACCATAATCCCCCGCCTAATGAGTTTTCTAACCCCCCGCCTAATTGTTTTCTAATACTAACCTTAAAGTGCCCCTAACCTCAAACTTCTTTATTGTCTTATTTGGAAGAACTTTTAAAATGATAAAGTAACTTATTTTGAAGATTTTCACTTCTTCGCTTTCTTTTTGAGATATATCAGTTTGTTTGATATGCAAATATCTGGAATTTCGTCAACATGCATAATGAGTTATCAGAGAATGTTATATATCCTTGCGTTCATCAAATAAAAACACTAAAGTGTGAATAACACGTGTGTGCGTTTCTCCCACAACACCAAACTTCTTGATTTTAAAGGATTTCGTTCGAGAATGAAAGAGATATACACATATTTCTCCAATAAGTCATTATGCATGTGTGACGAAATTCCAGACATTTGCATTAAAACAAACTGATATATCTCAAAAAGAAAGCAAAGAAACGAAAATCGTCAAAAGAAGTTACTTTATCATTTTAAAAGTTCTTCCAAACAAGACAATAAAACATTTTGAGGTTATGGGCACTTTAATATTAATAAAAAGATCGTCGATTACTTGCGATTTTACAGAAGACGATTACTTGCGAGAGGGGGTCACAGAACGCCCTGGATAAATTGACGACGGAAGCTGTAAGTAGGCCGTGGTGACCATCTTGTTGGAACCACGTTATATAGTTTTATTAGGCGACAGAGAGTATCTGTTTCTGATCTTTTAAGATGCTAAAATTTCATATTTTCCTTGACATTTAAAACATCCCTTGCTCAAAATAAATATGTATGAGCATAAAAAAGAGGCGTATGTAAATTTCAAAAGATGCCTAATTTGAAAATGCATAAAATTAAAATGCACTCGTAAATAGTGTTCAATAAATTGAAAATCTACGTTAATCCCGCGTGTGCAGGGTGTGGAGAAAAAGGACGGAAACCGCCAATTTACGTCAAACGGTCGTTACGCTTAAATTGCTCCATGATTGTAATGACTTATATATTTGGATATAGTATGAAAAAGCGAATTAAGTAAACTATAATATGTAGTGAAATACATAAGTAAAAGTACAGTTACGTATTTCCGTAGACGACGTTTCGGACGTGTTTCCTCCTTCTGGTCAGATGGAAAATGAGAGCAATGTTCGCGATATATATAGTTGGCATACGAAAGAAGTGCCGAAATACATTGTTTACGTTCAATCTATGGAGAAGTCTGTTAAGGCTCCAGATTACGTAAAAAGAATCAAGCGAGTTTGGCCGAAAATATAGTTTGAATTATTTGCCTAGATAGGAGTTACCGTATGGGCTATAAGGCCTAACCTCAGACCGACCTAAATTTGTTCATTTCGGTTCTTGTTTCAGACATGCAACAGGCCGCCTCACAGTTTCAAATATGACCATCGATAACAATTAATATATATGTTAATATTGAATGACATCAACTGTTAATATTCTTACAACTTTTAGAACACTCGTTATAAGAAGGCGGATTATTCATGGACTTAGAACTTGGATCAGCTCGCAACCAACCCGAACTTAGGCCGGTGGCGTGAACTGAGTCTTAGGCTGACCCAGGGGCATGAGTAAACAAGACATCAGTCCGACCTCAACGCAGGTCGCATAAATTTAGATGATCAGCGTCGATACATATGCAGTTAATTCTGTATTAAGTATCAACAAGTCCATAGTATATCCACAAACAGCAGGCTTTTAACATCAAACCACTAGTCAGTTAATTTTCTCGCTAACAACGATACGATACCTGCAATTATGGTTGATACCAGCAATATAAGGTTGTGGTCAACGACGATAGCGGATCTTATTGTGATACGAACTTTAAATCTCACGTTTACACATACATGTATATACACAACAAGAACAAACAACAAACAAAACAAAGTGACATTACGGCTAAATCACGAACGTGCAGTAAACCATACAATGTATCATTCTCATGAGTATAACATTGCCGTTCTGGCCCACGGCCTATACAAATCCTAGTATAACATCATGAAAGAAAGGAATTAACAGCTTTACATGATTCATATATCACATACCTGACCCAGCAATAATAATATTACTGCAGTGTAGTGTATATACAAGCTTGTAGACCACTGCGGTTATTATACAGTCGCACTGTTTTGGTCACTTGATAACTTAGGCCAGGTTCCGACGCCGTACTTCTCATGAACAGAACCTAATGTAAATTAGCTTGAAGTCTTGTACAAAGGATTTTGCTAATTCTTTCTTCTTTGTAATTACAATTGTTGATGATATGCAAAGTGGGGTAATTAATGGTATATGGTGCATTGTTATTCAAATTATTGACGTATTTGGAGAAACATGCGGAATATTTGTCTCATGAGAACAAGTCCGGAGATCTGATCATATTCATAGCACCAAATGCCCAGTCCGCGTATTTGTATTTGTAGGTTCGTCGTACGTAGATTTTGAACGTTATCTCGGCCAATATTTACTAGATTTCAATTCTGAAAACAGATTTGGAATTACCGAGTCTAAATACATAACACACGTACCTATTATATTACGAGAACGTGCATACCCTTCGTATAAACATGCTTATGTACTTAAAAATTTATCGGCAATGTTTGTTCCTTTTTTTCTCCCCGAGCAATATGGTCGTCACTAGATCATGGTCGAGATATGTATGAATGTGCGACTGATAGCTTACAGTACAGCGGATAACTTTGGTAGGTGCCTTCGAAGTAGCCGTTCCTCACGTTGTAATCCACGAACTACTGGAATTATTAAAGCATTGTAAGCAGTAAATTATTAGGGGGTTAGGGTTAGGATCTTTGTTATTTTGGGGTTGATTATCACTCTCGCTTCGCGACCTCGCTTGCGAGGGATAACTAAGCATATTAATTAATACATTATTATTAATAATCAATATAATGAAAAGTGCAAGTGCTGGTAATAATAATAATAAAAATTCCCAACTATTTCCATGGTGAGCCATCTAGTGCGAAAAGTGATTTCTGCCGGATGTTGAAATTTTAAATGCCTCAATAATTAAAAATCTCCTTCAATAATTAAAGTGCTTATGAAGGAGAAATATTCAAAACTAAAAATCATTGTTACAATATTGTTGAAGTGAAAATAATCCATTGGAAAATCCATTGTCCACTTGCTCGTTGTGTGGTGAAGGCTAAAAGGGATGACTCAGGGACCATACAAAAATTACCAAAAGGCTGAGCCGGTGGAAAACATGGCAGGGCTATGACTTTTTGGATAATAACTAATAGCAGGGCACCTACTTTTTCTGTTATTAAAACATTGACTTAATAACACCTCCAAGAATATAATCTTACGAATAATATATCTAGCTAAGAATATATTATATATTTTAAAATAATACAATATAAATACTATAAACAATATAATATATACAGTAAGTATCTGTATACAGTTTTCACTGAATTGGTCGGTAAAACGCGGAGTCGGTCGGTAAAGCCTGGCATCGTCGGTAAAACCGATTGGTCAGATCGGAAGTTGGGAAAACCTTGTAATAGTCAAATCTGTCGGTAAACTGTTCGTCGATATTAGATCGTTGGTAAAATTGACTTCATGCGACTGTTTAAACTTTGCCGGTTGTATAAAATTCATAAATTAGCAGTCGGTAGATTGGAAAATTTTAAGCGGAGAAGCAGTCACGTAGACGTGGCAATTAGTAGTGATAGAAAGCAAGTTCTGGCGCAAAACAGAACGGGTACAAAACAGAAAAGTGATAAACGGTACTTTTAGACTGTTGTCGCGGTACTTATCAAGACAAGCTCTAGCGTTTCGTGGTGGACCAGGAAACTATGTTGCCATTTACATCATCATTACCAGTGGTGATGATGATGTAAATGGCAACTTCAACTTCAGGCAACTGGGCAACCTCTTTTCACGTAGTATTTCCATTTCACGTTGGATTTCCATTTCTCAAAATCTCAAAATTTACGAATTTAGGGGATTTTACGAATTTACGGGATGTTTTTTTCCCCGATTTCCGATCCAACCTAGTATCCAGGTACTTTTCTCCGGAGGAGCGTCGACGTACAAGGCAATCGGGAAGAAAATCTGCGCCCACGTGTTCGTCGGTAAAACTAAGACGATACCGGTACGCCACTGTCTGTATATCTGCCATGGATGGCAGTTTCTCTGCCAATGTTTGCCCTTGGAAACTCTCAGACACGTTATAAAAGCCGACTAGTCCGAGACCACCAACACATTTCCTTGATTTTTATTAAGATGAAGACACAACGGCAGGGCATTGACTTTTTACCCTAAAGGTTGATAGCAGGGCAAAGACTTTTTTTACCTTGAAAGCAAGGAGGGCAAATTAAACCTTTTTTGTACAATTTTCTTTTTTCCACCAGCCCAACCTTTTGGTAATTTTTGCATGGACCCTCAAAAGAACCTTCTCGTTTTCAATAAATAGTCTAACCTAATCCCAATAATAATCCTAACCCTAAACCTAAACCTAACCGTAGCTAACCCTAACCTAACCAAAAATAGGTACGCAATGCGTACATGTGACTACCGCTATTGGATAGACAAGGAAGACTTAAGAAGCAATGCATGAAAATGCGTGAAAAGCACAGACGCAAATAAATTGGTAGTTATTATAAACCATTTTATAAATGTGTTGGTAATTTGAACATGGCACATACTATAAATACATTTTTATATGGGTTGTTGCCAATTGTATAGCATGATCATAAACATGCCCCCACGTTTCATTTGAAGTGAACTTGTAAAGTTCACATGTAAATAAAACATCTGGGGCTGGTTATACGAAGTATAATATAGTTTATCCGGTGGATAAGTCCAAGCTAGAAAACCACTCTAGTGGTGATTCTAGGGTTTTCCTTACCTACATCAAAAAATGCCATGGGTGTGGTCAGAAAATCCCCCAACCCCCCCAATTTTGGGGGACCAAGCAATCACAGCTGTAAAGTATAATAAGTTGTACAGAAACAAGAAATGTGGCTGTTTTGGCATATATCATATATAAGTAATAGTGATTCCAACATGGACAGCCAGCCATCAACAGTAGAAACAGGTAAAAAAAGAAATGTTAGTGGCCAGGATTCTGAAATAGGGCGTCCAATTTGGGAACATATCAGACAAAAGTGATGACACACTTCTAGGGGGCACTTGGAAAATTATTTGAATTTTGGGAGCACTTTTGGGCTGAGTTTTGAGAGCACATTTGAGCAAAATATAATGGTCTCAAATCAAAATTTTTAATTTTTAAATACATATTTTGGTATGAAATACATTATATATAATCAATATGATTATATTATCTTGTATATAATGAAGCAGTAAATTAGTTATATTTCCATAAGACGCAGTGTAGATAATATTCATATATTTTCTCCTTACAATTAAATTTTAAGACAATAGGCACAAAATGGTTTTGTTTAAATACGTCACCAGTAATTATGGCATTACCTTCAAAACTAATCAATATACAGTGTATGAACAGTGTAGATCATCAGATGCAGTTGTTACAGCTGTGACGCGTGCGATTTTTCATTGGTTCTTCACGGACCGTGTTATTTCCTATACTAATCGAACCGCAGTAATTGGCGATTGCTGTTGCGGTTTTACAAGCCTTGTAATATAGGATCTTTATAAATTTCACTATATAAACTACATAATCAAGGCAAAGTAAATAAATAAAAAAGTATAGCATTCCAGCACTGAAGTGCTCTGCGAATTATCTCGTATTTCATTTATTCCGGGATACTTCTCAAAGTGGTCGGTAAAGTGTTCTTCTATTGGAATCTGAGAAACTCTAAGTATCCTTTTCGCCATCTAAATAATATTTAATGAAATATCGGATTGTCTATATACCGAGATTGGTCTTCACTATACGTATATGCTGACGACAGTACAGTGCGCGTGCTTCAATTTGATCTGTGCGCGTGCGTGGAGTAATTAACTTGGCATAAAACTCATCGATCTGTACTCGCTGTAGACACACGCGCCATGATTTTGCTCCGAACAATCCACGTTATCCTTTTTGTTTGTTTGGTTCTTCGCGGGATTCGTCATACTGAGGAAAACCTAGTGCAGGCCTTGTTACGTACCGCAACGGATCAACTTCGACCACCTCGTTTTTCTCAAACACGTCGTTTGATATTTGAGCATTGATATTTTAGTTTTAAGTCAGCACAAGACTTTTCTTTTTTAAAATTAATAGTTTTTTTGTTCATAGTGCATGGTAATATATGTAGTAGGCTTTATCTTATGAAACTGTAATTTGTTTTATAAGTAACTATAGAATATGTTGTTGTAAGAACATTGAGATTATTGTATAATGCTCCTAATACGTCTTTATTATTATTATAGCCAATCTGGGTTATTTCGGATTAGCCTTTTCATGGATAGTAATCCCAAAATACATTTCTGCTTGCTTAGCGATCTTCACCACTCTAACGGCTGGGCGAACGAGCTACATATAATCTGTTTAAATTGATTAATCAGCGGTAACCCTTCTAAATTTGAGGGAATGATAGACGTATATTGTTGAAATGCCCCTGTGATCAAATTTTTGGTATCCCGAATTTTTACATATTTATAAAGAGCATGGTGTTCTTACTGAACTTGCCAAATTTCAAGCAATTGCGAGCATGGGAAGTCGCCTTTTCAGACTGTTTTTATACGAGATTATACGGCTGCCATTATTCGAACATATTCCGGACGCTTAGGTTGCGATTAGAGGAAGTCACGTCAAAGACTCAACACGTGGCTAGTTGTGTATGAATGTAAAGCTACTTGGGGAAAACTTTCTATTGTAACTTGTCGTATAATTTCCATATAACTTTGTCACGTGTTGAGTCTGACATCACAATCACATACTCTGCTGTGGAATCGCGGGCTCGTCTGGAACAAGTTTTGAGCAATGGCGGACAAAATTTGGGCGACTTGGAGACTAGCGACAGGAAAGGCTCCGACTTATGATGGATACGTTTTAGTCTTATTCCTGCGGCTAGAGACAGGAATGGCTCTGACTAAAACTCGTTAGGCGGGTTAGGGTGGCTGGGGGTTAGTTAGGACCTTTGTTTTGGGGTTGGTTACTCTATGGAGTCGGAAAACTAGAACGTATCCATCACAAGCCGGAGCCTTTCCTGACCCTGTTGTTCATTTATTTGGCAAATGCGAACATTTATTAACCTAAAATGATGTTCTGTAACAAAAATGTGATATTTCGTCGCATGGGAACTTTAAACAGATATATCAGAAACAAATGGAACAAATCAAAAAACTATAGAAGAACTTATCAACTATTTTGAAGTCCTCTCAGGGATGTAGTGGAGGGGGTCTCAGCCCACCATGTTAAAATTTCCCTATAATTTGGGGGGGGGGGGGGGGGGCTCAGCCCCCCTTAATATTATTTATCAACCCTGAAATAATCTTTCATATTATAACAAATTATGCCAATTTGGCATGTTTGATCTTTTACAATTAAAATACAGACATTCCTATTAATTTCTATTCTATTTTTTGAAGGATACGTTTTTGATGCTACTTTTTCCTATATTTAGGGAGATATGTCAGTGAGCCCTGTAGTAAATGTATTTTTACCATTTTTATAACCTAAAACTATCTTACAACGCGCATCAAAATGCAGGTGTTTCAGAGACCCTTATAGGAATCCAAAATTTTCCGGCGGATCATGCCCTCAAGCCTCCCTAGTTGTCACCTTAGCAACTTTGTGGAATTGTGGTGAGCCACCCTTGTTAACATTTTAGGACTACACCACTGAGTCTTCTATATAGAAAGATAAAAACTGTGGAGGGAATATTTACACATCTCGCCAGCTTAAGTTGTTTTTATTACTGTTATATGTAGTTTACAAGCTTATATACAAGAATGTAAGTAGATTACGAATATCGTAGATGAAACACAAATATAATGGAAACTAAGATATCATGGAAAGCAACAACAAGTAGACAGCCTCTCCATAAATGTGTATATGTTTTTCGTGTGAACTATAAATATACCTTTTTTTAAACCTATTTTTTTAAAATTAATAATATTCCAAGATTACATAACTAAAGAATACGTTTGATTTTATCACCCCAAACTAAATATGTTGTATAATACGAGAGATCAACTGTAAAGCTACATTAACTGTAAATGGTGCATCGTAACCCAACTCGTCATAATCGTTATGTTTTTATATATCATCGTATTCTTGTATAGAGACATTACGTTCAGACGATGCACTCTTTCTTTAAAGTTACATCCTTGCGACAAACTGGACAGGAACGATTGTTCTGAAGAAAATAAGATAGGTACTAAGTATTAATACCATAGAAAGAAGTGTATTAGCTATGAAACCTCCAACTCGATGAGTGCATTTAGTAAAAGTAAGAGTTAGATCCCGAGAAGGAGGGTTTTATGCTATATAATATGTTTGCGGGTATTTCTCTTGTTCTCACAGGGCCATTAACAATTAATATACCTTATTATATCCATTTTGGTTAATCTTACCTCCGTTGACGGCAAACCAGGTCTGATTAGAACTAATCATACCCGGTTTGACGCCAACGGAGGTACGATTACTAAAATGAATTTTAATCAAATCATCATTCAAAGACTCAACACGAGGTCGAGGAACCGTCAGAAATTTGGCCAAAATTAATTTTAATACGGTAGATTAGTTGTTAACGGCCCTGTGAGAACAAAAGAAATACCCGCAAACATTATATTACAAAGGAATAGCATAAAAAGAGGTGCATTAAGCATTAAACGTCCCGCTCGATTCGCGTCATTTAGTAAAATTCCGACCCTCATCGAGCGGGATGTTTAATAGCTAATGCACCTCTTTTTATGCTATTACTTATAATAAATTTGGCGTCGCCTTTGGCAACGCGAGTGTTAGATTGGTTCCCAGACCCATCTGTCAGTACTAGGCACAAAAAATGGCGTCACATGTTAAAAGCAGCAGGCAACTCTTGGATTCATTTGAACTATGCTCGCTGCAGAATTAGATGAAAATGTTTGCTCAAATTGTTGCAAATTGTTTTCCCGAGCTTGCAGATTTCAAAATTTTCAGGGGGAGGACCACCGGACCCGCCTAAAAATGTGGTCACTGATTACCTGCTTGTCGACTTCAGCTCCTGGACCCTAATCGAATGGGAGGTTTCATAGCTAATGACCTCTCTTTATCAGGGTTCGTACAGGTTAAGGAGGAAAAATTCAAGGAGTTTTCAAGGTCATATATCAGGAAATGCAAGGACCAACTCACCAAAGGGCTGAAAAGGAGGCTTTGGAAAGCAGTGGAAAATTACGAAAAATGCAAAACTGTCACTTCTACTTGCCACTTCGATGAATTTCAAACTATCTGAGAGATGAACGTCATCAAGGAAGCGAACTCGCGCAGATGATGACAATGTTCTCTCTCTCTTTCAGAAAATGTCATAAAAATTAAATTATGAAGGATTCAAGGACTTTCAAGCATTTCTTCATAAATTCAAGGAAGTTCAAGTCCTTGAATATTTTTCAAATTTAAGTACTGTCAAGGACATTCAAGTTCTGTACGAACCCTGCTTTATGGTATTCCCTCGTAGTGAACTCATTTAAACATTCACCAAACGAACCATGCAAGCCATATGACGTCATAATTTGTGCTGAATCAGCAATTTGTTTGTGCCATACCGTAGAATCTCGAAAGTAGTCGGGGCGGCTACTTTCGAAATCAGTGACCTCTAAGGGCGGTTACTTTAAGAGGGGCGGCTACTTTCGGGTGTTTGTAGTAATTGTTTAAAAAAGCGGCTACTTTCGAGCATAGTCAATCGAGATATGGTCTGGAAACTCGGCAAACTTCAAAGCGACTATAATGAGCTAAGTATTGATGTTGAACCGTACCTTACACCGTACACACCCTTTGTTTTAGGTTTATTAATATTTAAACAACACGGTTGAGCGATTAAACCCAAACGATTCGATTGGATGATTGCTTCATTATATACTAAAATACAATAGGTTCAGTGACCGTGCACCGTGCACAACATTGCATAAAGACGAACAAAAAGATAGAACAAAGACTTTAGCTGAGTTTCCAGACCATATCTCGATTGACTATGTTTCGAGAGGGCGGCTACTTTCGGGTTTTTGTAGTAATTGTTTAAAAAAGCGGCTACTTTCGGAGGCGGTTACATAAGAGATTCTACGGTATTTCCTTTGACATCTTTAAAGCCATATAATCATAGAACTCTTTAAAATCATTTGATAAAACATAGCCATAATTTGTATTACCTTCAGCCATCTATCGATACATTTTGAATGGAAGTCATGGTTACAAGGTAACCGACGGAGTTTCTCTTTGTTAGTGTAGTTCATCATACAAACAACACAACAACCGTTTGAAGAGCCTTTAGAAGCCGCAGTATAACGGAATGATGGTATTTCTTCCATTTCTAGGAGAACAAAAGAAATTCAGGGTTAAAAATTAAAATAGCATTTATTTTGTAACACTGTCGGCTTGAATAAAACGAATTTATAATCCATTTATCCAGGCGTCATGGAGTCACAATCACCCACAAACCGCCACGCACCCAACCAACCAACCCACGTCTACACAAACAAACAAACCAACCAAAAGAAACCAACCAACCAACCAACCAACCAAAATAAACCACCCAACCAACAAACCAACCCACATCAACACAAACCAACCCCACCAGAAGAAACCACCCAACCACACAGACAACTAACCAGCCAACCTAACCACCAATCTAATCAGCCAACCCAAACACAACCAGCCAACCTGAACCTAACCCAACCAGCCAACCTAAACCTAACCCAACCAACCTAAACCTTTGGGTGGCTGGTTGGGTTTGGGTTGGTTGGTTGTGTTGGCTGGTTGGGTTTGGGTTGGCTGGTTGGGTTTGGGTTGGCACCGCCAACCCAAACCCAACCAGCCAACCCAAACAAAACCAAGCAACCCAAACACAACCAGCAAACCCAAACACAACCAGCAAACCCAACCCAACCAGCAAACCCAACCCAACCAGCGTTACACCAACCCAAACACAACCAACCCAAACACAACCAACCCAAACACAACCAGCCAACCCAAACACAACCAACCAGCCCAAACACAACCAGCCAACACAAACACAACCAGCTAACCCAAACACAACAAGCTAACACAAACACAACCAGCTAACCGAAACACAACCAACCAACACAAATACAATCAGCCAACACAACCAGCCAACCTTAAGCACCCACACGCACCGACGCTCGCAAACATCTACAAACTGAATCTTACCTGTTTTAGACAGTCCTTTCGGTTTTACTTGGCCCAACCTTTCTGTTAAATTCCACAAAACCTGCGAGGATGAAATAAAGTAACGAGTTAGTTTTAAAGATGCCAAATTTTACCATGTTACACCATAAACAGTTCATAATCGTGGCTAGCTTCTTCATTGCCAGTAAAACCAACGCTTATGAGGGAACTTCAGCAGCAAGCTGAAATTTGTATCTGAAATATACAGTAGTGTATAGAGATGAGCCGATTACGAAAATAGCCGATTACTGAAGCCGATTATTTGGAGGCCGATTAATCGAAATAATCGGCCGATTAATCGGTATATGCCGATTAGCGATGTTTCCGGTTACCAGTCTCCGCGCAGTATCGCAATGTTTTATGGGATTGCTAGGGACGAACAACATTTTCGAAATATAACAGAAATGGCTCGTGGTGATCATTGTGCAAGTTTTGGTTGTTTAAACGATCGGAAATACCCCGAAAAAGCAATAGCGCTGCGCACAAATGACGTCAAGATTCATGTTTCTCCATATTTGCTATTAATTCTTGCTCCCAAACAACAGAAAAATGTTCATGTCGAATCCTTGAGAATCAATTTCGGTTTATTTGGCCGGCTTTTGGTTTTATAAATAGCAACTATGCGCTACGTTATCACAGAAGAATTGCAAGATACAATAATTGTTGTTATTAGTTTATTAAACACAGCAAACATAATTCTAACACCCACATTACAAAATCATTAAACTGATCAATAATCAATAAACAAAGTTCAATTTTGGCAAATTGTGATACAAAAACAAAATATTATCGCGGCTGCCTTTTGAAGTGATGTCACTTGAGTCTTGATGAGGTCCAGCGCTGTGACTTTGCTGGTTTGCCGATTAGTTTCCGATTAATCGGCTCATCTCTAGTATAAGTGTAGTGATTTATGTGATCTAAATGTACCGAGCCTGATTTTTTTTATCTAAATGTACTGTACAGTATTGTGTAAGATACAAAGAACTACAAACAGATTTTGGTATTGTCCTTATTTGATAACCTAAAAATTACATATCTTGTAACAATGACTTTTTCTCAAAGTTCTAGGTTATTTTGTATAAGAAAATATTTTGCTAAAATAATTGAATCACCAGTATTTGCACTGACAAAATGTGTCATTTTTGACATTGGGAAATTATAACGAAGATTCAATGGAATTTTGTCAAACTTTCTCTGGTCATTCACATAATATTTAGGACCATTTTATATATTAAATTTGAAGATTGTACCAGTGTAGTACTTTAATTTGAGAAAATTGTCGACAAGCCTTTTTTGAAATAATTTAATTTTTGCCAAATTGTATCAAGATTTTTCATAAAATGAAAAGCGAATCTTAAATACATTGTTACAAAGAGTAAAACTGTGCTTAAGTAACATATAATTTAGAATAGTTCCCGAGTTATCGCTATTTTTTTAAATGAACAACTATTGACCATTTTTCAAAGTGTAACTAATTCGATATTTGTATATGTGTGTTACTAAAACACAGATTTTATCGTCATCATGTCGTAATACTTTTGGCCAAGTTTCGTGGAGAATGAGTCTCTTGTTATTTCGGAAAATGCGATTGATGAATGCTTATGATTTTATGAGGTAGAATTGTCGGTATTGGTTTCTAGAAATTCATTTAAAATAGCATATTTATGTGACAAGTTCTTCGTTCTGTGCATTTCCTTTTAAATCCGCCATTTTGGATGGATTGCCGCTGTCCTAGACCTCGCAGATCGCAACCGACCGAATCTTCAGATCGTCGAAATCGCCAACTTCCGGTAAATTCCGTGTAAAATCGTCCATTTTCTTAAGCGTTTTTTAGTATTTAAGCTACTGCCAGAAGAAAAATAACTTTGGAAAACAAAATTAGGTATATAATACTTATAATATAGGAGAAAAAAAAGGATTTTCCAACAATTTTTTTTGCCAGTGCAAATACCTTAAGTGTTCTTCCAATGTATCAACAGATTGCTCCTGTAGATTAATTCATTGTGTGTTGAAGAGGACTATTTGCAATTTGGGTAAAGTATTTTATACTAGGTGTGGAAGTGCCAACATTGCATAAACATCGGCGGCTCATGTTTTAACTACTACCTAATTTATTCATTATTGAATTAGAAACAAATATGGTTTGCATGTATGTTATGCAAGGCAGCATCGCAATCTATTAGATAAATATAATAAAATAAATTAATGTAGGTCTACTAATAAACAATCAAACCTCATAATCTTCGTGCTCTTCTTCAGGGAAACCAAGGTGATGCAAGCGAGATTCTGTTCCCCAGATCGACCTACTGAAACCAACAAGACATTTAAAATTAATAAAACAATATGCGTTATGTAACTATAACCATACAACTAATTCACACAAGAAACCTATTCATGCAATCTATTCAACAAAGCATTACAATTAACAAAGCTATACAACCAACTGGTGTAATCAAGCTATTCAACCAACACATACACTCAATCTACTCAACAACCCAATAATCCTACCAATATGCCACCAAATCACCTACCAATTTGTCAGCAGCCTACTGTCAATGTGTCGCCTACCAATGTGCAACGAACACTCCACTGTTGTGGAAAACGTAATTACCAATATGCCACCAATCACCTACCAATGTGTCAGCAGCCTACTGTCAATGTGTCGCCTACCAATGTGCAACGAACACTCCACTGTTGTGGAAAAACGTAATGCAACAAATGTATTTTACTAAACTTACACTACAGCAGGAAGAAGGTCTGGCATATACGGTTGCAAAGGTTGGTCGAGTGGATATAAACGTCGAGTCTGAAAAAAACGTAAGAAAAAAACATAAATTGTGAATATGTTTAATATATATCGGCGTACAGTCTTGTAAAGGTCAGGCTTGTGGCTCACGACGCGCGTGCATCGTACTCGTCGTCGTTCGTAGAACTTTTTTTTTGCTAAATCACTACACCGGGATGACAGTTTCTGTCAGCCATTTTATAGTGTCCGTATCTAATTCCTTTAGTCCTGTGGGGCCATGAGGAGACCTGTAGAGAGGGCAGTATTGCAATAGATGGGTTATTGTTTGCTTTTCACCACACGGGCAAGCATCGCTGTCGCAAGCGCCAATATTGGCGATAAAACAGTGGGGAGGCGGTTGAGCCTGACCCACGGCACACGGTCGAGTTGGTGTCCAGCTGGTTTGGTTGAGGTTTGGCATCGTATTCAAAACCTTCAAACAAAATCGCCTGCTACCCAAGAAGATTTAGTTAGTGTTGTATATATACAATGATGTAGTGTATGTGGGTGCTTGAGTAAGGCAGACCTCAAATTCTCAGAAAATGTTTCAGACAGGAGCAGAGCCCCGGACAGGAATCGCACCTATAACCTTCTGATTGCCGGTGAGACGCTCTAACGAGATGGGAGAGCGAGGGTTACAATTATGTACATGGTTCGATTGTGCTACAAAAGATAGGGTTTCAAAGAGAGAGATAGAGAGATAGAAACAGACAGACAAATAGACAGACACATGTGTACGTAGATAGATACACTGTAGGTAGGTAGATGCTCAACTTTGTCGATAAGTTGTAACAGTATTGATGGCTTATAACAAGGTGCAAGAACATTGTTATCACGGCTAAACAACCTTGTTAACAACAATTATAGCAAGCTTTAGATTTAACTATACGAGTACGACTACGAGATTCGTTATTTCCCGCGCCAATAGCTTGTACAATCTCTTGCTGACGTAGTAAGTCCTAGTTGTGGCTCATTTAACTGTAGTTGCAAGTTTCAACAGAAGTGAGCAATGTTGTTTTGTCAACTGAGAACAATGTTGTGCTGCAACCCATGAACAACGTTGTGCTGTCAACTGTGAACAATGTTGTGTTGTCAACTAGGGGTGCACCGGATAGTACTTTTTACTATCCGGCCGGATACCGGATAGTTTAAAAATATCCGGCCCGGATATCCGGCCGGATACCGGATATTTTGATTATTTTCTTATTCAAGACTCGGGCCTCCTTTTCAGGTTGAATAAGGGTGTGCATCAATGCAGGCAATGAAGGCAATGGTGCCCAATGATGAACAATGCACTACTTCATGTTAGGACTATATAGAGGTTCTATATAGAACGAGGAAGTTCTGAGTTCTGACTCTGCAGGGTGTTAGCTAGCCCATATAGCGTCCGTTTGACGGACTCTTCCCAATTGAAGTAGCTAAGGGGCTTTCCCAACTGGTCTACTGGAAGATTTTCATTTTTTCTAATGAGAAAGTGTATTGCGTTTGATTTAATACTATTATATCATTCAAAGAATCACTATTTTCTCAAAATGTATCGAGTTTCAATTCATATTCTGTGTGTATTCACTTAAATGAAATGTACAAAACAAAGTGTAATCGATGTGCATTCCGTGTTCATTCGCCGGAAATGAAATGTACAAAACGAAGCTACGGTACGTGTTGTTTACATCTAAGGAGAAACACGTCATCAACTTAATTAGCGTTAAGAAAAGCGATGATGTTTTTATACAAAGTTAAGGGTTTTTCCCTAGATGCAAACGACGGTATTCTATTACAAATCCACAGCTCAAAATTTCCGAGCACGCGGTATTTTAGCATGTAGTCTAGAAAAGAAAATGTATCGATCAGATCAATAATCAATCCTCTCACCATGGTTACCACAAAATGATATAAAGTAGCGTATTTAAAGGACTTTGATCGGTCAAAAAAACTTTCCCAATTTACGTTTAACGTTACGGACAAAACTTTTCGTTTCTGGCTAACACCCTGCTCTGCTTCTGAAATATGTAAATAAGTAAATAACGCGCTAGAAACTACAAGAGAAACGTGCTACGCTGCAGTTATATGAGATACGAATATACGATTGTTGTTAAAGATAACGTTGTTACTAATTACTAAATAGTAAATACTGACCAAAGTTAGTGTAGTTTTTCACTTTTTTGTAACAAGTTGAGTCAGTTGACATATTTGATATTTTGTTTGTCTATTTAAGGAAGGTAGTTATTTTCTAGATAATTATAACCAGAAATACTGGAACAGTAAAGTTGAGTAAACCAATTCATATAATATTGTTCTTTTGTTTGTTGTATTGATGTCCAACTGTTTTCTTTTCATAGCATATTTATTGATATTTTTTCCGTTTTTAAGTTGAAACAAAATTAATACGCCTTGAAAAAATATCCGGTATCCGGGCCGGATATTAAAAATATCCGGCCGGATACCGGATAGTCGGATTATCTCATTATCCGGCCGGATATCCGGCCGGATATGATATCCGGTGCACCCCTATTGTCAACTGTGAACAATGTTGTGCTGTCAACTGTGAACAATGTTGTATTGTCAACTGTGAACAATGTTGTATTGTCAACTGTGGACAATGTTGTGTTGTCAACTGTGAACAATGTTGTGCTGCCAACTGTCAACAATGTTGTGCTGCCAACTGTGAACAATGTTGTGCTACCAACTATAAACAATGTTGTGCTGTCAACTGTGAACAATGTTGTGCTGCTAACTGCGAACAATGTTGTGCTGCCAACTGCGAGTGCGAACAATGTTGTGCTGCCAACTGCGAGTGCGAACAATGTTGTGCTGTCACTACGAACAATGTTGTGCTGTCAACTGTGAACAATGTTGTGCTACCAACTATAAACAATGTTGTGCTGTCAACTGTGAACAATGTTGTGTTGTCAACTGTGAACATTGTTGTGCTGCAACCCGCGAATTATAGACAGCTTTAAATTTGACTATACGAGTACGAGTACGAGATTCGTTATTTTTGGCGCCAATTGCTTACGCCATCTGGTGCTGACGTGATAAAGTCGTAGTGCATTTGAGTACGAGTTTTGTGGATAATCTCATATATAGGTCGACCTACCAGGCGATTACCATCGATTTCAGGGATAATATTTGGTAAGGTTTGATCAATAGTTGCACTGCCAGCTTGATATTCTGCAGACTGTTGTGAAAAGAGACAATGGTTGAGGGTTAGGAACATTGTTTTATTAGCGTGAGCCTTCAAACCGCTGAATTTCTTCAGCGGCTCACAACCAAAATTTACGTTTAAAATAAGACTACTCTCAGAGGACCCTACGCGGTCAAGAAAACTGACTGAAAACGAACTTAAACTGACGTCCAAGTTGACCGCGCAGGGCCTGAAACTGACGTACCAAATGTCTCCATGACGACCGAGCCACTGGGTGATCGCTAGAAAGTATACTTTAAAATAAGGTTTCCGCGGAAAGACTGAAAACTAGTTTTTCAGGGTTAGTAGAGGGGAGCCCAGCGCCGAAGGCGCGAGAACCCTGTAGGGGGTTCGGGGGCATGTTCTCCCGGAAATGTTTTGATTTCTAACTCGCTGAAACGCGATTTTCTGCATTTTGGGGTCAGTTTTACAACAAAATATTATGATCATAAGCAACATCAAGTTAGTTTATAACCTTTGCTTCCTTTGTCAATATCATACAAAGTAGACTAGCTGCGCATGGTCATGGTGCCTGGTCTGTGTGTGAAACTTATGTACGGGAAAGTACCACCAGCCCTGCGATTTTTTTTAAATCTATAAGCTCCGACGTTAATTCGGGTACAATCCGAGACATGATCAGGCAGCAGCAGTATTGCAGTAATTACAGAATATTTCATTTTCTACTTTATGATATTATATTAATTATTTATTTTATAGAGAGTTCAGAGTTCAAAATACTGGATGAAACAATGCCAAGTACCTGCATACTGCTTGCCAGACTTTCGTCCGAATTTGGTGGTTGAGCAGAAGCACTCCTGGAGAGCGGAGATAGATAGGCCAAGCAGTCTCTCAACTGTTGTCTTCTTCGTTGGTTGTGACGTGCTCGGGAAGTTCTCATTGGGTGGAATGTGTCACGGAAGTGACTGATTGATGGAATTTCAAATTCGAGCTCAGTCTCCTGAAAATGGAAGATGGTCATGGTAAAACTACTTCAAAGGATACTAATTAGGGTCACCAGGTACCTATACAAACAAGTTTTATGATTGGTTGATTAAAATAATAAAATAGAATCAACCACAATGAAACCAATGTCCTAACCCTAACCACTTTTGTTCCATGTATTTGTGCATTTCAGGAACGTATTTACCGACTAATTATAACATTCGTGTTTCTTGCTAACTAACTGCTAAAGGGAAAAGTTAAATTATTATATATGCCTGGGCTCGTCGGCCAGTCTGTACGCAAAATCAGGCGCGTTGATTGGCTGGCTAGGTATTTCGTACAGACCGGCAAGTATTGGCGGGAGAATTTCCTGACAAAGAAAAGGGAGTTAAGAATGTAAATAGTTTTCCCAAAGATTTCAAGTGAAAGCAAGACGAATGAATGCTAGGTAAACATGAAGTGATAGGTAAAAATAAGTTACGAAAACCAAAATGAAGGTTTTTCGCCGACCATTTTCGCCGACCTTCCGCCGTGGAGGCAAAATGCCCTGGATACGAGGTTGACGAGTGGTAACCACTAGACCACAACCGCAGGTTTAGCATGTATAGGCCCTAACCCGCTACGCCACGCAAATATCTCAGCGGATTGTGGTTGAAATATAGTATTCATATTGCAATATAAATTCAGTTGTCATTCACCTAGATTAAAATATATTCGACGACAAACCTGATTATCGTATAAACCTGATATCACTACAATACACAAGCCTGACTGCCCATAAAATTGACAATAGTACAATAAATTACACAATATATACAACTATACAAACCTGAGAATGTAAGTTGTGGTGCGTCAATGGTCGAGTCCGTTCACTTCTTAAAGAAGTCGGAAATGTAGGTCTACTGTTCATATTATCTGGCATAAAAACTCTCGTAGCATTAGCACGGCTGCAACTTGCACGAGGAATGTCACCAGCATTGTTGAATAAACTGGAATGACTATGGCCTTCGTCCTAACAACACCAAAAGGAAATTGTAAAATTTAGTAGTGTAAACAACTACAATCATGGCGAAATGTGGTGGGACATTGACGAGACTTTTTGGTGACTCGCTATTTCTCGTTAACTAAAGGGAACTACGCTAGAATATTTCAGGGTCAAGCTAATTGAGGTAACATGTTTCATTTGAAAACAACTTGTTCTTAGCTTCTATATAGTTATGAACAGTACGTTGTCATAGACCATATTTCATTTATTTAGATGACAAGCTTTGATGTTGTTTAAAAATAGGATTTGTTTCATTTCATAGATACTCTGAAGAACTAAAAATCATTAATCATTAGAAAACTAAAATAATTAGCAAATACTGTACATACATCATCAACCAGGATTGGTGGTAAACCAGCATCGTCGTACACATTGATTGGTGGTTGATTTCTGGTAGATTCTGTTCTAGTATCAGCACGTTGATCATCTGACTGGTGTCGGGGATGGTTCAGAGATGATCGATCACGTAATGACATAGCCCGTCTTATTCGTCTTTGTGCTTCATCAGGCAGTAAACTCATAACATGCTCCCGACGTGCACGGAGTTCGGCCAATCGTCTTGTAGAATTGTGCACCTGTTCTCGGAATGACCGAACTAGTCTAAAATCAAAAAAAGTATATAGGAACTAAGGTGTACAACTGGTGAAATTATCTATAAACCAGCGCTCGAAATCATTTTGGCAAAGTTGGCGGTTAGCATGACCGGTCAGACGTGAATTCAGGCGGTCAGATCTAATATGTGGATGGTCAACTACTTCTTTTTTAAAGGGGCAGTAAGACGCAAAAATCATTTATCCCAATTTGGGCTTTATCTAGAAGTGAATTCGAAATAAGCAAGAATAGCACTCTTACTTTGTCAATGTATTATCTTGTTCCAGAGATATTTCAGTTTTTAAAAGCTGTAAATGAGATACCTGATGACGTCATCTACTCCACTCAAATTCTAAAAATGAGGAATATCTTTGGAGATTGCGGCTAGATTGTGCTGAAACGTTCCAGATGTATGCTACTAAAAATGGTACACTGCACTGTGTATAGTTAATGCTTTATACATTTTTCATTTTAGAGATTTCCTTTAGTCTAAATTTTGGAGTAGATGACGTCATAAGTTCATTTGCATCTTTCAAAAACGTTGACTAAGTAAGAACGCTATTCTTCCTCATTTTTTTAGTACTAAATACTAATAGATAAAATAAAAATTGGATAGACGATTTTCGGTCTTACTACCCTTTAAATTTGTGCATTAAAAACAAAAATCTTCTTTCCTTCTATAGTTTTAGTCCATTGGCCAAGACCACAAATTGTCGGGATGAGTACCATATAGGGGACAAATTATAGTCTGAAGTTTTTAATTGGTCTATATCTATAGACAACATTTTTATGTGATAACCATCTCAGACTGGGAGCTTAAAGTACCCCTGCGACGAAATATCACGTTACGTTTCCTGGTATTTTTTGTTACACAACACTATCATTTTACGTTAATAAACAACAAACATTCTATCACAAGAAATTTAACATGCAAAGTCGCCCAAATTTTGTCCGCCATTGCTCAAAACTTGTTCCATACTAGCCCGCGATTCCACAGCAGAGTATGTGATTATGACGTCAGATTCAACACGTGACAAAGCTTTATGGAAATGTACGACAAGTTACAATAGAAAGATTTCCCCAAGTAGCTTTATATTCATACAAGTAGCCACGTGTTGAGTCTTTGACGTCATATCCTCTAATCGCAACCTAAGCGTCCGGAACATTCGAGTAATGGCGGCCGTATAATCTCGTATAAAAACAGTCTGAAAAGGCGACTTCCCATGCAATTGCTTGAAATTTGGCAAGTTAAGTAAAATATGTAAAAATTCCGGATACCAAAAATTTGATCACGGGGGCCCTTTAAGGGTGGATATCTGAAGTTTATGAATTATGTTACGCGGTAAGACCCCACGAAAATTTCAGGGGTACGTTTGTCCCAACTATTTACTAAATTTTAGTAAATATACATGGAATTTACTGGAAATATAAATTACTTTTAAATAAAAGGCCTTTAAAGTGCCACTACGATCAAATTTTTACCTATCAATATTTTTACGTATTTATAAAGCAGAGCTGCTAAATATTACTTGGTCGAAACCGTTTTGCGATTCGATGATGGCAAGTATTATTTTTCTTACTCCGAATCTGGAGTTGTTATGTCCGCCATTAATTGTTCATGTTCTTGACCAGCGTAACGAAGTGACGTCAGATTCTCAACGCGAAGACTCCACGTGGCTAATTCTTCAAGTAAATCAAGGTCGATTTTTCAAATTCTTCGTCTGAAAGGCTGGACACTTCATCTACTTCTCGAAAAAAACAAGAAAACAAATAACCTCGACCGAAATTCAGGCGTAGCATTGAGAATCTGACGTCACAAACAATATTACCTTTTGAAATTGCGGGCTCACTTGGAACACGTTTTTAGTAATGGTGGCCTAAATAATAGTGATTTCAGAGCTCAAAATACTTATTCAAAATACCATTTTTTATTTATTTTTTACATCGATGATCACTTTCGACCCTGAAATACAATACTATGCTAAAGAAAATCTAAAAGACGGGGGTGAATTTTCATCGTAGTGGCACTTTAAGTATAATGTTTAGAAATGTTAACAGTTTTACGGTATCTGCTCTTGCACTCGAGAAATAATGTTTTCATTCTCGTATTCTATGCTTCTGGACGCCGCCATTTTAGAGTTTGTTCGACGGCTCAACATTGATGTACAGCGGTGATTTTCTTTTCAATTTTGACGTCATTGAGTGCTTGTCTTTTGTTCCTTGCACTCAAGTGACGTCAAAATTGAAAAGAAACCTCGAGTCCTCGAGCAAACTCTAAAATGGCGGCGTCCAGAAGCATAAAACACAAGAATGAAAACGTTATTTCTCGAGTACAAGAGCAGATACCGTAAAACTATTAACATTTCTAAACATCATTCTTAAAGGCCTTTTATTTAAAAGTAATTTATATTTTGGGTACAGTTCTTCCCCTTTAAAGAAAAATTCAGATGTATCAATTGCCCATTTCTTTAAATTTGAACGTTATCTAAAATTTTAGCTTAAATAAAAATCGTAAAAATATTTAGTACTTATTGACCGAGCGTGAGGTCTGTACTAGTGAAATATCGGACCGACGTTTTTATAGTACGGAAATTTCACTACTACAGACCGAACAAGCGAGGTCAATAAGTAGTTTATTATATGACCACAAATGTTGTGAACGTTCTGTGAAAACTCTACAGTGTTAGGCTCGTATTCGCCACCATCTTTCTTGCGAACTAAACCAAAATGGCAGACGTTTTCCAATTTTTAAAGTACTTTCCGTTTAGCTAGATTCCTAAAATTTCTACCTCGAATAGCATTTTCATTTGCTTTTGTTTGACATATTGTTCAAGGTTGTGCGTTAAGTATAGTTGGAAAAAAATCCACCTGAAATTCTACATTACCTGCGAGAAGTAAATGTTATATTATCACGAACAATGTTACGAACGTTTTGGACATTTTAAAAAGTTTCACATTACGCGGAAACCTGAGCTATACATCAAATGAAAGCTTATAAAATTTCTAACAACATACCTGCACGATATATTTCAACAATGAGTAGTTCTGAAATTATTATCCATCTTGTTGCGTATAATGACATGAGTTTCATTTTGTTTATAAAATTCTCACTGTCAGCAACTGTCAGCGGTCCGGAAAGGCAGATTCCGGACCGCTCACCGCTCACGAAAATAGTCATATAATAATGTATAATATTTACTTAGGTTGCTGTAGTTTCTATTACCTTCATAAGCTGATTATCTATGCATATATCTTCCAAAAGCCCACTTCGGAGAGGTTATCACCCAATTATAATTTTTCTCAAACAATTATAATTTTTAAGTTCTTATTTTCTTGTTTAACCAATAAAACTACAGTACTGTAAGCGGCCTTTTAAAACCTTTTAAGGTGCCACCTGTTAAAGCTATTTGCTGACTTTAGTGCATAAATTAATGATGTAAACAATGTTTACAAGGTAAAAGAAAATGAGTTCACTGGTAGAAATAATTTGACCAAAATAATTTGACCAAAATAATTTAACCAGTCATGCTGACCTGCCGTGACTGATTTCTGGCGATCAAATCATGAAAATCAGCGGGCAATGACCACTGACCGCCATTATTTCGACCGCTTATCAAACAAGTGTACTTCAGATGTATTGACATAAAGTATTGTGCTGCGAGGAAATAGTGTGTACGAGATGGGTCCAACGTTATGAGCAGACGTTAAAGTGCCACTACGATGAAAATTCACCCCCGTCTTTTAGATTTTCGTTAGCATAGAATAGTATTTCAGGGTCGAAAGTGATCATCGATGTAAAAAAAACTAAAAAATGGTATTTTGAAGTAAGTATTTTGAGCTCTGAAATCACTATTATTTAGGCCACCATTACTAAAAACGTGTTCCAAGTGAGCCCGCAATTTCAAAAGATAATATTGTTTTTGACGTCAGATTCTCAACGCTACGCCTGAATTTCGGTCGAGGTTATTTGTTTTCTTGTTTTTTTCGATTAGTAGATTAAATGTCCAGCCTTTCAGACGAAGAATTTGAAAAAACGACCTTGATTTACTTGAAGAATTAGCCACGCGGAGTCTTCGCGTTGAGAATCTGACGTCACTTCGTTACGCTGGTCAGGGGTGGAAAATGTATCGGACCACGGGACCATTGGTCCCAGAAAAGTTTTGGGTTCCCAGAAAATATTTCAAGTTCCAGTAACACTGTAGCAGAGAAAGTAAATGTGAAGAAAATTTTGATAAAAGTGAAAGAAATTTAGACAGGAAAGTAGAACATGTTAAGGCGCAAGAGTCTCCAGAGTAAAATAACAAATTAGGGCGCACCAGGGCACAAATTATGGGTTAATGTTCCAGTCTGATTCAGTGAATGATGGTACCAGGACAAATTTGAATTATTTTGAAAAGAAATACTTAGCCCATACTTATAAAAAACAATGTTAATCATGTAAAATATCATTACATATTGGTTAAAAGAGCTTCTATTTATCTCACTCTAGTTTGGTAGTCCTAATTTTTTATAATTGCTAAATTCCATTGCTAAAAAGAACATGAACTGGCAGAATTTTTTTTGGTTTGGGTCCACGGTCCCAGAAAGAAAATTATTTTTTCCACCCATGACGCTGGTCAAGAACATGAACGATTAATGGCGGACATAACAACTCCAGATTCGGAGTAAGAAAAATAATACTTGTCATCGTCGAATCGCAAAACGGTTTCGACCAAGTAATATTTAGCAGCTCTGCTTTATAAATACGTAAAAATATCGATTGGTAAAATTTGATCGTAGTGGCACTTTAAACAGTTCTTCTAAGAACTCATTTCTTTTTCTCGCCCTTTGCTCAAACATTATGCCCTTTTATTACAGCAGAAAATACATAGGTGGGTAAAAATGAGCTTTATTTATAGAGAACGTCTGTTTTGCTCAGGGAAAGGCCTGTTAGTGGGGCCCATAATTCGAAATTTCAGCATGAGGTTCTTATTGGTTGTTTTTTCATTCGTTCACTCATTCATATTTTATTTGATAAGGCAGGTTAAAGATCCATCGACTAAAAACTGATGTAGACCTGAGGTGGAAGGTTCTTACTGTATTAGAATTATAAAGATTCTTATTAGAATAGCGTAGAGTCTGGCTGCTATTAATAGCTCAAAAAGCGGACAAACAAACCAAATTTGACTCGCAAATGATTGCAAATGAGCTATTTCTTTTGTTATGGCCGCAAGAATTATGGGTAAAAGCGGACAAACATCGGTACTGACGTCATCTCGACGGAGCGCTATTGTAAACTGTTCTTATTAGAATTATAAAGGTTATCAAGGTTCTTATTACAGATGTTCACTGTTGTATTCAAAACTATAAAAGTGGATTTTTTACAAAATGAATACTAAGATTTTACCTTTCAGCAGTGTCATAATTGTCAGGCATTGCATATTCCTCTTCCGTATCTGAAGTCAAATCAATAACTGGAACTTCTACACGAGCTCGTTTTGAGCTGTCAGTAACAACAATGTCATCTGTAGAGTCATGGCGTCTTCTTCTAGAAAGGTTTTGTGAATTTCCCCCACTCTCGTTTATCTCAATTACTGGATTTGTATTAGCAGTGGCACCTTCTGGTGTATCCAAAAGAATGGGTGTTCTTGAATGACTGGAGTTTACCATGATACTATAAATTTGAAATTGAACAAAATATAATGTAGCATTCTTAGATTGCTTGGTGAATCTACATAAGTGGTAGATTAGGTGATTATTATGAGATTAGGTGTTGTTATGACATAGAATGTAAATGATGTTGTTCTTTATGGATATAATATTTATCAATTATTTAATGAGGTTGAGCATGATATGAAGAATTATCAAAGCCGAAGTTTGTGTTATCTGCCGAAGCCGAAGGCTGAGGCGGATAACACAAACTGAGGCCTTGATAATTCTTCATATCATGCGAAAACCGAATTCAATAATTGTTTTATTATTTATTTAAAAGATTAACTTTATCAACTATTTTACATCTGCATCGTTGGAAAACGTCATAGCATGCAATATTAGTTTTTCATATTGCACCAGGTGACGTCAATCGTGCAATAATCTTTTGTCATATTGCACCATTGATGTCACAACTCCATATTTGGTAGGGCAATGAGTTGATATGACGATTTCACCGTTGACTGTTAGCCGCCAATCAGCGATCACGAATTCTTTTAAATAAATAATAATGAAATATATAAAACCAAGTTTTCTATTATTAAAGTATTTTCCATTCTGGCTCTTCCATGTCTAGTTTTCTATTCTGAAGCAATTAAGTAGCGTCAAGTGTGCTAAGTCAAACGCCTAGCTCAGCACGTAACAAAATAATTTTTTAACTTAATTCAAATTCTGGTTTGTCATGAGTTGCAGTAAAAAAAATGGTGTGGCAGGCAGGGTAGATTTTTATTTTATTGTTAAATACATTGTTGTTTTGATTGTATATTTATTTGAGTGAATATGAAAGTCAGAATTTTTGCTCGGTTAGAATTTTATTTAGCAACATGCGTAATATTTATAACTTATAACTGCTATATTCAATGCTTATGAGTTTCTTGCTTATAAATTAAAAGATTCAAAACATGTTGCTATTCAAATAACTGGATAATTATCTTTACTACCATATTTCGCAGTGTATACATATACAATACAATACAATACAATACAATACAATACAATACAATACAATACAATAACTTTATTCAAGTGTCAAAAAATTATTTAGCCGGGGACACTATATATCCTATCTAACTACTAATAAATTACAAATAAGTTAATATATCCTATCTAACTGCCAATAAATTACAAAAGTAAGATAATATAAGTAATTGCATAATAAGATAATTTTACAATAAAATAATATTTACAATGAACTTAAAACGATTAGTCAGACATACATGGAACATTCATGTACTGCAAAGTTCACAGCAGTTACTATTATTTTCTAAAAGACTACTAATATCCAACTTACGAATAACATGTTTAAATACCTTAAGACTTGTAGAATTACTAATATCACTACTTAACCTTGACCATAAGTCATAACATTGGTCCAAAATAACGTAGTAAGTGTTTACCATAATTGACTGTATTGAATCTAGGTATATCGAAATCACCATTTCTTAATGAATAGCTAGATTGTTTGAGGGCAAATATTTCTGATACACTGTTAGGTGCAAGTTGATTTTTTACTTTATACATGTAAATAGCAATATCCTGTAATCGTCTATTATATAATGATGGCAAACCAGCACGCTCAAGGAGTGTATATGTACTGGTAAGTCAAATTTCTAGCACCAAAAATTGACATCAAATGCCAACCTCAACTTATACAAAGTACCCAGTCCACTCTATGTCAGGTTGAATATGGGACAATCAGCTTAGCGCTCTGAACATCATGCTAGTCAGGGTTCAAATTAACAGTGTGCAATGTGCAATTGATGGTACCGAAAAAGATGGCGACTGGTACATTTAACCATAATTCCTTGCGCGCAGTAAACATTGAATCTCGTAGAAATAGCAGTGGATAGAGTTTCAAAAAGATTAAGTTTGATAAAAAGGAAGCTTTTACGTATTTAGTTCATGTTTACAAGGTAAACAATGTTTAGCTGTTATTACAGGTGATTTAAGGTCGCAAAGCATTCTGGTAAAATGTACAGCCGCCATCTGTTTCGGTACCGTCAATTTATACACTGTATTGGCCCAAATTGTAAAAGTTAATGCACATCACTTTTAAAAACAATGTGCAGAAAAAATAGTCTCAGTATTGATACCATAAGTTAAGTTAACAGTCCTATTTCCCGGAGGTGAAAAAATTGTGTGTATTTCCCACAGCCACGCAAAAATTGCTGGTAGCCACATAATTCCTATCTAGATTAAAATTGTAAAGAAAAGCCATCTCAAAGATTGACGATTGTACTCGCAGCTAAATCAAGGAATGGCACATCTGTTGCTCTGATTTTTAATTCAGCGTAACATCCTGGGAACAAGTGTAATTAAAGGTTGTATAACGTCTGTGGGAATTTAACATATATGTAATCTATGGATTCTCCTGAGAAAAATTGTAATATATCTTGTCAGACGAAAATTTCATCTTCATTGACTTTTTTGCTGTTAAAGTTAATGGAAGTGATGTCATAACGGGCATCTGTCTACATGAAAACCTCTTTACAGATGCCCGCTTACGCTATGACATCACTTCCATCAACTTTAACAATAAAAAAGTCCATGAAGATGAAATTTTCGTCTGACAAGAAGATATATTACCATTCTTCACAGGAGAACCCATAGATTAATTATATGTTAAATTCCCAGACTATTATGACCTTTAATAAAATGCAATATCCTATGAATCGTTGGACCAGTTGTTTAATAGGCGATTAACTTAATACTAATTATTAGTATTGTTCTTGTTGTTTTTATTACTGTACTATAATTTTTTGTGTAAGTATAGCGTATTGGAACCATATTGGTGTTATAGTCAGATGTCACTCATGTATGATGATATAGGATAATTTGAATAACATGCAGGTTTAGCCTTTCCCATAACACATGTTGAATGGCTACATTGGTTGGACATACAGTGTAAACTGAATAACAGAGTATGAATAAACAGAGATAATTAAGATTTGGCATATAGTCATGGTTCTCCCATGGTATTGGTGGGTGGTGGTGGCAGAGGTGCCCACCACTCTGACAGCAGTGCCACCCAGCACTTGGGCCAAAGTGGATACTTTCACCCAGCACTTGAAAACGAAGAAAATATTGTATTTTTCTATATTATCTTTGCTAATTTATGGTGCTTGCCACATGCGCGTGATTCAGATACTGGGAAATCAAAACATTCACTGATGAGACTGTACAAATCTTCATAGATTAGATTGCTGGTCGTCCTGTGAAACAACAAATGTCTTTCCATTTTTATTTACATTATGATTAAGATTTTTTCACATAACTATTTGTACAGAATTAGAAAAATTGCATTTTCATAACCCTAATGACCAATTTTCAAAAAAGTTGATGGGGGATGGGGGCATACATGGTCCCCAGACAATGCAGGTATCCAGCACTCACATGCTCCTGGGCAGGATGCTGTATAGTATTGTGCTCACAACTATTGTGAAACAAGCCTGGATGTAAATTCGACCTTGGCTAACATGGATATACATAAATTGTGTGGAAAATTCAGTCTGAGCACAAATATAATAGTATCATGGTTGGGCATTGGAACACAGAGAACTGTTTCACTTTTCCACATTTTAGGCTAGGAACTATGAATTTGTACATAATGGTCTCAATAACACAAATCAATGAGTTGAAACAAAGATGTTCTCCCTTGAAATACTAAAAAAATAGTAATTGCTGATTAGCAGTACGATTTTTACATATTATCTAATTTAACGATTTATAGTTAATAGTCAATAAACATACTGTAGTTAGCAGAACTCTATGCTGACTTTAAAATGGCAGCTACTGATATACCATTCCTCGATTTAGCCTCAAGTGACAATTGTCATAGATGTCATTTTTTGTGTGTCTGCACTAAATAGCCCTCAAAAACAAGTCATTTTCCACACAGGACCTCAGGAATGAGTCATTTTTCCAGGAGCAGCCCACACAAAATGGCAGCCAAAATTTCATATCTGTCACACAATCATGTTTGTGATTTCATAAACTTTCCAATTGCTTAAACATCTTGATATTGTAATTACTTTAGTTATCCAACAGGGACAATGGAAAGCGAAAGTATTGCATGCCTAGCCTAGAATCTTTAGTCTCCCTCGCAGCCGCTCTTAGTGTGTCACTCGTTCCCCCCTTTAGGCATCAATGCACACAATTATTTTGCTTATTGAGAGTGCCTGAATCTGATCTTTTTGGGGAAAAATGCACATTGTTCTTTCTCAACTAATTTGAACCTTGGTGCTAAAAAACAAAGGAATTATAAAGCAAGGGTCAAGGTTAAGTTTAAAGTCAACTTTAAGCTGATTTAACTTTATACAACTTAGTATAATAAAAATAGAGTAAGTTATAAATAAGTTTGATAAATATGGTAACATAAGTGTTTGACACGTATACGTACGCATACATTGTTTTAAAATATTTTCCGTATTATCAGGGTGCAAATTAACGTTTGAAAAGTGCATCGCAATAATATTTTGTCGAACCCCCCCCCCCCCCCCCCCCCCCCGATTTTCCGGTGGCCACCATGTGACGAGGGGGCTGGGGGGACATTCCCCTGGGGATACTTTAACATTTCTGGTATTGAAATACAACACGTTTGCAAAGTTTTAATTACAATATTTACTTTCTCAACTAAAGTTTTACTGTGTTAGTATATACACTGCTGTAGTGAATATGGGAGAGCTTGGAGTAGACATACAATACATGGACGATCGTCAAGCTCGTATCCTCAGAAAAATGATTAATCATTTGCAGTTCAGTGAAGTAGAGTCTATCTAGTCCTGTAATTCTGTATTTAAATTATTACAAACAACAGTAATGCATGAACTGAACATTTCTTACACATATAAATACCACACCAATACATTGTACGATTACTAAATCTAAAAATTACATGTAAATATATATACGTAATACAAAGAATTTAAAACGGATTAATCAATTTAAAGGATTTAAACGGATTAATAAATTTAAAGAATTAAAAAGTTATTTGCTAGGTTTCATTGTCAGATTCCAGATCATCATTTTCCAAATGTATTAACATAGTCAGTTCGGTGATCTCGCAATTACGCCATCTTTGGACAAGGTTGTTTTCCGTGTTTTTGGATAGCTATGGCTGGAACAATTCAGTCGTCGAATTTTGGCATTAAACCATAATTCGATCGCTGCATCTGGGCAGAAATCATCTATCGATGAACCACGACTTTCTTCGCTGACTCGCTTCAAGTGGATCCCTACCAAGTCAATTATGCCAATCTGTCTTCACCCTTACCATTACGCTGAATATTCGCTCAAGCTTTGCATTAGAAAAAGGAGTTATGAGCAATAACTCAATGATATGCAGAACATTCACACACTCTTCCTGAAGTTCGCTTGACGTAAACACTCCTGACCATATCTAGATACTTGCTGTTACGATCGAGCAAATGACGAAGTTGATTCTACAGTTTATCCCATTCTGCAGAAATCTCTGCTACATCACACAAATTCCTCTCGAACAACGGCATAAAATACTCAATCAGTTCAGTCATGTTTCACTCGGAAAATAGTGGCAGCAGTGTTTAATTAACAAAAAAACTTGCATTGTGATTTTGCTAGTTTTTAAACGTTTTTGCATTGCATAATGCATACTTTAAAAAGTGAATTGCAAATCGAGATGCATTAATTTGCACCCTGATTATTAAAGTTATTGTGAATACTAGTTTGTGTCTGGTACCTATTAAATTTGAGTGACTTAATTTATACATAGGGTATCATAACAAAAACAATTTTTTGGTCAAAAATATGGATTACTTATTTGGCAAGTTGACTTATACAGTATGCAGCAAAATATGGTAATGTAAAATTGTAAATGTGTGAAGAGTAGAACCTGAGTTTTACGACCCCATGTTATACGACCACCTGCCGTTTACGACCACTTTTTCTGGCACGGACGATTTGTAGTTAAAATGTACCTGCATTTAGCGACCACCTGCCAAACGCGATCAGCAACCACTTTTTAGCATCCCAAACACGAAATTTAACCTGTCATGAGCGACTTTTTATGAGATTAAGCGTTCGTCTTTTTTTTTACAGCGCATCAGTGACCACTTTTTAGTGTCCCAAACACGAAATTTGAGCGACTTTTTCAACTTAAAACTGCCACTATGTAAACGAAATAGGTCAAAATTCTTGCTTGTTGATTGTAACGTCGTGCAATGAGGGACCAAGAAGACACAATTGTTGCTTTTTAAGCATTGTTTTGCTTACTTTTATCATAAGCGACCAAATTTTGAGAGTGCATGATAAATATCCTTATTAGCGACAATCCCAAGCCCTTAAACCATTAACATTGTTGAAGGAAACGTTTCTAAACTGACAAAAAGCTCGGACTAATATTTGTTTGTTACTGCCATCTTGTCAGGGTTAAACTTTGCTGTGTGAGACTGTGAGATTGCAAATAACTTTGCTAATACAACATCAAGCTTAACATGGTTTACATATGTTGTAGACCATTAAACGATCTTTGATTTAATATATCGTGTGAGCTTTTACGTTTAGTACAACGCTTGAAAATGTTCGAAAACCTCGCAGGTGAGGTTCGTAAATTATATTTTCGTATCCGCCATCTTTGTTTATAACACAACGTTTATAATCGCCAATAACTTTGTGCATATGAATCAGTATAATATATCGTTACTCCTTACTCTTTTAGTCTTTTTCTTAGATCAAATTGCTGCAAATAAAATATTTTCGCGATCAAAGAAGAAGTATGTACGCATTGGGTTTCAGTTTTCTTTCACGGCGCGCATATCGCCCAGCAAGCTCTGTTCAAACAGTGCTTTTATTCCGAAAATTTTCTTTCTTTGTTAAGAAATATTATATTGGTTTTAAATTATAAAGACATCTTTTAGTCGACTAACTAGCGAACACAGAATATAGTCGTAAACATAATAGCATCTTCCAATATAGCCTGCGTGCAGATGCTCCGTATTCCGCCGTCTATGCATAGGCTACGCTTCCAATATGGCTTGCATGACGTCACATCACTAACTGCCATTTACGACCACCTGTCATTTACGACCACTTTTGCTTGGCAACAGGGGTGGTCGTAAAACTCAGGTTCTACTGTATATGTATAATTATGTAAGTTTTAGGAAGATCCTGTCTGTCGCTCTCTACCATTCACCTTAGCCAAAGCAGTGGAATGATCTGCCACTCATCTGCTAAATTCAAGGACTGTAAATATATCACAAGACGCAGCCTTATGTTTCTCTTGTGTTTTTGTCTTAACCAGACAATACATGTTTCAAACAGGGATGACAGTTTCTGGTGATGCCTGGTGCAAAATCAATTATATATAAATGATAAAATTAAAATTATAAATTAAATATATGACTCTGTACAAATCAATAAAATACTGGAACTGATAATACCTGTTGAAGTGAGGAGCACTTCATTGGTTAAGAATTTTAAAATTATGTTGGAACAGCATTTAAGTAAAATCCTAGACATGGCATTTAAGCCTGGTTCTCACTTGTCGTAAGAATCGGGGAATTTTAATTTATCGGCGACCGTCTGGGACGCGTTTTCCAAATAGAAATGATTCCGATTCTTCCGATCAGATCGGCGACAGTCTGGGACATTGCTCCAATCATGTCATACTCGTCATAAAAATCCCAGGCGATCGAGGACCAGCAAATCCCCGATTCTTACGATTCTTACGACAAGTGAGAACCAGGCTTAACAATGGATTTGGGGAATTTTGTGAGATTGCATATATATAAATTTTTATTTATAATTATTACAGTACAGTATATATTTTTGAGAAACCTTTTTTATTTGCCTATCTGAGATGCTTACAGTTACATAACTCCTGGTGTTAAGTTAACTCGTGGATGAAAATTGGTGGCCATGTTGTTTCAATGAAGAAATAGAAAAAATATCTACACTGTGTTCTGCTCTGCTGTACATACTAAGAGGAAGCCAAGCCTTTGATAGCAATAGAGGAACTAAAAATTGAATGTTTGGTGCAAGTTGTCGTAAAGACTTTTATTTTTGATTTACAAAACAAGCGAATATACGACAACGCTTGAATGTATATTAAAATAGGCAAATGGCGTACATATTTGAATTATTAAGGTAAAATTGTTCGTTAAAAACCGGGGAAGTTAAGACTTGTAAGAAATTATAGCGAGGCTACGCGGGACAACTGAAATAGAAAGACGCCAGGTAAATTCAAACGCCTTATGTTGAAGAGAGACTGACGATAGCATGAAATGTTGCTGAAGTCAATATTAATACGTTGTCAATCCAAGGCAAGGCAAGTCACGAAACAATACAAGTCGCTCAAAACCTGCAGTTCCTTTTCTGTTTACCGCTTACCCTTGTCTTGAAAGGAATAACCGACGGCTGGTGCTTTTATGTTATCGTAGAAGCCAATTTCGTCGGGCAAAATAACCAACTTCCTGAGGGAAAGAAGAGTAGAATTCAGAAGCAAAGAAAACACTAAAAAAATGCCAAATGCCCAATTACCACTAGTAGTTTAAAACAAAGCCGTGCTACAAAGGGAATTTTTCTCTTACCCGGCCGCCAAGTGTGGTCAATACGTAGAGGAAGAAACGAAGAGAATTCGTTGATTTTTTAACGTGAGAAAACAAAAGTCCTTCCGATTGTGATAGCGTCTTATTCGACTCGGAATAAAACAAAGAAAGCGCTAGTATTTGCCATCTTTTCAAAACACTGTGTCATGGTGATTGAGGGCTCACAATGATAATTAAAATAATTGAACGAGTGGAGGCTGGACGCCAAACTTGCTCGGAATCATCTCGGGCATGCCATCGGTGAACTTTCGTGTAACCTTGGGTACGATGTGACGTCACTTCACCTGTTCCTTCTCAAACTCATTAATAATTTCATGAATTATTAGGGTTTGTTCTCAAATGCGTCTCGCGCTTCGCGCTCGTGTTTTCATCATGTTTTCTCGTGTTTGGATCCCCTGAT
This sequence comes from Chrysogorgia sp. JL179-B06, assembly GCA_035772405.1. Classification (NCBI taxonomy): domain Eukaryota; kingdom Metazoa; phylum Cnidaria; class Anthozoa; order Scleralcyonacea; family Chrysogorgiidae; genus Chrysogorgia; species Chrysogorgia sp. JL179-B06. Next base: position 356,815 of record JAYKKM010000123.1, on the reverse strand, counting down.
GAAACACTCAAACTCGTTGTTCATATATTACATATACTAGGAGTAATCAAAGATTATGTAAGTGCGTTCGACGCATGTGGACAAGCAAATGGTGAATGAAGATTTATTAATTATTTACAAACATAAAAATATTATGCTGTAACGAATTATGAAAATAAATATAGCTAATAAATATATTACAGCGTCTTAATTGATGGAGACTGACACTGTAACCACAATGTTTTTGACAACGGTGACATCCCCGCATGATAGTGGAACACGGCATGACAAACGACAGCGTCTTAATTCAAGGAGACACTATATAAACGTCAATGTTTTTGACACTACGGTGACATCCCGTATTCCCGTTCGTTAGTTCGATTTGAAATATGACGGCTAGATAAGTCAGCAAATATTACAAACGTGAAGTTCGATTTGGCAAAAGTGCCGCTTCGCGAGGCTTGCTCGTTTCGAGTAAATGTTGTTCGAATTAATTAGATGTATGGCGTTTAAATGGTCATATTGAATTTTGACATTATAAACGCGCCATATGGTAGTTTAATATTACAAGGCTATACGATCGCCTTTATATGCCAGCACGCCTAATATCCTCAACACAGAACACTTGACTTCTACAGGCAACCTCGTATCCACTGGCTCCTGTGTCAGTCCCGAGGCCTAATGCCATAATTTCTTCCAAATTCCAAAACGGTAATTTATTCAAAAAGGGTAAAGATTTGGGTCATCACCTACCTATACTATCAAGTTTTGTGATTGGTTGATTAAAACAATAAAACAATAGAATCAACCACAAAGAAACCAATGTCCTAACCTAACCACTTTTGTTCCATATAGCCAATCGCAAAACCTGTTCATTTTAGGTACGTATTTACTGAAAGATTTTATCTTGATTTCTTTTAGCTGTAAAGCACAGTAACCCATAACATGCAAGATTAGAATGTGTTCGATCCTTCGTCGAACGCAAAAATCCCGAAATGACGTCACATAAACTATCGGTAGTAAAATTCAAAATTAAAATCAGCTGTTATTTCTAAAATAAAGCATATCGCAAGAGTTAGGGTTAGTATTAATTAGGGTTAGGATAAGGTTTGGGGTTAGAACTATGTTTAGAATTGAGGATACTTATATGAAAGATCATCCCATATTTCAATAAATAGAAGCTCATAGTTACGTTCGTGACAAAGAAAAAAGTGATTGCGTAATGGACTAGTCAATTGAAACCCCCACATCTAATTTAATTATATCGAATAACCACGCATATACAAATTGTTGCTGGAGCACGTTGTGTTTATTGCTGCTTAAACGCTCGAGCTAAATGCACTTACATGGTGGAGTTTATCTACTCCACTGGCACTGTACGTCTAAGATTTAACATTTTTAAAGATCTTAGGGTGAAGATGAAAAACCCAACCTGCGTAAAACAGGATGGAGTATGTTTAAAAGTTCTTAATAAGGTTGCCCCTCACTATCACACTTGCTATCAACTTATGGTAAACTACCATCAAATACAATTTTATCAACATGATAATAAGAATATACACTCCTGGGAAAATCTTCACTTCAATGTATAAATATTCACGTTCGTTCTCCTAAATAGACAAGTTTTGAGACACCTCGAATTTCCTGCTTGAAGATGGTTGAATATACTTATTCTTGGACTGGACACATTCCCATCCTCCATGCCTCTGCATCGACACATCGGATAAATCTTGGCAACCCGGATCGGACGCACCACCGCTTCTTAAGCTGTGAGTCCCCAACTTCCGCAAATCTTCGAAAAATACCCCTAAGTTGCTTTTGATGATATCTTTGGCCGTAGTATAGGAAATCCCGCGTGATTGGTGGAAGCTTTGCACACCATTATTATTTTTAAGTCGACGAACAACTGGGTAACATGAATCGGGATCGCTTGGCAATATTTGGAGCAATCTTTCAGTGATAGAAACAGGGCATGTCGGTCTATTCGTTTTAGCGATGTAGATGGTATTACCAGCACGAAATTGGTCGTTTTTTCCGTTTTGGTAAGAATATAGACATGCCTTCAGGAATTAGTTGTATATGTTTAACTTGCATGGATAGAATTTCGCCGATACGCAAGAAACCGCTGTATCCCACGAGAACGATAAAAAGAAGACGCAAATCAGCAGGCGATGCATTATTATGCCCGTGTTTTTCCATTAACTTTTGTAACATGTGTGGTTGAACAGGATCTTTTGGTTCCCTTGGCTTAGCGAGAATTCTACTGCAGCCTTGGTAAGTGGATTGAACCAATGGATGGTCGGTTGGAGAAGGAAAGCCTGCCAAAGTATGTCCCCAGCGTATGCTGTAGACAGCAGTATCCAAAGGTGATGTTGTCTTGGCTGAATCCAATAAATCACGCAGGTACAACGCAACGAACATGGGCGGAGCCGGAAGATACGCTACACCAATCTTGGACTTGGACCAGATCTTCCATCTATTCCAACCGTAGGCATACTTAAGTGTCGTACTGCGGGCCTTTGCATGCAACACAACTCGGGGAAGCGAGGAAGCCAACTGTATAAGAGAATGATCCCGTATTTCGGAGAAATCTTCCCACACTCCGATTTTAAATTCGTCTAAATAGAAATAAACGAACCGTGTATAAATAATAACGCAACATACACGTTCCACTATTGATCTTTGTCAAAAGTAGCGCTAAAGCAGCGCTTATTATTGACCAATAAACCAACAAACAACTATTCAAACAGAATAATCACCCCAAATCTGGAGGACCTTTGTCAAAAAGACACGGTACTAAAGACCAAATTATTATTATATGATGCTTGTAAACTCTACAATTTGTCAAAACGACACGGTGCTAAAGACCGTCATAATTATCATGCTTAAAACTCTAGCCGTAGAGCTAACAAATCAAAACTAGGTGTTCCCGTAAATACGGACGGTTTCTTTTGATATGCTATCGATTGCCCTTCGCCAGGAATGCACATCTGTGCTACTTTTGGTAAAACGAAACTCTCCTTAACAAATGGAGCAAATTTACCAGGTTCTGTCTTAAGCACGGGCCAAAAAATAGCAGATGGCCAACTGGGAACAATAAGCGTACCTTTGGCCTTACACACAGACATGTGCCTAATTATAGGAATAATTAATGATACTGGCGGACATAACCAGTTCATTTCATTTGACCAGTTTTGCGTAAATGCATCAACCGCCTCTGCTTCTGGACACCAAAATCGTGAATTAAATCGTTGCAATTGTGTGTTATAACTAGCGGCGAACCTGTCGATAGTGAAAGGACCCCATGCTCGATGAAGCATATCAAACAAGTACGGGCTTAATTGCCAATCATCTAAATCGATTGTTTTACTCAACACATCGGCAATTCTATTGTCTGCTCGAGGAATCCATTGTGTTTCGATCATAATATCGTTGATGAAACAAATTTTGAAAATATCAACTGCAATAGTTTGGAGTTCTGGAATTCTACTCCCAACTTGCACAATGCGACATGCGCTCTGACTATCGGAAAATATTTTCACCTTTTTATGTTGTAAATGTTCCACGGAAGTTTGCAAAACTAATAGGATAGCCAACAATTCCCTGAATGTGGAACTTTTACCACTTTGTTCAACGGACCAATGCCCGTGTATATTGATACCTCGCAAGGAGGCAAAATAGCCGCCGTAACCGACGCCACTGGCGTCGGTGTGAATTGTTAAAGGTTCTGATGACACTTTAGGACGGATGTTATAACCGTTAAGATAGTTCAAATTTGTTAACCAAAATCGCAATTCCTCGATCAAAAGAGGTGGGATGCAATCCAAATTCCCGGACCATGAGTCCCTCTGATTAATTAGGAAAAATAGCTGTCTCGAAAAAAGTCTCACTGGGGGCCCGACGGCTAAATACAAGGAATTAATAAAACCCGCGATTTTTGCCAGGTCTCTAAATGAAACCTGATTTGAAGATAAAATGTACTCGATGTTTTTCTTAACTTTCTCGATTTTTCGAGGCGGAATTTCGAAATGAAAATTGACAGTGTTAATAATCATACCAAGCCATTCTCCGATCTGCATAGGATCCCAATGGCATTTTTCCTCATTCACTGTAAGACCGGAACACGAGAGATCTTTCTTTTGAATAATACTGGCCGCATAAGCATCAACCCTACATTTATGACCAGAAATGCCGTCGTCTAAATAGACGAAGGAGGCGTGGGACATTTGACGCCATCTTTTGACTAATGGCCGGAGTAATTTTGTAAAGCAATAACAAGCTGAACTAAGCCCAAATGGCAAAACGCAGAAAATAAAATATCTCAACTTTCCGTTAATAATCCACGAAAATCCGAGGAATTTTCTGTGCGAGACATAAATGTCAACATAATGATATCCGGATTTTAGGTCCCATGTGAAAAACCAAAATTTTTCGTCAAATAATTGAGCTAATGATCTAAGATCCTCATATCGAAATGACTGCTTGAGCAAATGCCCATTAATGTTTCTGAGGTCGAGAACTAACCGCAATTTCTTTCCTATTGCAACAGACAAAGGATTTACGCAATATGGCGGTTCAGATTGCTCCTCAATATATCTTCCTGTAAGCAATTTGTTAATCGCTTCTGAAACAAAGTCAGGGTGATCTCTGGCTGATTTATTGTTAGCTAAGAAACAGGTCTCTGGGATAGACTGAAATGGAATCTTATAGCCGTCTTGCACTATACTTTGCACAAACGGTGAGGCGTTAAGCGTATTATGCCAGTAAGTTGAACATTTTGAAAGCCCCCCACGCACACTATCAACACAAAAACTCTCATGCATATCACCACTCTTTGAACTAAGAAGGAATGATCCCACCTGATCTTCCTCCTCACACTGCGGGTCAACTGATAGTCAACTCCTCGGTGCCAATCTTGGCCCATTCATGTAGCAGTTCCTCTGCAAGTGTCCGTATTGTAAACACTGTAATTTTGAAAACAAATATCACAATCAATAATATGCCGAGAATATAGTAAGTTTGACTAAGTAACGTGTAAGCAGCGAGGAATAGTTAGGGCGAGTATTCACCTTTTATACTATTGCATAACAATGTCATTACTTAATGTATTCATATCAGAACAATATTCTGCATATCAAACAATTAGATATAAATTATCTGCTTAACTGCGTAACGCAGATAATTAAAACATCTAATTTAATTATATCGAATAACCACGCATATACAAATTGTTGCTGGAGCACGTTGTGTTTATTGCTGCTTAAACGCTCGAAGTAAGAACAAAGCAGTCGCGTACTTGTATCCCGTCTGTATATAACAGGAAATGATATCGTTAACCGAAAACAAAACTCAATGCGATATACAAAAGCAAATTAATTGTATACTTAACTTATAACAAGGCCCAATTTGATTCCCGCTTGGACTATTGCGGTCGGGCAACAGTGGTCGACGTATGAAATTCTGCAACGGTACTGTGCGATTTGTAGAACCACGAAACAAATGAGACTTTGGTGCTTTTGATGCCTTTGCTTTCTTTGCTTTCTTTTCCGCAGCTCGCTCAGCGCGATCGATCCGTTTCTCATCATCTGAGTTGTCGGCCAACTCGTTAGTGACATATGCTGCTACGGTTTGCCAACCGTGTTCACTTGTATCCGCTAATTTGATTAGCTTCATTCGAATCTCAATGGCTAATTTACCTTCTTGCAAGAAACTCATAGCCCTGTCGATGTCTTGGTGCTCCAGAGCAGTTGTAACGCTTTCCATGGTATCCAGAACATGAAGCTGGTGATTGTATTGCTGCTCATTTCCCTTCGATTTAAATTGGGGTTTCTCTGGGCGAGGCTTTTTATGGGCAAGGGCGTCGAGCGTTGCTGAATTATCGGCAGACAACTCTCTCTTCATGAGGGCAAAGCGGTCGTCGACGACGTTGGTAAGTTGCTGGCACATTTGTGCTAACGATTTCTGCATGAATTCTTTCATATCATTCTGGAGGTCTGGTTGAGACATGTTGACTAAGTAACGTGTAAGCAGCGAGGAATAGTTAGGGCGAGTATTCACCTTTTATACTATTGCATAACAATGTCATTACTTAATGTATTCATATCAGAACAATATTCTGCATATCAAACAATTAGATATAAATTATCTGCTTAACTGCGTAACGCAGATAATTAAAACTTCTCTTTCCATTGTCGTTCACCTGGGGGGAAATAAAGACGACATATACATGCAACTATCAACGAAAATGGCGGCAAAAGAACGAAAGGCACAATTTTTTATGCAGAGAAAAGGGAAAGGGTTAAAATGGAGGTATGTCATATACTAGTGTAGGACTTGTTGAACTTTGATAAATTCAGTTGACCCTACTTAAATATGTAACAAGTCGTCAGTGGATATTAATTGACATTTCTACACAACAGCGTACCACGGACCATTAAATATCAAACAATTATTACCTCACAATTGTTGAGAAAACATACTGTACACTGCATGCAACAGTGTAATATATAATCAGCGTAAAAAAGATTCCCAAATTATTAATTATTGCTTAGTTGGGATGGAACTATCATATTTAATTTTTTCAAACCCTCTCCTTTTGCCTATTTTCATATTTGCAAATCTTGAATGAGCCTAGATGCAATTACTAGTACCTTGTGAAATGCCTTCCAATTGGGAGGGGGTGGTTTGACCCAAACCATGCACCAATATGCATGTCCCGCATGGCCCTGGCAAGTGGCGCTTTCAATTGGCTAGTGCATAAAGACAGGCGCGCGTGTAGATAATCACCTTTTCGGATGCCACATGGTTGCCTGCGGAGCAGGCTTGCTAGATTCTCACATCCGGTACTAATGTCATCACAAGCTTGACACTGGTGGCGATCAAATAAACATACTCCCACAAAAGATATATCATTCTCTTCCGAAGAAATCTCGACAACGTGAAGCCCAAGAAAAGCAGATGGCCTACGATATGGAAACGGGATTCCTGTATCGAAAAATGTATCGTCAGAGCTGGATTAAGGATATGTTGTGCCTGGAGCTGGCGGAGACATTCAGGGACCGCGGAGCGCTTTTAAAAGTGGGAGGCACAACGTAGAGGGGTACGGGGGCATGCTCCCCCGGGAAATTTTGAAATCTAGACTCTCGGAAAGGGCATTTCCTGCATTTTGGAGAGCAATTTTCCAAAATTATGAAGGGTGAAACACATCACTTTTAACAGTGCCCCAACGCAAGATTTGCAACAAATTTCAAAATAACCGCTGACCATTGAAAGTTAGGAGTAAGGAGAACTTTTAATTCGAGTAACTCCCGAAGGTCAAAACGGATATGAAATGGGAGGGGTGTATTAAGTAATAATTAACAATTAAACATGTACCAACTTTTACCTATACCTCAATGCTCCATCGGGTGTTACGTTACAAAAACATGGTCGTACATTACAAAAACATTAATTTGAAATAACAATAAGTTATAACTTCTTAGTAAAGTACTATTGGTGTTTTCAAATGGAGGATACGACAAAATTTCATTTCCGATTTTCGTTTTGTGCCACAAATTCATTTGCCACCGAGACAGCGTTTTCAAATTTAAACACCTTTACAATGAACAGCTGAATGCACGGACTTTTTTCATTGTAGATGTCCAGTTTTTGGATGTGCCTCTATGCCGTCTGTTGCAAACAACTAGTGCGTGGCTCAATTTTTTGTATCATGTTTCTAGCAACCAACAACAGTGTCAACTTAAGATAAAGAGAAATATGATCATGACATATTTTCAAACTGTAGTATGAATGTCATTGTTTGACATTTTATTCACATTACAATCGAACTTGTCAAGGAAAACACTTAAGTTCTTAACTTGGTCCTGTGTTAATTTTGAAATTGATACGTTCCCAACTTGTTAAATATTTTTAATTATATATTGTATTGAACTGAACTTGTATTTAGTACTGAACACCGTACTAAATTAATAAAGTTTAAATGTGCATTGATAAGTTATATTCACAATTAGTTTGAGGAATTATTGATATTCAATGGAATTAATTAGAGAACCCCCCCCCCCCCCCCCCCCCCCCCCCCCCCGACCTAGGGACATCTAGGGATTGAGAAGTGCAAACGCAATGCAGGTATATACTATATAACAACCAGAATGCCGAAATGGTCCAACGATGCAGCGTCTGCTTAGATACAAGAGCCTATACCTGCATGAACAAAGAGAGCCGATGATCTCTCATGAAACCCTATAAAACATGCATTGGCAAAAGGTTGGAAATTACCTATTCAAATTTAAATTTAAGAACAATGATTATCGAGCTGTTCCGCGTTGACAGTTGTGGACTATTCCTCTAACTTTCCAGAAATTACGTTTCTGAGAATTACAACAAGCTTATCAATCATTCTCACATAAAGGAAATATTCTCCAGATATGGCATACCGTACACCAAAGCGGACATAAACTTCAAATATTCATTATCTAAACTCGTAAAATTTGCATTCCAAACTCGAAATATTTATTCTAAACTTGTATTATCATGGGCAAGTATATACGCATGCAATATCTTTCTCAGTTTCTGTCTTGTTTTCATAGAGTCGCATTTTTGAGTAACCTGCATGATCTGGTGTGCGTACTCCAAAAATTCTCATGCATATAAAGTCCATCCTGGAGAGCTTTCATCTTTATGTTTTGTTCACAATCAGTGAAAGCGATTATGAAGCAAATATCATCAAGCCGAGCGACCTTGCAGTACTTCGAACACATCAAGAATGGCAGTGTTAGGGGAAACGTTGTTAATTTCCACAAAGATTGATTTCGTGGCTAAAGTTGCTTAGAAAAATGAACAGTAAAATGTGCTCTGAAAACGTTTACGATAAACAGGCATCGTTCAATAACCAACATTGGGAGTCAACAGCAGTTCATGTCGTGACGTCACCAATTTTCAACACTATTTGGTTATTTTCTAGGTACAAAACTAAACCTTGATCCTAACCCTCATCCTAACCCTAACCCTAACCTTATTTCAGTTTAAAGTCGAACAATTCGAGTTGGTATTTTGACGTCATGACATGAACAAAATCCCAACAAAATATTTGGCCGCGCATCGAAAATTTCCCGCATAATTCAGTCACGTGTGACCATAGTTCAATCATGAAGATATGGTCTGCAAACTCGGCAAACTTCAAAGCGGTTAACATTGTTAAACAAATGGTTGCGATTTATATTGGACGGTACCTCACCGTGCACAAACCCTTTGTTTTAGGTTTATTAATATTTAAACAGCAAGGTTGAATGATTAAACCCAAACGTTGCTATTGGATGACTGCTTCGTTATAAAAAAATACAATGTGTTCACTAACCGTCACCGTGCACAAATTTTCATAAAGAAAATTTCAACAAAGACTTTCGTTGAGTTTCCAGACCATACCTCCATTGACTATTGTGTGACGCACTCTCGCAATGCATCATCATTTTGAAAAGAGAATGTTTTTACATTATACAAGCAGTTTTGGAAATTACGAAGGCCTTTATTAACTTTGGAAAATAATGTATATGTATATTAAGTTTAGAATAAATATTTCGAGTTTGGAATGGAATTTACGAGTTTTGAATGAATATTATAAGTTTAGCGAAAATCGCCCGATTTGGCGCCCCATGCAGGTCTCGGATAATGGACCACAGTTCTCCAGTGCAGCTTTTGCATGCTTACTGCGCAGCCTAATTGGAGTTCTCGCACGTGACGTTCGGCTGAATATACCCGAAAGCCAATAGGATGGCAGAGCGAACTTGACAAACGATCAAGTCACCAACAGAAACAACAGCGGAAATCAATCACCAGCAGAAAAACAGATGGACAGGAAACTGCGAACAAGACTACCTGTGGTCAGACAACCATAACACCAAAATTGAATGAATTAAATGAATTGAGTCATGAATTGAATGAATTGAGTTTATATGAAGTAAATGAATTGAATTTATTGAATTTATTGAATGAATTGAGTAAAGTGAATGAATTGATGAATTGAATGAATGAATTGAGTGGATTGAATTAAATGAATTGAATTTATTGAATGAATAGAATGAAGTGAATGAATTGATGAATTGAATGAATTGAATTTATTGACTATATTGACTATTGAGTGAAGTGAGTGAATTGGATGAATTGAATGAATTGAATAAATTGAATGAATTGAATGAATTGAATGAATGAATTGAATTTATTGAATGAATTGAATTGAATTTATTGAATGAATAGAGTGAAGTGAATGAATTAATGAATTGAATGAGTTGAGTGAATTGAATGAATTGAATGAATTGAATTTATTGCGGATGAATTGAGTGAAGCGAATGGATTGAATTTATTGATGAATTGAGTGAAGTGAATCGAGTGAAATGAATGAATTGATTGATTGAATTGAATTAATTGAGTGAATTGAGTGAACGAACGAAGGAACGAATGAAAACGTTGACACGCAAATCAAGTCACTCAAAACAGTTTATTGATTGTTTATACCGACAACGTATGTTATTTCTATTTAAAGGTTTACTGTGTGTATCATGGCTGGCGAATACCCGCGAGGAGATTTTGATGGTGCAGGATAATAATACGTTTCGTAATCTTGAAGGTCTTCAAAATACTTGACGGCTGACTCAGCAAGCCGGCCATGCTTGTTTTTCTCTGATTTTAGCGTTGTTAAAGTATTTAATACGTCGAGGTCGTCTTGATTGCGAACTTCCACAAGATCTTCAATTATCTCATCTCCAGTTTCTTTCCGAATGTAGATATTCTTAGGAACCTTAATTGAAAAATTAGTGAAGAATTGAATTATGTTTGTTTTGGCCTGCAATGAAGATAGTGTAATAAATATATATATATATAGTTTTCAAGTTCGCAACGAAACGTTAGTAAATATGTTCTAAAACTTGACTTGTTTTCATATTAATGTTGAGCTGGGCTCTTATCTTTATACTCCTGCAGTACATGATGTAACATATATAGCTTTCAGAGTTTTTTATTCGTATTTTAACACTGCTTACTCAGCAAACCTCTTTAATATACTTTTTACCAATATTCTTAGCTTTCCTAACTTTATTGTTTCTTGGAATCCAATAGACAATTAGTCATTTACACTACTACCAGAATGGCATTGGCAATATCCTTTCTTATTTTATCAATCAAGGATTACACAGTTGATAATGACATTGATATTTTAGCGCTTACGGAGACATGGTTGGAGCCAGGTGAAACTGATGCTCCCTTGATACATGAACTTTGCCCCACTGGGTATAATTTTATTCATTGTCCCGACCTTCACGTCGAGGTGGTGGTGTTGGTATTCTATTTAAGGACTCTATTCGTGTTAAGGAAGAGGTTGGCCAACATATGGAATCCTTTGAGTTTATGCAAATCATCTGTAATTTCTCCACCAAAAGTTTCAGGATTATAGTCGTTTATAGACCTCCAAATGCTAATCTTGATGACTTCTGTCGTGAATTTTCTGGTCTCATGGAGCATGTGGCTACATTTGGCAGTTTGTTACTGGTATCTGGAGATTTCAACATTCATTTAGATGAACTGAGTACTTCTAGCACTAAGAAATTTACACGCCTTCTTGAAACCTTTGATTTAATTCAGAATGTTAATTCACCTACTCATTCCAGTCACCACATTTTGGACTTAATCATTACCCGGTCATCTGATAAAACACTATCTGGCATTTGGGTAAGAGATATTGGTTTGTCGGATCATTTCGCTGTTCATGCTTCACTACCACTTGGTAAGCCTCCAAAAGCAAGGAAGAAAATTCTCTATCGCAATATTCGTGGAATTGATCGTGCATCTTTTTGTGATGATATTCAAGCATCTTTGTCTTTGAGTTTTCCTGTTACAGATGATCTCTCCAAATTTGTTGACTGCTATAATACTGTACTGCGTAATACTCTAGATAACCATGCTCCTGAGAAATCAAAAGTTATATCATTGAGACCATCTGCCCCCTGGTATACTTCTAAAATTGATGCTGAGAAGAAAATGCGGAGGAAACTGGAGCGTCGTTGGCGTAGATCTAAGTGTCCTGTGGATCATAGCACCTATATATCGCAGTGCAGATCTGTGCAAGATTTAATGGCTTTGTCCAAGTCTGAGTACTTTGTTTCTGCTATTAATAGCACTTGCGGTAACCAGAAGGCCTTATTCAAGATTGTAGATCACCTGCTTGGACGAAAAACTATACATATACTGCCATCATTATCATCATCTGAACTAGCAGATAAATTTGCCAGTTTTTTCAGTGAAAAAATTGAAAAAATTCGCCACAGTCTTTCTCCTCCATCTCACGACACCGTTCCACCTATGTCTTGCATTAACACTGATTTGTCTGAAATGACTGAGTTCAATGCACTCAATTCATCTGAAATTGAGAAGTTGATTCGTTTGTCTCCTTCAAAGTCTTGTGCCTCTGACCCATTGCCTACTCCTGTTCTCAAAGAATGCTTACACGTCATACTACCTGCTATAACTAAAATTGTTAACCTATCTCTCCAATCATCTGTTATGCCAGCTCAATTCAAGGACGCTTTGTTAATGCCATCCTTAAAGAAGTCATCCTCTGACTCTGAGAATCTGAAAAATTTCCGTCCTCTGTCGAATTTACCATTTATCTCTAAAATAACAGAGAAAGCTGTGGCATTGCAAACTGTGGATCATCTTAAGGCAAACAACCTTCTTGAACTCTACCAGTCTGCCTACAAAGAACATCACAGCACTGAGACCGCATTAATCCGTGTTCAGAATGACCTACTTATTGCCTTGGATAATGGTTGCTCTGTCATCCTCCTTTTGCTTGACCTTAGTGCCGCATTTGACACCATTGACCATGCCATCATGTTAGATAGACTGTCAACTAGGTTTGGAATGAAACACAAAGTTTTACGGTGGTTTGAGTCTTATTTATCTGATCGTCGACAGGCAGTATTGGTTAATGGTTCAACCTCACCTTGGTATGGTCTCCCTTTTGGTGTTCCTCAAGGTTCGGTACTTGGACCAATATTGTTTTCCCTCTACATTTCTCCGCTAGCCGACGTAGTTCGATTGCATAATGTATCATATCACATGTACGCTGATGACACACAGCTATATCTTTCTTTTCCCTCCAATGACTATGCTGGCCTTGAGGCTGCAAAGAGTTCTATGGAACTTTGCATCAATGACATCAGGAAATGGATGCAATCTAACTTTCTCAAGCTAAACGATGATAAGACTAAATTGTTGGTTGTTCATTCAAGATACAAACATCAACCTATGCTAAACTCTATTATTATTGGTGACGAGCCTATTAAACCATCTGCATTTGCAAATAACATTGGAGTTGTTTTTGATCAAAATTTGTCCATGGAAAAGCAAATTACGTCTGTTTGCAGGTCTGCTTTCTCACACATAGCTAACATTCGGAAGATCAGGAGATATTTGCCTAATTATGCTGTTGAGGCTATTGTTCATGCATTCATTTCCTCCAGGCTTGATAATTGCAATGGCCTACTTTTTGGTGTCCCGAAGTACCTCATTCAGAAGCTTCAACATGCACAGAATTGTGCTGCCCGCCTAATCACCAATTCCAATAGATTTGAGCATATCTCACCAGTTCTGAAAGCGCTTCATTGGCTGCCCGTTGAAAACAGAATTGTGTTTAAAATTTTGCTCCTCACATTCAAAGCTCAGAAAAAGATAGCTCCGAAATACATTCAAGATCTTCTCGTTGACTATGTGCCATCTCGAAACTTACGTTCCTCCTCGAAAGGTTTTCTGGTTGTTCCAAAATTTAAACTGGAAACGTATGGAAAGAGAGCCTTTTCTGTGGCAGCTCCGTCACTTTGGAACTCGTTACCATTTGACATTAGACAATCTTTTTCTATTGACATTTTTAAAAAGAAACTCAAAAAATATCTTTTTAGTAACAGTTTTTCTTGATTGATAGATATTTTTATTTTTATTTCAGTTAGATTATGTAGTTAAATTGTTATTGTAAAGCGCCCTGATCATTGTCATGGATAGAGGCGCTATATAAAATGTGTTATTATTATTATTATTATTATTTACGTTTATATGTCTTTATCGTTTCTTGGAATCCAAAAGGCAATTATAAGGCATTTCCTCCAGAATGGCTTCCAATATCCATTCTTATTTAAGTTTACAATATGTGCAGTTTATTGTCTGCTGGAATCCAAAAGACAAGTAGTGATTTACACAATGGTATTATTTGACTAAAACGATAGAATGCTTTGCCAATATCCTTTCTTATTCAAATTTGTAATTCCTGGAATCCAAAAGACAATTAGTGATCTTTACACTATATGACGTCATTTGACTAAAACTACCAGAATGCTTTATAATTGTCATTATTATTTATTTAAAAAATTCCTGGTTTCTGATTGGCTAACAGCCAACTGTGAAATCGTCATATCAACTCAACAACCTCGTGTCCAGGCTCTTTACGCGGCGACAGCTTGCCAAATATGGTCAAGCGAGTCAATATGATAATTATTAACGCGTCAATATGACTTCGTTGTCATGGTTATGGCGACGACAATCATATCTTCTTTGTTGACCTCGCGCATTTCGTAATTCTTGACTAGCTAGCACGCAAGATATTTTTCATTTTTTAAATAAATAATAAAACAATTATTGAACTCGGTTTTCGCGTGATATGAAGAATTATCATGCCCTCAGTTTGCCGTTATCAACCTCAGCCTGCGGCTTCGGTTGATAACGGCAAACTTCGGGCATGATAATTCTTCATATCACGCTCAACCTCGTTCAATAATTGCTAAATATTAACTGCTTATTGACCAAGCGTGAGGTCTATACAGTGAAATGTCGGACTGAGATTTTTTAGTACGGACCGAGCGAGCGCAGCTGAGAGGGACATACGTGTAAAAAAGTGAGGTCCGATATTTCTCTACTGATGGAACAAGCGAGGTCAATAAGCTGTTTCAAAAATACTTTTTAACAGCCTGGCTAGCTTTCGCAAGGCTGTTGGCTTTCTCATTTTGATTGGCTATCAGTTTAAATTTCCACCGGCAAGAACAACATCCGGGACAGCGGTCCGGATACGGAAAAAGAAGGACCGTGGGCCGGACACGCATTTTTGTGGACTGGGCATTAACCAATCAGTATTCAGGATATGAGAAAGCCATATAATCTTTCTTAATCAAATTTACAATATGTGTTTCTTGTTTCCTGGAATCCAAAAGACAATTAGTCATTTACACTATATGGTATCACTATCATTTGACTAAAACTATAGCAGAATGCTTTACCAGTACCTTTCTCATTAAAATTTACAATATGTTTATTTGATTTAGGCTTCGCTCTACTTCGTCGAAGATGGATGTCTTCCTGTCGAGATTTGAAAGTCGGAGCGATGTATAAATATGTATATATGATGTTTGACTATTCTGACCGTATCTCAATAGCTCAGTGGTTAGAGCGCCGATGCGTTGATTATGAGACCTCGGGTTCGATTCCCGGGTGGAGCAGTCAGATTTTTCATATACATATTTTTCACTGTTTATTATTTCTTGGAATTCAAATAACAATTAGTCATTTACACTACAGAGTGTCCCAAAAAAAAGGCTACCTTTTCAAATTCGAATGAGCGTGTTAATTCAAACAACCTATTGTGTTTAATATCCCATGTGTATAAAACTGTGTGTTTTTACGCATTCATAGTTCAAAAGCGATAATGAATTTCAAAGAACTACAATAGGTTGCTTGAATTAACATGCTAATTTGAATTTGAAAAGGTAGCCTTTTTTTGGGACACCCTGTATAGCATCATCTGACTAAAACTAAGAACAGAAGAAAACAAAATAAACCGGCCGAAAAGTATAAACCTCTTCTTACCTGGATGTTTCCCACATTACCATACGTCCTAACAAACTCATGCGAATGACAAGATGATTTGGGTTTTGAAAATCCTTGTTTCTTGTCAACATTATGCTGCCTGATGCTAGAACCAGCTGTTGCTTTTGTCTCATTTGAATTCCTCAATTTACATCCTGGATTCCGCAGGGCCTGACTGACAGAAGAATCTCGATTCCTGTTACTACTTGTTGTTTTTATTGACGAAGAAAAGAAAAGAAATAGATAAATATAACAAGCGTTTAAACAGAAAAATGTTTCCTATATAATTTTCCTGTGTCACATGCAGAAAGATTGTCATTATCTTATTTAAAGCATAGTTTTCACCAGCGACATAAGCATAACGACATATATACAAGCTAATCTATTCTCCCGGCATTACCACCACTATATATACAGAACTCGTGATTAGCTCAGTAGTCAGAGATTGTACACTCGCAGTTGAGGTGACCGTGAGGTACTAGGTCTGAGTCGTCTTCTGGACGATCTTTTTTAGTATCCGCGAGAGGTTGGACGAAATGAGAGATTGTTACGATGGGACATGCCTCATGTATGATGAAATACATCATGGAACTGCTCGCCTAATGGTTTTCTAATACTAACCTTAATACTATACTAATAAAAGGATCGTCCAGAAGACGACTCAGACCTAGTACCTCACGGTCACCTCAACTACGAGTGTACCGCGGGTTCAATTCCAGCCGGATGGCCTGGATGTTGCATTTTTCGCAAATGGTCCCGGTTTGGTCTTAAAATGTATATATTCCTACACTCGAAATTTTCCTTCACCTCAACTCCTTATAAGAATATATACAAGCTAACGCGCGGTGTTCTTCCTATAGTACAAAGGGGTTATCCTTACCATGAAGTACTAACTAAGCTTCGTAAGGCTTAATATTTATGAGAAGCTAAGACCTCGTTCACACGATGCCAGTACGAAATCGTACCGGCATCAAATCATCACGGTATCAAACTGTTCACACGGTACCGGTATCATTTCATGCCGTTGCGGTGTTGCGATCACACGATGCCGGTATGATTTCGAGTTTTTGATTATTGCTGACCGTTTTGATCGCAGTCACTATTCAATGATTAAGTTCTTCCACCAAGAAGAAGTTCGTCCAGGTCTAGTCCAGAATTGTCGTTGTCGTTTGTGTTTGTTGGTACCTATAGCTGTGATAAAATGGTTAATAAAATACGTCTTTTCTTTTTACTGTACGTCAAACGTTGTTGTAATAAACTTAAGTTCAGTTGTAATGTGCCACACAAGCCGGTTAGGATCGCCAATATGGAAAACCCAACTATCAACTTCATTAACTCCATTTTTATTAAAATTCCCGCCACCGCGCTTCTTTTACCCCGTATTTTTTAGCAAAGAAAAAAGTTTCGTAAAACCGTGACGAAATCATTATACGGTTAGGTGTTCACACGATGGGGTAAGGAATAATTTCGTTACGGTTTCATATCGTTCCGGTTAGCATTGCGGTTTCAAATCGTTCCGGTTAGCATTACGGTTTCATGTCATTTCATGCCAGTATCGTGTGAACGCACGGCTTAACCATAACGATTTCGTTACGGTTTCATTTCGTACCGGCGTCGTGTGAACGGGGTCTAAGGTGTCATTTGAATCTCTGGAGATTCTCGACGAGTCTGAAATTTATCTATATTGATAACATTACAATCAAGCAATTATATCAATTATATCTAAATAAATATTCACTTAGTACCTTTTCTGAGATTCATTGAAATCTTTCCCAGAAAGTTTGCTACTAATAATTTTCTTTTCTGATGTATTCTGACAGAGCTCTTGAAATTCGTTTGGAATTGAAGTGAATCTAGGAACATTACCAACGTGATGCTTCGGTTTTGTGTTTTTCATTTTCTTCATTTGTGAAACGGCTGACGCCAGGGTTGCGCTGCCTTTAGTGCCTTTTGATTTATTCAGCACTTTTTGGACGATAATTTGCGAGCTTGCGATGGCTGATGTAGTATCTTTATTCATAAACCATATTTCGTGATTTGAAGATGCTAATGGTCGCCGTTTTACACCGGCAGTCTTTCTCGCTCTTGTTTGTTGCGAAACTAAAATGAAAATTGGATCATTTTCTAGTTTATTATATTATTTATAACATGAGGAATATCTTCGAGCTTTTTTGTACTCTTATAAAGTGCCTATTTGGGGATTTTACATGTTCGTAATATTTGGGTCTTCCTGAGCAAAATCATAAAATATCTTGTCAGTCGAAAATTTCGTCTTCAATACGATGTCACAAGGGTCGTGGCTAGATGGTACACTCGCAGTTGAGGTGACCGTGAGGTACTAGGTCTGAGTCGTCTTCTGGACGATCTTTTTTAGTATCCGCGAGCTGAGGTTGGACGAAATGAGAGATTGTTACGATCGGACATTCCTGTATGATGAAATACATATATATCGAGGAAGAAGCCCAAGTGATTTATCATCCCGATGGGTAATATTTCGACGAATTCCGCGAGCGGAGGGACTATAAATGATCTATAAACCGAAACAATCTTGAACACTGTCTTAAAACGTCTTGTTGTCCCTCCATTGTTAACAGGCTCGTCTTGGTTAACGCGCGTGTTATTTGGTTTTCGCGCGTGGTATTTGGTTTCGCGCGTGGTACTCGAGCTCAGTTCCCCTGCACACAGTCCGCGTCTTTGGGACGATGTTTTTTTAGTATAACCATAGAAAATACAATCGAGGGTTAGGAAGACACTTAAGGCGGGGGGTTAGAAAACTGATTAGGCGGGGTTTAGGGTTAGGAAACTGATTAGGCGGGGGGTTAGGGTTAGCATCTAAGTTGTTTTGGGGTTAGTGGTTATTTGCATGGTTAAATAGCGCTATGGACTAAAAAACATCGTCCCAAATACGCAGCTGTACGTTAACTCTATATGAGCTAACGGCAACGCCGCCACAGCGGGTAATTGTCTAAATTGACTGATCACGTGATACAAATCTAGCTCTCTGATTGGACAATTATTTATAGTTGAGGTATACATCTGAGTCTTGATAACTCAATGGTTAGAGAGTTTCACCGGCTGATATGAGCTTGACGATCGTCCATGTATCGTCTTTAGTTAGTATCTCACACACTCACACACTCACGCAGACCAGCAGCTAAAATTAAAAGATAACGGCGACGACAATTAACGAACAACAAAGAAAACAACTCGTGAGAGAACGTGGAACATTTAAAAATATTTTTTGAATAATATTAATCTTTTATATATACGAGGGAAACCGAACTGAAGCTGTTATATATCGTATGTGTTTAGTTTATAACGAGAAATTCAAACACTGACTGTGCCGGATATGACGTGCGAATATGACGCGAGGCGCGCAAAGTATCACGGTGGACATGTGTTATATTGGACGTCCATCTTATTGGACTAAATTAGTGTTTGTCAGCTAGAAAAGGCACGAACACTACATAAAGTTGTGTGCAGTCAGGTCTTCAAAGCGATATGCCTTACCCAACTTACCTTTCGATTGTCTTCGTGGTCTCTTTATTTCACAATTTTCTTGTTCTTGAAACCAAGGTGTTCGGTAACTATGTGCATTCTCTTGATTTGATTTTCTTATCTTCTGCCCAGCAACACACGCGGATGCCTTTCAAGAGAAACATGCACTGGTCATTTGATTACTTGCAAATTACATTCTGTAGCAAACAACCGAAAACCGAAATTTTCCCACTAGACGACCGGGATGCTCAGAAGTGATGCGCAGTGGTAACATTCTTGGCACCGTTCGGAATGACAAAGATTATGAACGGAAAATGGCGAAGGCGAAAAGGCGCTACGATCGACCGTTTAATTCTGTATCTTATTGGCCAGTTTGAACTACCGTATAATTAACTTATAAACTACCGTATAATTACTCATCTAGATTTAGATGTTAATTGAAATTTCATCGCCTCTGCATGGATGCTTTACATGAACAAGTCTGCAGAGCATTGCATATTTCTCACTCATTGTTCACGTGAATAAAGTAAACAAAGACAAAAGACATAAATCATATCAAAACACTCATAAATTCTGAGTGTCCATCAATTAACAGACGATCTCAAGGCCCTGGGTATACGAGGTTGTGGTTAGACTTCAATTTTGCCGACGCTGGCGCATGCACGCCATCAACGCCAGGTTGTGATCACTGACTTCGATATAAAACTAAACTGCCAACAACTCACGAAAACTTGTAGCGCAGGATGGCGTCAGCTAGGGCCAGTTAATGAACGTTTGATGTAGATTCGAACATAGATTTAAAGTGATCCAGCCTAACCTCAAAAATTTTTATTGTCTTATTTGGAAGAACGTTTAAAATGATTTAAGTAATTTCTTTTGAAGATTTTCGTTTCTTCGCTTTCTTTTTGAGATATACTGAGATTGTTTGATATGCAAATGTACGGAATTTACGTTAGACATGCATAATGGTTATCAGAGAATGTTATACATCTTTGCGTTCATCAAATAAAAACACTAAAGTGCGAATAACACGTGTGAGTGTTTCTCCCACAACACCGCGAAAAGATTGCGAGTAGGACCGAAGACCGTAGTGCGTAGGATAAGTTTGCCGTACGGACCTCCCGCTCGGTCAATAAGTGTTTAATTGTGTCGCATATTATACGCATCTATATTCTTTTTCTATATTTTACTAGCTCAACCGTCTTATTCGGTATACACTGCATGTCCAACCACGTGGCCATATGACACGCATTTTGGAATAAATGCGTATATTACTCTAATCCCCGTCCCCATGCTCCATAGTCTCCTTCGTTTACATATCCAGGACACCAGTGTTTCTCATTAGCTACTCTTAAACCAAAAACAATCCATTCTTCAGTTTGCGGGAAAGAAAATAAGCCAATCTTAAGTTTCTAATGACACGTCGATCTTCAAACTTACCATATCCATTAAAGTGTGATCCTTGGATCTCTCACGCATTCCCTTACAACTCTCGTCCATTCTGTAAGCTCTTTCCAACTGTGCTATCTTCTTCGTGAATTTAGCTTCAGAACAAAGCTCAACGGCTTCAGATACGACGTATGCCATCGGGATCTTAAAAGGCAAACTCTTTCCACTGCCATTTCTCTCAGCTTCACGCGCACAATCACCGGGCAAGGATTTCTTACCGTGATTCATCGATTGATTTTCGAGAATTACTCAAAAGTGTCTTGGGTAATTTCGGATAACTATCGTACATTTCGTGTTTTTTTTACATCGACCATTTATTTAAAGGAACCGGTGCACCACCAATTGTGTTTATGACGTCATTATTACAGGAAAACGGTGACGTAAGGGACCGGTCATTATTTATGGCAGGGGTGGGGGCCGAAGAGAAAATGGTGGGGTAACTGAAAATTTTACTTGTAGTTAGGTGGTGGTAACCCAAAGAAATATATATTGGGCTGAGGTGGGGTAAAACAATTATATTATCTCTCTGCTTGCCAATTTTAATAAATATGGTTTTTAACCAAATGTTTCGTTAAAACTGTTTTTGTCAACAACCGTCATTATCTGCATAAAAATACTACAGAATGTTGAATATTACTATATATATATATTATATATATTATATATATATATATATATTTATTGTATTATATATATTTAAAAAAACTTCATCATCTGTCAAAATCTCAATTGGAACATCCTCATCACTGCTGCTACTAATCACATTCTTCCTCTGATTCAGTATGGCTTTCTTTCTTTTGGACTGTACCTCTGTTCAATATTCTTCTAGCTTTCCTTTTACCTTCAGAACTGGCAACACCACTGTTATCAAACCTTTTCTCCAGCTGATGCAAATTACATGTTGAGTGTCCAGTACTATTTGCTCGGTTCCCTTGAATATAATCTCCAACTTCAATAAAACAACATCTCCACAAATGAGATCTCGCTGCTTGCCCAGGGTTTAGGTTTTAGTTCATTGATCATACAATTCTAGCTTTCTATTTAGCATTCCTGTCCTTCACTTTCTTGATTTCGTTAATGGTGGCATTCATTGTGTTGCTAATGACCTTTGGCACTTCGAAACATCCTCCACTTTCACATCTACAGGAACACACTCCCGGTATCTCCCACAGTTAATATTCTCTTTAGGAATGGTGCCATCTTTATATGCAGCAAATTTATTTTCTAATTTGTCACAACACCACAGTGAATCTCCCATCTGAATCTTCTCTGTCCATTTAGATATCCCTGGAATCTGGACTGCTTGGTATCATAAGCAGCATCGTAGATTTCTTCAGTTAAGTTATTGAAGAATTTCAATCTGTCTGGACTTAACATTAGGTATTAAATACTTCTTGCCCGCCTTGGCCTTTCTCCTTGAATGGTTGTAGCATTTCCACCCAATGCAAATTTCCCACCAGTTAAGGTTAATGCTATAAATATATTAAATAAGAAAGAAAATATGTTGGGGACTATGGTTAATGATTGTGATCTTTTAAATACCCAATATGAATATCTCCAGTATGCTGTTAGGGAAAATACAATATATTTTGGTGTTGCAGAATATTTTGAACCTCTATTTATGCAAACCTCTGAACGGAAGACAAGCTTTTGATCTTCAAGCTCACATTAACATATAGATAATAAATTAATTATATTTATTAACACGGGAAAATAATATTAAAATTTATAATCTATGATTATTATTAATGACCATCATTTAACACGTTTTTTTTACATTATCAATAAAGCATAATTAAACTGTCGTGCACTTACTCTTTTGGACTTTGGTTCTTCCACAGCTTGCTGTTCTTGGAGATACCCGATTGCTCGCCCCTTTTTCTTTCTGTTTGTAAAACACAAAGGGCAGTTACAGCCTTCTTGAACTTGAGGAGGTGTCCTGGTTTTGTTGACATGCGACTAAAGTAAACATCTCCTGTTGCTCTTCATTAGTCAACGATTTGATTAGCTTCAGATCGTCAAAACCAGTGTCTTTGAAACGTTGTTAAATTATTCATGTTTTAAGTTCACAGACTCAAGGAAAGTTTCTATATCGAAGTATTTCGCCATGATGACGTAAAATTAAATCACGTGTATTTGATAACATCCCCGCGCGCCAATGAGAAGGGCCCTGGGTACGAGGTTGTGTAAAAAACAAACTCGCTTGGAACCAACCATGGGTATATCTATTTATATCGGAATGAAGAAGAAATGGCGGGTTCTTTAAATTTAAAATCGGGAAAGAAAGGGGCGACCAAGGAAAGATATTTTAGAACTGCGAGACAAAAATGATGCTAGAGCTGATTTGACCAGAAAGGCGCGTTTCAGTGCCTGTGTTTCAACATCGTTACAACCGTGTTCGTTGAAAAAACAATCAATCTACCCTTGAAAAACTCTACCAGAAAGCCGAAGGAAACAGAAGAGAAGAGACAGAAAATTCAAGGGCTTTTGGCCGTTTTTCATAACCTTTCAGTCTGAATATATCGCACAAGATGGTAAACAGTATGATACCAGCTTTTCTCTCCTTCGATTGAGGCCATTGAGATTTACTTTGCCTACCAAAACAAAGCGCCACCGTTTACAAAAGCAGACAACAACAATTTCACATACGCTCTCCTACACCAACATTGGGGACTGTGTGTTCACATTATTTTCGTTGAGAGATTAAATAAACGATTAATTGTGCTAAGACCAGACAGCTGTGGCCTTGGAGGTATTCTTGGATGTGTTGTGTTCTTCGGAGAGTATAGATGTACCGCTTGAAAGAACAGAAACTTGATCCACAGAAAGTGAGAGGAATTATGCAACCATTGACACTGAGTGGGATAGGGAAAGTTGCACGTGTTTTACTAGGTGCCATCGGTCAAGAAGTCAGATCAACGAACTTGGGATCGATCCTGGACAACATCAAGTCAGATACAAGTCAGGTGATAGATGTTGCAGAAGCATGGAAAGCGGCGAATTCTGCTGCCAGTGTTGCGGTGCCATCATACCTGAATTCAAAGAAAACGAAAGCTTGTAGAAAAAACTATAGAAGCAGAGAGTGCCAAATTGGAAACAAAAAGAGGAAAGTGGGATACATCTGTCATTAACGATATGGAAGAAGGGGCTACAACAAATGAAGGGACAATTTGTGCGTAGTAATCCACAGCTATGATGTCTTCAGAAAAGAACAAAAAACAGCAACAAAAGTGTGTAAACAAATGAGGGGAAAAGGAGGGCTTTAAAGTTGTTTGAAGAAAAAAGAATAAAAAGGCGATCAAGAACAACTCAAGGGAGGAAGTGTTTGCTTGATTAGTGACGATGAAGAATTTATTTCCAAATGTATTGAGGATAAGGCAACATACCATGGACGGAGACATGATTGGTTATGTATACCAATAGAAGAGTAAAGAAACGCGACCTCCTAAAACATTGCCAATTATAGAATGCTAAAGAAAAAATAAGAAAAATAATTAAGAGCGCAAAAACTGTCTACAACCTCTGCAAACCAAGGTCAGCCAGATCAATTCAGTCAAAGCAACACCGAGGAAAAGGTCTATTCTGTACCAAGAAGCCTCCCCAAAGCTGAGGATCTTGACAATGAAAATACACATTTTCAAAGGGCTCATGTAAAAAATGTCAAATGTTCATTTTTTGGGAAAGATTCTGAACAAAACATCTCATCTCTGTTTTATGAGGAGCATTGATGACAAAGCATATTTGCGTCCTGGAACATCTGAAGGATTTTCTAATACAAGAAATCAGAAAATTTTGACAGTCACCGATGTTGAAAAAGCTAGAAAGCTGCCTAAATATGACTGGCCTGAAAAATACTTCTCTACCAGACTCCAGGTGCTCATCGCATTTTTACCAAGGAAACATCCATGTCTGAAAACAAAGATGAAGAAAAGCTAATCACAAAAGAAGATAATCATTTTGTTTTTTCTCCGCCCAAAGGCAATCATTGAATCAAGTGGTTCGACTTGGGCCAGTGAAACAATCCGATTGAGACAACGTCATCCTGATCTGTTTGAGGGGAATGGTGAAACGGCAATATAGCATACCATTCCGACAAGCATGTGCAAACAATTAACAATGCAGATGCTTTCTGTACAATGACATGACAGAACACAACGATCTCTGCAAAGCTACAGCACATGTTAACTGCATCTATACCCATTATGAATGCGAACGGCTTCAGCATTTAAGAAAAGAAATTGAACAATTTTCGTCTGATGAGTGTGTGATGTTGAATGAAGCAGAGAAACCAGATTCTCTTGGGTGTTATCAAGACAAAACTTGGAGTGCTGATTAACAAGATTGACAAGTGTTTGAATACAGCTGATGCAAAAGATCAGAAGCAATTCTACAATGCTACAACAGAAGTAAAGTTATGCTGTCAAGACATTATATCCCAGATGACTGACTTGAAGCTACCTGTTGTGAAGCCAAGATGGTGCGATTTAACTGATGCAGGTCCTGGCGTGGGTGTCTGTCTCAAATTTTGAGGTCAAATTTAGAGATGCAGAACTTTGTAGAATTTTTAACTCTGATTATAGAATACGTCTACATAGATCGCGAGGGGGACAGTGGACAGGGGAAGCAGAACGAACAAAATTCTGCAATTGGTGATTTCTGTTGTAGATGGAGCAACAATTGACTGGGAAAAGTACAAGCAGTTTGAAGGAATGGATGCAGAGGAGATAGAGCTACTGTGTGTAAAAGATTTTGAGGAAATGGAAGAGGAAAGGATGGAGAAGAATGCGTGGTTCGTGGCAAAAGTTATTGGTTGAAAGAATTGATGGGGCTCCTGTTTTGAGCGAAAGAATTAAGGCATATTTGTCAGAAGTTAAACAAGAGCAGTTCTTCTTCAACAGAAAATACTTGCTTACAATACCACTCTGCTTCAAATCCTATGGCCAAGAAATGTTATTCCAGGTTCAGTATATTTTGACAAGATCCTTAAGTTTTTCCAATGACCACTACTCGGTTGGAGGAGCTTTTCATGGAATTTATGAGGGACAGGATGCAAAGATGAACTTTGTGATTGTTGCCTTTCATGGAGTGGTCTTCCCACCAAGAGAGTGCCTCAGCCTGTTCCTGATCCTCAGAGGGCATCTCATTACATGAATGTCAGCCTGACACCTACCCATATGGAGAGTGGGGAAGAACGAGAAATCGATTGATTGGCAACCGAGAGCCAATATAACCAAGATGTTCAACATGGACTCAATCTCCGTAGAGCAGGATGAATCGATTACTCAATTTTCAGAAAAGTTTTTATGTCAAAAGGGACTATGTTGTAAATTATATTCAGCACCTAACAAACCTTCAACGTGCTAAAGGCATAAGAGCAAGGCAAAGAGGCAGAGGACAAGACACAAAGGGAAGACAAAGGGTATGACGACTACAACTGGCTTGATTTAGTGGTGGAAAGGAGAAACTGAAAAACTTGAAGGTAGTCGAATTAAATAAATACCTTGACCAGAACAAACTCAACAAGCGAGGGAAGGAAGAAGGGAGACAAGATAAATGCAATAACGGTGGATATTCTAAGAAAGAAGAAACAGAATGGTGTTATTGAGGATGTTATTGAGGAGGCCATCCAAGAAACTGGGACCAGACAATGATTTAGTGATAACAGCGATAGTGATGCAGATCTTGTTTTAGAAGAGTTTGGTGACGAAAGTAGTGCAGAAAGTTATGATAGCAGTGAAGCAGACCAAAACACTGATGTTGATCCTCTTCCACTAATTGTAACAACTCGTTATGGACGTCATGCAGGACATTGGAACTTGTTTCAGCTACAGTAAAGTACATGTAGGTAAACTATAGTCCTTTTATTATTATTATTGAGGTATTTTAAAGCAATTTCTATTGATACGTGTATACTATTAAACTTTTTATTATTATGAAAATCCATTTTTTATTGATTTACCTTTTCACCGCAAGATATTTCCTTTTGAAAATGTATTAAGATGTACCTTCTGGTGTTTCCCAGAATATACTAGTTTATAACTGTGCTAAAAATATGATCTTTTTTAACAAAATATGTGTAGTCAGTTGGTGGTGGGGGTAAAAAAAAATTCTGCCTTCGGGGTGGTGGTGGTAGGCAAATATTTTGTTTAAAAAAAGTGGGGTAGATCTTTTTTTTCCCCTCCGCAGCATTTTCTCTTCGGCCCCCACCCCTGCCATAAATAATGACCGGTCCCTAAGCCACTCGTGCGCTAATTGAGTAAAGCTTCTATTTTACTAATTGAGCATGCGCGCATTCATTATTCAAGAAATAGTTCATGGTTTCGAATGTTCCATGATCGAGTTGTCATGCAACATATCTATAAAGAGGCCACTATTTTTTGTAAACCTTTCTTGCGTAGAATAATCTAAA
This sequence comes from Chrysogorgia sp. JL179-B06, assembly GCA_035772405.1. NCBI lineage: Eukaryota > Metazoa > Cnidaria > Anthozoa > Scleralcyonacea > Chrysogorgiidae > Chrysogorgia > Chrysogorgia sp. JL179-B06. The sequence continues at coordinate 329,586 of JAYKKM010000123.1, read as the reverse complement.
CATTATCTACTGATCGTATTCAATACCATTGTCTTGTGACAAGGCGCATAATTCTTCTCGCATTTTAATTACCATCTTGTCATCAGATCAGATTCAATCTTAAAAGATTTTTGTTGTCTTTAGTTAGAGTGACCTTAAAGTGCCTATATCATCATTGGGGATTTTACCCATTCGTAATATTTGGGCCTTCCTTAGCAAAATCATAATATATTTTGTCAGACGAAAATTTCATCTTTATAGAGTTTTTTCGCTGTCAAAGTTACCGGACGTGACGTCAAATGAGGCAATGCAAATTAGTTTTCTTTTGTTTCTTGTTTCAAAAATTCATCATTAGACATCATGTCCGGTAACTTTAACTGCAAAACGTCCATAAAGATGAAATTTTCGCCTGAGAAAATTGTTGCGACACAAGTTGATGCAACCGTTGCAGAAAGTAGAATAACACCTATCTGCAACTTGTCTCGCAATTTTCCGCTTTGGCGACTGGATGCGCATGCGTACCTTGTCATAAACACAAAGATTGCAAAACGTTGCGAGTCATGTTGCTCAAAACGTTGCCTATAGTGTATAACACCTGCTTTCATGCAACTGCAACGTAGCAGATTAAGCCGTTGTGTGACAAGTTGCACGAAACATTGCAAGGTTAATTAAATTTCGCATGATTTTAAGCGAAGAAGAAGCTTCGAGTTACATTTACATTATATAGCAAAGTGAAAAGGTGGTTCACTGCCAAGAATTTAGTGACGAAATACTGACGTTTCGAGCGGAGCCCTTCAGCTAGTAAAACGAGATGAAATAAAATAAATAGGGCTTATATATATATATATATATATATATATATATATATATATATATATATATACATGAAAGTATACAATGTGCCCTACCGGCTATCACCATATGGCTTTATGGTAACTGTGGACTTGGGACCCACTATTATATATATATATATGCAAAAAGGGTGTCACAAGTAGAAAGTAGCCAATCAAATGCACGAGAGATAAACAAACTAATAATTAATGAGATGCGAAAAGTTACATCATTTGCTATTTTTACAGTCGATCAGAGGGGGAGGGAGAAATGACAGGTCCAATATAAAGGGGATTAGGCGATATATTTACATTAGTTATTTATCTATATTTCGTAACGACCCTATAAAGTCGAATTGCTTCTTGAATACTTTATGAAATTGTAAAATGATACAACGATTTTATAGTATTGCTATGTAAATTTAGTTAGGAACTATGGTTATTCTGTGTACGGAATAAACGTCACATTCCAGACAAACTGGTATCGAATAACCGGACTAGTCCCTCGCAGACTATAAAACTCGAAGACTATAAAAGGTGTTCCCCTCACAATAAAGCAGAAGGAGAACAAGGACAAAGACAGAGAGAATTTAAAAGGAGATACCATAGTCGGAACCAAGGAACTAAAGACATTCAAAGAAGAACTCCTTGAACATTTGAACGCTAAATTTTAATATATATTTTAGTAGATTCCTTGTTCTGTGTATTGTTATCCATATTAAAGATGCTTAACCTCACGCCTGAGTGCTCTATCTTTGAGAGAAGAACACCGTCAATAACAACTGGTGGAGGATGGGGCTACGGATCAATGTCCAAAAGAACAACCGCATGACTTCCCGAAAGCAAACCACCTCCCTGCACTTGTAATTGGGTACTCTCAGTGTTATGCAACTGTTAGTGCATGCATAATTACATGGCCACCAGTGAAGGAATCTACCATAGTATAAGCGCTGTTTTGGAAGGTCAGCAAAAGTCATTGTTCTATGTTGTTGGTCACTTTCACCGTCACTGAACGTATGTTCTGCATAATGAAGCAGTCATCCAATAACAACGTTCGGATTTAATTAGTGCATGTAGTCCTTCATCGTCACGTGTCCATAGAATTTCTTTTCTCCAACTAATAACAAACACTTTCTGCAATACAATAACATGACAATTGCGTCATATTGAAAGACAATGTAGCTTCCAAACCATCCCCTTCTACTAACTATGAATCTACAGACACGTGTTTCTCTGTACTATACAGCTCATCAGTGCAGTTATGAAACAATCAAAATGTGAAAGCGACCTGTACTTAAGCAATTGTCGGTGACAACTGCATGTGGCCTTGTGGGACAGTACTGGCGACTCGCGCATCCAGAGAGCATGAAGTGATTCTTGTTTTACTAATTCGTGTAGAAGATTGTAAATAGAACCTAAGTTTAAGATATTGTTTATTTCATGAGCGAGCATGAGAACGCACTGACAAACGAGGAATCAAGTTAATCTCACAACTAGAGATAAAAATAGGTCCGCGATGCGAACATGTGGGTACCGGGAGCAATGAGCATGGGGTGTGACCAAAAGGGAGGCCCCTTTTTATGAAACAAAAAGACTATGCTATCTAAACTGTGGAAAGAAAAATCCAAATCTGTGATACTAACTGAAATATTAGTATTATTCATTTATACTGGGGCATTTATCCCCACTATGGGATCATTGTCACAGAGGCTACTGTATTTATCATTATATTCATGTGGTGCCTTTAAAGTGTCTATGAAATGAAAATTCGCTCCAGTTTTTGTGATTGTACTTGAAAGAACACTTATACTAATGCAAAATGGCTTTTAGATTCATATGTTATTCTGTTCTTGAATTATTACGCTTTATATAATTTGAGCTGTGACGTCACACGATGGACAGAGTATTACACCAAAACGGAAAATCAGGCATATCTTCAGACTGGTTCAACTAAATAGATTCAAACCTTGCTGACTTACTCAATCAAGAAAACTAAACATTGTCATGGTTCTAATGTGGTTGCTATGGTAACAGAGTTTCCAGATTACTCTCTTCCTTTATATGAATTCTTTGTTTTCAACCACGTTTACAGCAACTTATTCAGTTTTAGGAAGTTGACATCCTTTTTCAATGATTTCCAATGCAACAATACTGTTTAAATCAATAAAAAAGAAACTGCAATGATGAAAGGTACAACATTTTGTTTCTTTACAAAGTGGCCTGGTAATGAATCTGTTACCATGGGAACCTAATATAACAACAATCTCAATGCTGAGTCTTGTTGACTCAGTAAGTCTGTATTGTTTGAGCCACTTTAGTCAAACCAATCCAATGATAAGCCTGTTTTTGAGTTTTGATGTAATACTGTGTCCATCTTGTGACGTCATATCTCAAGTTACATGAAATGTAACTCAAGAACGACATAAGATACGAAAGTCATGTAAAAGCTATTTTTCATTATTTTACGTGTTCTTTCAAATACAATCATAACAAGCTGGGGTAAATTTTCATTTCATAGACACTTGTTCTGATAAATTGATCAAGGACAAACATCACAATATTTGTTATAGACTAGGGGGTAAATGGGGGAATAAAACAGGTGTTGAAATTTTCTCATGGTGATTACTAAGACAGTGCTGTTGGTAAGCTAATAGCAGAGTTAACAAATCAGCAGAGGATACATTTGTAAAATGAACTTTTAAGACAAACATAGGTGCCATTATTACATGTCATGGATAATTCACCAGTAAATGATTCACAAAAGTTAAGGCATAAGTTTTCTCATCAAATAATACCATGTTAGGAACATCTGTCAACAACAAAAAACTTTTTCACAGAAACTTTAATACAATAACTGCAGAGAGGAACTTAATCTTGGCACAAATTATTACTTGAGAGCCTTTGATCATTGGCTTTATTTTTATAATTATCAATACTGGCCAAAGTGACCTTTTATTTCAAATGGAATACAACTTTTCAGTGGTGAAATAATTAAAAAAATAATTTTAGATGCTCAAGGCTTTCAACAGTAAGCAAAACACAGCTACCAGAAAAACACGGCATTCCATATAGGTCACTTGACTGTGAATCAAATATCTTGAAAGTATTTCCTGACACTGCGAACACTGAAACACTGTTACAATCAATTGTTAACAAGCATTATTATATACCAAGTGTCAAAGTTCCCTTTTTCTAGTGTCATTGGTCGAGAGTATATCACATGAAAATGACGAAATTTAGCTGTTTCCCCTGCAATAGCTCTGAGAGGGCAATATGTTGTCAATGATAATGAAAAAATCATGTGAAATACCATGTGAAAATGTAACCTTTGGATTGAACTCTCTTTTTGCCTTAATATTATTTAATTTAATGTTTGAAGAATAAAATATTTCATGTCTTTATGTTTGTTTTTTCTTTGACACTTGGTATAAAAAAGCACTTATTTACTGGGACCTTGGGAAAGCAGTATGTTTTGACATACTGCTTTCATCGATGGTCTCGGGACCACATACTGGGACCACATACTGTTTCCTTCGGTCCCAGTAAATAAGTGTTAAATATTCATAGTTGGTTTCTAAACCAAAAAATAAATTTGTAAATGCAATTTCTCCAGCTAATGATTCACTATGAGTTAATTTATTGATACCATGACAGGAACATCAGTTAACAACAAAACATCTTTATTTACAGAACCTTTAATGCAACCATACAAACAATTCCCATGTAACAAAATATTGTTCAAGCCATTCCAATTACCGCATAAATATGTTTACCTTTTGCAAAAATTATAGCGGTCGATGATTTGCTGTACACTGTTTACCAGCATTGTCGCCAAATTTACCTCCTCACCTGAAACTGTCAGATGGATATACTGTATAACATTTGAATTTGACGAAGAAATATACAACAAAAACAGTCACAGACAATATAAACAACATAATAGTTACTCAGAGGAGCGAAGCTATTAAGCACATAATTTTATGATCAAAGAAATACCTAGTACAGTAAAGAAGTGAAAACGAGAAAGATACAACTTACCTTTATAAATGTAAACGCACTCGATCAGAAGACACGCCACGAGGAAGAGGGAATTATTTAGCCAAAATTAAAACGCACTCTATCAGAAGACACCACGAATTAGATCACGAGCATTGCCAACTTAAACGACACGACCTTTGTACGTTGAATTTGTCGACAAGTTAAGATTTTTCGAAACACACAAGATGGTAGGAATATATTGACCTTCGATGATCGAGGGGACGACATTTTCCGATGAATTCCGAATGAGTATCTGAGTTGCGCAGTTGTAATTTCGATGTTGAACCCCTAACTCCCTACCTAGCTACCTCAACGCCATGACTATATGGGTACCGCTGACCGCGGTACCCACAAAAACGTTTGGTTCACTCGGACGTGTACAATTTCGAGTAAGAAAGTTCCGTCTCCTCTTTCTTCTTCTTGTTCATTTTCTTCAACTTCGTGTTTACGGTAAGAAACGGAATTTCCTTATTTTCCTCGGACTCAGAAATGGACGAACGCCACGCTAACATGCCAGCAGAGTTACTCGACCTTCTTCATAACATGGCTACACAACATCACCATGTCCTGGAGGAAGTAGACACTGTAAACCTCCTACACACTATTTCGACAGTAAACCAACCTTTCCTATATAGTATTCCATTTGTATTTGTGCAGCCGATAGCTGCATATGGAGGAATACGCATAGCAGTTCACTCTGTAGTTCGTTGAATTGACATGTTTCTGGACTTTTCACATTTGTAAATTCAAAATTTGGCGGTCACTTATCAACTAAACGGTTTACGATAATTCAATTCCTCTGGCCAATCCGTTTGCGCAACATGATGGAATAAGACCCGTTTGCGCAAAACGATGGCACAAGACCCGTTTGCACAACATGATGGAATAAGACCCGTTTGCGCAACATGATGGAATAAGACCCGTTTGCGCAACATGATGGAATAAGACCCGTTTGCGCGACATGATGGAACGAGACCCGTTTGCACAACATGATGGAACAAGACCCGTTTGCGCAACATGATGGAATAAGACCCGTTTGCGCAACATGATGGAACAAGACCCGTTTACGCAACATGATGGAACAAGACCGGTTTGTGCAACATGATGGAATAAGACCCGTTTGCGCAACATGATGGAACAAGGCCCCACAGTGTTGTACGATGTATATTATTCTACTACATATGTTTTATGATGCTGTATCCAACTCATATTTCGTTGGTTTTGGCCAAGGCGTACGCATCATGATCCAATATTGCATTATAGAATGTTGCCGCGCGATGTTTTATCGAAACGTTGCAATTAAGAGATAGAAAACATTTTCCGTGTTTACAACTGGAAGTTTAGGAGAACGAGAAATTAGTGGGAACACGAGCCCGCAGGGTGAGTGTTTCCACGCTATTTCGAGTTCTCCCAAACTTTTACGAGTGTTTCTACAACTGTATGTAAACACGGAAAGATGTTTTCTATTTCTTTTATAAAATAACACTGAGGAAATAAGTAATTTAAGACTCTTTCATTAAAATTATTAAAATATACATTCTCCTTACTCACGCTAGACAGCGTCGTCGGCTGCTCAAATGAACATAAGCGCTCTTAACTGTGAAGAAAAGCATCCAATCTTCGCGTTTTTCTTCTTGTTGGCTGTCACAGAACATATTTATCGACATTTTAGCTGTTTGTGAGCAAAGGTTCGTCTTGCAGTCCATTTTATAAAAATGGTGGGAAAAATCCAAGTTTACATACAGTTATATAAACATGGCTCTTAGCCAATCAGTGCGCTTGTTTTCAAAATGTTATTTTATAACTATTCATTGACTATTAGGTCTTAATAAGAACGATTTGTGGAAACATACATGTTTCTAAGATTTTATTTGCTGAGCTAGAAATATATATGGATGTTTCCAAACATTATTCTAATAAAGAACATATTATTTGACTAAGGCTTAACTCCTAAAGGATGCTGTTGACATATTTTTTATTTCATATCATAAAAGTTTAATATAGTGTTTTTCAGTTTATCTTACTGTTTTTGCATCATTACATACATTTTCATTGTTTAAGTCGACTAGCAGTAAACACATGTACGCATTGCGTACCTATGTTTTAGAGATAGTGGAAGAGTGTTCCAGAGCTCGGCAGATTTATAACTGAAGCTGCGCTTGATTGTTAATGAACACATATACGTTTCTTATTTTGAGATCCAACTCCAAGATGAAAACCAAAGTGAAGGCCAACTATACGCTACAAGAACTATACGATTACAACAGGTTTTTGTTTTGGTGAGATTGGACAAATGTGTTGGTTGATTGAAGAGAAACCTGTCAAATGCTCATGTGAAACTTTAAATGTTGACATGAGTGCAGCAAAAACGTGTTTTCCTTATCAGCGGTGTTCAATATACGTTCGGTCGGTGTGTCCAGTTTACAATGGGATACCCTTCAGACTAGACGTGCTGGAGTAAAGGGTATAACCTTTGTATAAAATGTTAATGAGCAATCCGCGCCGAGTCTGAGAGACAGCTTTACAAAGCTTATAGATATTAAAATTATAATCTCAGAAATCTTGAGAGTGATCTAGCACTTCCAAAGCCAGACACTAATTTCCCCAAGCGTAAAGCTTTAAATATAGTGTTGCAATGCTCTGGAATAATCTTCCATCTTAAAGGCAACAACGCTTTATCAATTTAAGCCTATAATTGCCATCTTGCTTTTTGTAGAGACATGACTTTGTTTGAGACTTTGTTTGTCATTTAGTTTTATACTTTTTAGTTAGGTTATCTTAAATATAAACCCCTCCTGTAAATCAACTTTTAAACAATTTTTATGTGTGATTAGCGTATTGAAAAAGTTGATGTATAGATATTGATTATATATATATATGATATATATATATGATATATATGATATTGATGCATAGATATTGTATATAATTAATTATTCAATTACTTGAATTGTATTTAGTCTTAGTTGGTATTAATATTTTTAAATAATCATTTGTAATTAAATCCACGCCCCTCTTAATGTTACGAGGTTCCAAATATATTAGCAACAGAACGATAGATATGTTATATATTACCTGGTTCTTTAAAAAAAAACGGTTAACTTTCTGAATAAAAAACAGAAATTTAAAGCGAATTTTTTTAAAGACTACGAGGTAACACAACATATCTAGGTAGCCTCCTCCGCAGGCAACTCTTATTTTACTCCGGTAGTTTCCCCCATTTTTCTAAGCAAAAACCCCCGTTTGTCCGAGCGAAAAGAGTTATAGGCATGGGGATAGAGAGGGATAAGGGAGATATTGGGAGGTTAGCAAGGGGATAAGGGGGATATTAGTCCCCAACCCTAACCAATTTCGCTCGGCCAAATTATATCTCAGTCAAAACCTTGTCTAAAATAGTGAAAATTTCGAATATTTTGCCGGAGTAAAATAAGAGTTGCCTGCGGAGGAGGCTAATATCTAGGCATGTTGTAAAACATGGACTGGTAAAACATGGACTGGACTGGACTGACAAAATATGGACTGATAAAACATGGACTGATAAAACATGGACTGGTAAAACATGGACTGGTAAAACATGGACTGATAAAACATGGACTGATAAAACATGGACTGATAAAACATGGAGGGTTAGGATCTTTGTTGTTTTGGGGTTAGCGATTATTTGTTAATGTATATACATCATATATGAGTGGTCTACATTAACAAATAATCGCTAACCCCAAAACAACAAAGATCCTAACCCTCCATGTTTTACCAGTCCATGTTTTATCAGTCCATGTTTTGCCAGTCCATTTTATCAGTCCATGTTTTATCAGTCCAGTCCAGTCCATGTTTTATCAGTCCAGTCCATGTTTTACAACATGCCACATATTTATTGTTCTGTTCAGGGGCGTCGCTAGGGGGGGGGGGGGGGGGGGGGGGGGGGGGGGTGGGGGGGTATGGACACCACTCAAAGTTTTTTAAAAACGGGAAAATTTGGACAAACTGGACAATAGAAGTTTTAAATTCGGGCAAACTATATAGTAAAGTAGGACTTTATACTAAATTGTGAGATTGCTTAAAGATAGAACGTATATGGCAACATTTGTGGTTGTTATGTGCATCTAATAAAATTCGGACAATTTTATAAAAAAAATATTCCGGCAAATTCAACTGGACAACCCCGCAATACAGTGGGTTCGTGACGCCCCTGGTTCTGTTGCTAATATATTTGGAACCTCGTAACCTGAAATTATTAGATAGGTAATCTTCGAGTTAAGCCCCCTCGAGTTAAGCCCCCTCGAGTTAAGCCCCTTCGAGTTAAGCCCTTCGAGTTAAGCCCTTTTCGAGTTAAGCTCCCGATACGCCCATGATTTTCTCCGAGGTATATTAACTCGACGAACGCAAGGTCGTAGAAAATGGGCGTGTCGGGGGCTTAACTCGAAAAGGGCTTAACTCGACGGGCTTAACTCGAGGGGCTTAACTCGAAGATTACCTACCCCGAAATTATAACCTCTGAAGGGCTTAGCGTAGATGCAATTGGCGGTATTGCAATTGTATGTTAAGATTTAAGTTAATATTGAAGTCTCGAAGTTAAGATTGAAGTCTTGAATCTAAGATTGAAGTTTAAAGTTAAGATCGAAGTCTTGAAGTTAAGATTGACGTCTTGAAGTTAAAATTGAAGTCTTGAAGTTAAGATTGAAGTCTTGAAATTAAGATTGAAGTCTTCTTGAATATAAGATTGAATTCTTGAAGTTAAGATTGAAGTCTTGAAGTTAAGATCGAAGTCTTGAAGTTAAGATTGAAGTCTTGAAATTAAGATTGAAGTCTTCTTGAATATAAGATTGAATTCTTGAAGTTAAGATTGAAGTCTTGAAGTTAAGATCGAAGTCTTGAAGTTAAGATTGAAGTCTTCTTGAATATAAGATTGAAGTTTTGAAGTTAAGATTGAAGTCTTGAAGTGAAAATTGAAGTTAATATTTGAAGAATAATGTACGTTAAGATTGATGTTCATAAAAAATAAATCGAGTTATTCATTTAATACATCCCCGATAAGTTGGAGAATCTCTCTGGCTTTCGACAGTGCACCATCAGCATGTTGCTGTGTAAACATTTCAGACGGGATGCTCTCTTGAGGGAAATATTGGTTGTAATCAGGATATCGGGTCTTCAAGTAATACGAGTTAATATCTATAACCAACATGGGCAAACAACGAAGAGTTTCGTCTTCTGTCGAGGCACGGTATGCTAACGACATCACCTCGTGTTTGTCTAGGTCGCCTGTTTCTATACGACCTTTTGCAAACAACACAGCTTTCAGGCATTTCTCGACAGCTTGCTGACAATGGAAACACGTAAACGTGTAAAGGCTCGCGCTTTGACTCTGAAAAAGACACATGGCTGCGTTGAGATCTTCGCGAGCTTGCCTCATCCACCGTTCAGCTTCCTTTTTATTCGCAGGTTCTGTGTCACTCGTGCTTCCCCGTGATCTACCTTGCCATTCATCGTAACGTTGTCGGTCGCGTCTTGCTCGTCGCTGGTGGGAGCGAAAGAATTCGGAGAAGTCCGGAACATCCCAAGTATTGTGAGATCTGGGTCTTGCGTTGTGGTCAGACTGTCTGTCTGGACGTTGACTGCCGGGTTCTCTGTATCCAGGAACACCACCTTTCTTCAAACGTTCCACCTCGTTAAACAAAAACTTCGTAACTTCATTCGCCAAGGACTCGCAGTCTGGATTCTTATCAGGATGCCAGCGTTTGATCAAACGTCTGATGGCCCCAGCTCTATCGGATTCTGGTAAATTCCAAATCTCTGCAAGTGCCTCTGCTACTTCTTTTTTAGCTTCTTCCAGGGTACATGGCTTGGACGAAGTCTTCTGCTCCTCTGCAGCAGGCATAGCGTCACTTTCAGCTCCATGGCCGCCTTCATAAAGAACCAAATCAGTAGACGATGTTTCCGCCTTCTCCTTCTTCTTCTTCGCTTTTGTTCCCTCGCGATCAAACTTGTAAAGCTTCAACTTGCTGACTTCAATTGGCTCTTCCTCACCAATATCGATCTTGTATCGACTATCGAATCCAAATTTTCCTTCACCTAAAGTACAATGATGCAAATTTAGAGATCTTTAACTTTTTATTATATGTCGTCTATCCAATTGTAATTTTATCTAAAAGTACTTTCAAAATGAGACAGAATGGCTTTTGCGCTTTCCCAATACATCATCTCGTTCCAGAGATATTCAGGTTTTTTGAAACATGCACATTAGATATCTATGACGTCATGGCCTCACATAGACCAAATAAAATTCACAAAATGATGCATGTTTCCGCAAATAACAGATAGAAAGTGTTGAAACTTTGAACCACAGGTAGAGAAAAAGCTTTTAAAGTGCCTATAACGTCTGTGGGGATTTAACATATTTGTAATCTATAGATTCTCCTGAGATAAATTGTAATATATTTTGTCAGCTGAAAATGTCATCTTCATAGACGTTTTTGCTGTTAAAGTTGACGGAAATGACGTCAAATCGGGCATCTCTAAATAAAATTTCATATGGACAGATTCCCGATTTGACGTAATTTCCGTCAACTTTAACAGCAAAAAAGTCTATGAATATGACATTTTCAGCTGACAAGATATATTACAATTTATCTCAGGATAATCCATAGATTATTTACGCACCGTGTCTGAGAGGTATCAAGAGCTTTCAAATTACTACAATAGGTTGTTTTTGAAAAGAATATTAATTCATTTCCTAAGGGTTCCATTTTTTATCGAAACGAGTCTCGTCTGTATAGCTTGCATGCAGGAGATCGTTAAGCGTGTTTCCATTGCTTTGAGATTCTTTTGGACATCTTCTGGGACCTTGGAGATGCTTTCTTGGTGCTTATACAATCTAACGAGGGCATTGCTGAACTGCGGTGAGCACATTATGTGACGATAACGCTGAATAAATTCACACGTTCCCTGGTTTGTATCCATTTCTAGAACACAAACTTTATCGATACAATTAGGATTCAATTCCTCGCGTACTTTGCTACTCAGCTTTTGAACTTTCAAGCGTGATGGGAGAAGTTCTACCAGCTTGTCTGGAGGTTCTTGGTCCTTTATAGGTCTTGGTGAACTTGGTCCGTTTTTTTATACAAACTGTATAACAAATCACTTAATAGTCCCTCGGGATCAAACAGTGAAATTTAATTCCCTTGGAGCTCGATGTTTCCCTCGACTTCATCTAGGGGAAATATCGAGCTTCTCGGGAATTAAATCTCGATATTCCCCTCGCGACCATTAATTAAGTGTTTAATGTTAACAGCTCCTGTCCTATCACGTTCACTCATTTGTATCATAGTCTAGCGCTCCATCGAGATGACGTCAGGACCGATGTTTGTCCGCTTTTACCCATAATTATTGCGGCCATAACAAAAGAAATAGCTCATTTGCAATAATTTGTGAGTCAAATTTGGTTTGTTTGTCCGCTTTTTGAGCTATTAATAGCAGCCAGACTCTACGCTATTATATTGTCTGAGAACGCGGCGAACTTCAAAGCGGCTTGTTAGCGATTTATGTTGAGGATGCTCTGGAAATGCACAAATCTTTTGTCTTATAACGTTCATTAATATTTATACAGCACGGTTGAATGATTAAACCCAAAGGCTGCCATTGGCTGCTTACTTCATTATACAGAAAAAACAATTTGCATAAACGTGAACAAAAACATAGAACAATTAAAGACCAGACAATATAATTCTAGTGACTATGTTTGTATCGAATAAATAGCTCCCTACACTAGAAACGGTATTCGCATTATCCCGGTAAAGCTCGGCTTGAGCAAACCGGGATTACGGTTAGGGTTAGTTTTAGGGTTTGATTTAGAATATTATCAAAAAATAGTCACGCGTAAAAAAGTCCCAATTAAAGATGCTACCGACCATCAAATATGCTACCGACTGTCTACGGATTCCAAATGAGCGTAAACGGGATGAGATAAACAAAGTGAAAATAAAAGCGGCATGCGATCCGCTTAACTTCCCCTCCAGCAAACGTCTCGCCCAACCTCTTATATATAAACAGACTTCCCCAACTTGTTGATTGTTAAAGGGACACTCCAAAACAAGTGTTGCAATCAAAGTTCTTTGTCGCTTTACACGAGAATGGGTGTTAGTTTTCTTCTAATCTTTTTAGTTTTAGAGAAATTTGGCTTTGTTTATCGTATTTTGGCAAATTGAAGACCGCCATTTTATTCTGATTGCGGGCGAATGCGGTTGATCCCATTATTTTTTGACATAATTGAATAATAGAAACACTATACAAAGAAATCCTTTACAATAGCAAGACAATAGCGTGGTTTTAGTATATTGAGCAGATTTATATATTCACACTATTGTGAAGGATTTCTTTTCATAGGGTTTCTATCACTCAATGACGTCAAAAATTAACGGGAGCGACCGCATTCGCCCGCAATCAGAACAAATATGGCGACCTACAATTTACCAAGAATACGATAAACAAGGTGGAGGCTATTTCAGATACCTTGAAGCAGATGCGCCTCAGTACTTTCATTATTTTACACGGTCATATTCAAATCAGGCCGGGCGCCTGATTTGAATATGTGCTAAGATAGAACATAGTTAATATATGGATGGAAGAGAACGTTGAACCTACTCGAGTAAATATTCACCATATTATTGATGAAAAAAATCCATTTTATGGCTACGTCGACACAACAGAAGAAGCGCTCTTGTAAGAGATTACGAGCTCCGAACAACAACGAAATTCACAATCTACAAGAAGACAAAAGCATTTGGAGTCCAACGACCACCACGTGCTTCGTGCGCAAGCTTGTGTATTAACTCATATAAACGATTTTCATTATTTTAAATTAACCATGGTAACACAATTCTAGAATATCAATCGATGAGCAGTTTGACATCAGCTTCACTTTTCTTTTCTTTAGTGTTCCAGTTTTTCTTTATTTTGCGCTGTACATGCATATATTACGAAACTCGAAAGCCGCGAGCAATGGCCTTCGTTTGAAAAGATGGGAAATGGACCTTACTATTGATTGTCTGGATTTATATCGCAACTTTGAACACGGTATTTTTCTTGAAGCGGTATATATTATAAGACCTTGAAATTTAAGATTTGTTTTTATATGTATAAAATATCCACTTAGACTATTTGGAAACAAATTATAAAAATTGTAGATCTTTGATATCCCTCATAACCTGCGAGTAGGAAAATTGGCCGTGTAAATTAATGAAAGTACTGGGGTGGATCTGCTTCAAGGTATCTGAAATAGCCTCCACCAATAAACGTTTTGGGGGTGGAGTGTCCCTTTAAAAGTAGTTAGTTACCTTCGTTAGTTTGTTCAATTATTTTGGCATAAACATAAACGGCATCGTTGTCCTCATCCTCCTCCTTTACTTCATATCCAACCAATTCATCTTCTCGAAGATGATAATCAATATCGTTTTTCAACAGGACATGGAAATGTTCTGGAATAATTTCACCAGGACACGGTTCCTTCCAGTTGTTATTTACGCTTCGTGGAATGCGCGCCTCGTCTAGTACACTGGCTATTACACTAGGTTCGTTCAGGCCAAGAATCACCATTAAAAAACGCCATTTTCCTTCCTCTAGAAGTCCTCCGGTGATTTTGTGAATGAATGTGGCCAACCGATTGTGTAATATCCCATTATTCTTCTCTCCGCCGTGCTTAATCATGATCCTAAACCCATCGCCATTACTTTCATAAAAACAACCGACGTCTTTCTCGCTCTGTGGAATCGATTCTCCGGTCACCATCGAAACGAGTCTCGTCTGTATAGCTTGCATGCAGGAGATCGTTAAGCGTGTTTCCATTGCTTTGAGGTTCTTTTGGACATCTTCTGGGACCTTGGAGATGTTTTCTTGGAACTTGTACAATCTAACGAGGGCATTGCTGAACTGCGGTGAGCACATTATGTGACGATAACGCTGAATAAATTCACACGTTCCCTGGTTTGTATCCATTTCTAGAACACAAACTTTATCGATACAATTAGGATTCAATTCCTCGCGTACTTTGCTACTCAGCTTTTGAACTTTCAAGCGTGACGGGAGCAGTTCTACCAGCTTGTCTGGAGGTTCTTGGTCCTTTATGGTAAAATCAACCAAAAGATCCTTCCAATGCTCTTTCAATCGATCCTTTTGTTCCATTGTGTCGTTGACAACTATTTCCGTGGATGGTTTCAAGTGACCATCTTGGGTAGGAAGGTAAAGCACGGTGACAGTGGCCAGAGATTGACTTTCGTTGTACGTTGTTGTTGCGCCACGTTCTTGGGATGCTCTTCTAGCTCTTTTCAGAGAGAGAAATAAACCAACCATGGCAGAACGTGCAGCTGAACATTCACCGGGGTGCATTGTCGAATCTTTGCAACTATCTTTTATGGCTTGGAGAACTTTGGCATATTGAAGAGGTGTTGGATATTCTTGGGCTCCAAGGCGCTTTAGAAAGTGTTCGTATTGATTAAGATGACGGGGAACTTCGAACATGTAAGGCTGGATGGTTTTAGACGCACCACGAAATGATAGCTGAGTCCCACGTACTAAAGTATGTCCGTCGACAAGCACGATAGGAACATCACGAAGTGCATTGCAGGCTGTCTCGCATTCCTGGGAACATGCTGCACTTCGTGCAGAGTTTACCTTGCAACAATTCTTGAAATAGTCATACAAATTGTCCAGTACACCTGGCAACGAAAATCGCAAATTAGGAGGAACTTGTTTTTCTTTCGTTTGATGGAAACGACCAGAAATGTTCTTTGCATGCGAGACAACAAGTTCAATGGGTGGTTTAGTGTGAATTTTCAGCTCCTCTACCAAAGTAGGACGATATTCGCCTATAGGCGTTACCGCACCTGATAACAATGGTGCACTAGACCATACGAGTGGTACGTGCGTAGCCGTTACGGAACCTTGGAATGAAATGAATTTCGTCTTGTCGCTCTCATACTGGATCGCGTAAGCAGGGTGGATATCAAGGAATTTTTTACTGATTTTTGCAGCAGGAACAAAACTGATATTGGAGATTTTCTGCAGGAATTGGTGATCGTGCAGAAAAGAATTTTCAAACAAATATGATACAAGAACTTGAGACATGTTAACCATGACTTTACCCTCGCTTACTTTTGCTGTGGAAACTTCGCGTTGTATTTGTGTTGCGTACTCCAGGAAGAGCTCTTCGGTGACGATACTTTTGAGACCAACTTTGTGCAAAAAGTCCCTCCAATCTTCAGAGTCAAATGGCTTTGGTGGAAATCTTTCTTTCGGTAAAAACTCTGCGAAAACTTTATTTTGCGGATCATAGAACTCGCAAACACGGTGGAGCGTGCCAGATTGGTCAGGGATAAACGATAATTCCTTCAAAGCAGAAATAAGCTGCTTATATTCTCGCGGTTTGGGTAGAAGGATAGCCAGAAGGGTATCCCTGATGTATATTAGATGGCGTTCTCTACCGACTGGTGTCAGATGGTTGAAGTACTTGAGTACAATACGTAGGTAGAAATACACAGATGTAGCTTGCTGGATGTCGATGTATTCGTAGAGATCTCTAAGCTTAGGAGCTTGATGTAAAAAGACACAGTTCGCTATGTCAGAGAGCACATGAAGGTCTTCGAGAGGGAGACCATTTGGTACCTCGTAGGCTGTACGGCAGGGCGAAAGACGGGTATAATCCCCAGCTATGGTTTTGTAAAATGGAAGTTTTAATAGAAGGGATTTTGCGAGACTCGACACATCGCTTTGTAGAAACATCAAAAGACATTCAATTTCCTGGTTGCTGAGCTTAGTTTCCATTTGAGCTACGTTATTGCTTAAGGTGTGGTCTAGAAGGCCTAGGACATCCTTGGCAGACTGTATCAGGGCAAGGTAATGCTTAAGGACGGCTTCTGCACCAGTACAATCTACATACGAAGACGACGAACGAGGTATTATGCGGTGATGTAACTCAGGACAGCCAAGCTTAATCAGCAACTCTCTTCTGATTTTATCCGAATTTCCATCAGTGTTGAGAAAGCTGCTAACATTCAGCACTGTCTTCGACATTGAGACTGGAACTAGGCAATTTTGCGTTGTTGGGATGATGGGCCAGGTGGCAATGCTTTCCAGAATTTCATTCTCTTTGCTTTTAGAGGACACGTCGTGAATGAACTCCCACAGCAACTCAAGCCATTCTTTAGTCGGAACTGAATCATCTTTCCCAGATGGGTTCCAAGGTTGGTGAGTAGCGCAGTCAGTCCAGCAGGTGGGAAACAAAACATCTTTAAATTTCGAAAGATGGCCAACGTCAAGCTCTTCGACAATGCCCGAGCATTTCTTGATGTTGGACACAAAGAGACTTCTTATCTCCTCGTGAATGAAGAGCTCTTGTTTGGAAGGAACCAGTTTGTTGAATCTGGAACGGAAAACTGAGGCATGAATACTGAAACATCGCAACACTTCATCTTGGGTCAGCAACAGAGGAACACCTTGAAGATTTTCGAAAAAACTTTCGTCTTTCGAGCAATAGCTAATCAGAGCAGAAACATTGCCATTCTCAACAAGAACTGTGTCTTTGATGTTCTTCGGTAGCTGGTCTTTGAGTAGACTGCGGTGTCGAAGAAATTCAGTAACCACCACTGGGCTAATTTCCTTTGCTTTTCCACCAGGTTTGAAACCGACGGAGACACATTCAGGAGTATGAGACAGAAGGGGAATTCCAACATTTAACAGGCTCCACTCCAAAGACCATGAATCCCACCGGTCACATGGGCAGAAGTATACTTCGGCAACATTGTACCAGTCAATTTGGACAGGTTTTTCAACTGTAGCTTCAGGTTTGGTCAACGGGAAAAGATAGTCTTTTTTCTTCCTTTCAGGAACTGACTGAGCGACTGGCAGAACTGAAAAATATGGCAAACAAGCCTTGTACAGCGCCTCCCCAACAGCTTTCCATTTATCGTCGACTCTATCGATATGAGGAAATAACCCGTGGTACCACGTAAGCCCCACTTCGGCTTCTTTCTCTGAACTAAATAAACCTCTGCTAGAAGACTCGCGTCGAAGCCCCTTGATGAGGCCTCGAGCTTCAGAAATAAGACTTGCATACGCTGGAGCAATAACTTGGCGTTTTAGGAACTCATTCCATAACATTCGATCATCGGCGTTTTTTGGATCATGCCAAAGATCGCGACGCGCGGAGTCTAGGGCGAAGTGACCATTCACGTGCACCGGAAGATTAGTTGAAACCGGAAGTGGAAGAAAACAGAAGGCATTACACCTTACTGGTACATAACGAAGATCAGGTGATGGTAAACGGGCAGCAACTCCAGCGCGGGGTAATAATCCCATTCTCCTTCCATCAGGAACAGAAGAATCGTCGAAATAGCTACTACAACCAAAAGATTGACTGACTAGCCAGTCCTGTTGTTGATTGTTCGTGTCAGATATATTCATAGTGTAGTGAATAACATGCCATGGAATTTCGTGAGTAGCGGTCTTCTTGTGCTCCTTGATCTTTTCTGAGAACTGGCTTCGCTTCCCATCGTCGGTTACCGCACACAGAACGGAGTAAGTTTCAAGCTTCCCTTCCTTTATCTCAGAAATAGAAATCTTTGTCACGTGGTTAAGAAACAGCAGCATTCGCTTGGCCGATAATCTAAACATCTCGAGTAGCTCACGAATTTCAGTTTCATTCCAGAATTTCTTGGAAATTTCAGACTGCAACCCACCAGGACGGCGAAGGGGAAAACGGAACATTGTTGCTCCTTCGAGGGTGAAAAATTCGCCCAAAAACCCACTGAATACATCTTGGAAATTTCTTCTAAACGCTTCGCCGAGTTGGTTATACAATCGACCTGGTTTCTCCACGGTTGCTCCAGGAACATAGAATCGGTGGGGATCGGATACACAAATGACATTATCATCGGAGAGAAAACATGGACAATCAGTGAGATGATACACAGCGTTGAATCCAATTCCATACTGTCCAGTTTTCTCGGCGTCATCTGTTTTGCTTCCAATGCCAAGATTTTGGATACCTTGAATATCATCTTTTGAAAACGTTTGATCGTTGTAAACGCAGATAGCTGGCCCTTGTAGCTCCTTCCACTTATCAGAAAAGACGCGTTGGCTCTCGTGAGCTCTAGGATCGAAAACAAAGTGAATATCTTTGGCCTTTGCGTCGTCTGCGTTTTGCACCAGCTCCTTCAAGATGCCTTCGTCCTGGGGATAAGATTTCAGAATACCATTTAAACGATCGGTTAGCAGTTCGTTTTGACCAAATGGCTGTCCAATAGGCACGGAGCAATTGGATAAAACTGCATTTCTCAATTCCTTTGCGCCACATTTATACGCCAACAGCTTCGGGATCTTCGCATGCACATACTGAATAGAACCATCGGTTTCAATCCACGGGGCATCATTCATTGCAAGCTCTGCAGCGTCGTGTAGTATACCTTCACGACTTGGAAGAGGAATTGGCTTATCAGTGACATTCGTCAGATCTCCTTCTGCATTATCACATATCTCGCTGAGGAAAACAAGAAAAACGGAAAGTTGTTGATCGGAAAGCTTTTTGCCATCTGCATCCTCTCTTAGTTCCCAGATGGCATCCAAGAAGTCGTAACGTGAAAACTTTTCTTTCACGCGATACCACTTGATAAGACCAAGGTACCTGTGAATGTAAATATCTGGAAGGGAATAAAGGTAAGGTGATCCATCTGCCTTGTTCCATCTCATTGCTACACGGTTTGGAGTTATCATCTGGTCTTTGACAAGAATCCACGGTCTTCGCTGAAGTTCGCTGCGGAGATAAGTCCATTTTGACTTGTGCTTCTCTGAGGTGGCTATCTTTTTAAAATGGTTATATATAGCTGAGCAGGTTGTTTGGATCTTTTCCGAAACGAGTGAGGTTGAGCTAACGTGTTGAATGACATTATCAAGTTGGGTGAAAACGTCTGAAAGTTGGGCTTGTTTTGAATCTAGCCCAAGAATACCCTTGAGAGTTTGGTTCAGCGGGCCAAAGCCTTTCGACGATTCATCGAGGATGAGTTGTGAAGATCCAACTAAGAATTTCAATTGCTCCGAGTAAAGTACATTAGCAGCAAATAAATTCTTGGCTTCGAGCTCGTTTGCTTTCCAGTGAAAAGGATATTCCTGTGGCTTTTCCAAAATAGGTAGAAATCTCGCAGCAGCGAGCCTACCCTTATGTTCCGTTGTTGGCTTGGAATTAGACGAAGCATCACGATATCGGTTTAAGTACTGTACGAGATAACCAGCTCTTTGTCGCTCTTTGTTGCAACGGCTTGAAATCCAATCAGCTCTTCCGCATAAACCATCCCACGATAAACAATCAACTACCATTCCTAAATCTTCCAGCATCATTGCACGCTCTTTAGTCAGGAAACGTTCATCGATGGGAAATTTTTTCTCTTCTTCAGAAAACAAGCACGCGACCTGTCCTTTTGGGTGCACCAAATCGCTTGCTTTGCGGAGTACCTTAATTAAAAATAAGAAAGCTGCTATAAGTTCTCAGAACAACTGAATGTAATATAAAAAATAGAAATAAGAGATCTTTTTTATAGTCCAGCGGCTAAGGTGAAAATCGTTCGTTTTTTTATTAAAGCACGAGACTTGGCATGTAGATAGAGTTACTATAGTGCTGATGAATTTCTGATATGGAGGCAATGCAGATTTCTTCCTGGTTGCCACAAAATCGAGTTTTTATTCCAATTTACCTATTAAAGTACTATCTTATGAAAAAGTGAAAAGTTCACTTTTAGCGAATATCACCTATATCACTAGAAAGTTCGCAAAAAATTATATGAAGGGCATTCAATCGGGTTGTATTGTATTTCTATTTAAACTTATTTAAAAACGGTAGCCCTTCAGAGCGCGTAGGCATCTGGTTTCCAAGGGGCCGTTTGTACCAATAATACATTACTTAAATAATTACAGGATATACAGGATATAAATAATATACAACAGATAAAAAAATAAACAAATGTACATAATGTACATAAACTTAACTAAAATCTATTTAAAACTACAAAACCATTAACCGAATACTTAGACTTAGTTGCCCGAGAGAATAGCCTTGAACTGCTTTAGTGAGCATTTATTTCTTTCAGTATCTTTTGGTAGATTGTTCCACAGACTAGCACCAGAAGCAATACTTTTCTTCATAAAATTTGTATTGGGTTTTTGTAAGGCGTAGTCAGTGTTATTACTGCGTAGATTATATATTGAATTGTTGTTAACACTAAACATGCTGGTCATACTATTTGGAAGTGTGTTGTGCTTTACTTTATGCATAAATAATAATTTAACCCACTAAAAACAAGCTCAGTTTTGTAGCATTTTGCGGCATTTTCCACATTTTTGATCGTTGATAACTCGAAGTAGGCTTAGAAAATCGTCCCTACATGCTTGAATGTCCTTCATATAGTTTTTTGCGAACTTTCTAATGATATGGCAGGGTGATATTCGCTAAAAGTGAACTTTGAATTTTCACTTTTTTATAAGATAGTAATAGGTAAATTGGAAGAAAAACTCGATTTTGTGGCAACCAGGAAGAAATCTGCGCTGCCTCTATATCAGAAAATCATCAGCACTAATAACTCTATGTACTTGCAGCCAAGTTTTATGCTTAAATAAAAAAACGAACGATTGAGGCAAAATTTCGGGCTTAAACGCCGGGCTACAGTATTATGTCAAAAAATAATTATTACTAAGTAAAACAGCGTTTCAACATATTTTCGTTTCTTGTGTGAAGTACCTTGTTATCCTTTGAGCAGCTAATGCACGCATACTTCCTCCATAGATCATCGTAGTTATGATGTTTACTCAAGCGTCGATCAAGAACGTGGCAAAGAACTGAATCTCGAAGTTCATTTGGGAGCTTTGCGACGTTCGGGAAAAAGTATTCCCTCAAAAACCTGTCTTCGGTCAACGTGTGCTGTGTAATAACGGTGGTCTTACCGCTGGATCTAAACGCTTCCAGCATAACTTCAGGAAGGGACAGAACATTTTCACTAAGGATATTCATGATGGTAAGGCATTCTGAAACCTTGCTAAGTTTGGGGTCTAGAATGAGACAATCTCGAAGTGCTCTCCACTCTCTGTTACAATGAAACAATGCCCATTCTTCGTCGATTATCTTGTTGAAGAATGCATTAATAAATGGTCTCCAAGCTTTAGTGTTACTGATCGCAGTAGGATCGGGCCAAAGGCTGTGAAAGACATACTGTTTTCCAGTATGAGATTTGATTTCCTCGAGCAGTTGAAAATATACTTGGGCAAGGGCATCTTCCATCAAAGCTTCATTCCAAAGCGCTTCAAATGGCTTAAAGGACTCGTGTTCACCCAGGCCTTCTTCCCATAAGCGACGGCGGTTGGAGTAGACCGAGAAACAACCATTGATATGAACAGGGAGACCCGAAGCGATTGACAGGGGAAGAAAGCAAAACACCTCACCAGGTACACATTGGATTTTGGCAACGTGGGCTAATTCATCGATAGACGGTTTATTGTATGATATCTTAACAGCTGCCCCTGTGATAGGCAACACGCCATGTTTGCCGCCCTTCGGACTAATTGCAACTCGGAGTGACGTGCCAGAACCAGTGCATGAATTCACAAGCCAAGTATCTTGTTGTTTCGTGGCTTCTGCTGTATTACCGAGTTTAGATTCCTTAACGGAGACGGCGATCTTCAACATCTCAGTGCGACGTGGTCCCACAAATGCTTCAAGCTCATATCCGCTGCTTCGTTCATTCAATAACCAGTTAGAACAGTTTCGTAAGAATGTTCCCTTGCCATCTCTATCAGCATGATTGGAGTGAAGAACCTTTACCACTTCCTTGGAAATATTGATAATTGGTTCGCCCAAAGCTTTAATTGGATCTGAATCGTTTGGTATCTCGAAAACCCGAACATGCTTGACGTTTTGAGCGAACAACAGCAATGTGGACGAACTATTTTTCAAAGACTCGAGAATATGGGAGACGTGTTCGCGGTTGTAAGGATCTTGACAAATCTCACTTTGTCGCGCTTGCTCCAAGGTGCGGAACGGAAACCTAAACAGAGTTCCGTCGAAACTGAACGTACCGGGCTCCGTGGTCTTCGTGTTGCAACCAAACAAATCGTGATAAGGTAGGAATTGGTCTGGGAATAGAGAGAGCACTTGTGTTGATGTCGCCAAATTTATCATCATACCTCCGGATCTTGACGCTCTATCGATTAACTTCGCGATGTGAGTCATGTTCGGATCGAACACGACGAAATTCTCGCCACTTATGAAACTTGGCACGTCGGTGAGATGGTAGACTGCGTTGAAACCGAGGCCAAAGCGACCAATCTTGTCGAGATCTGCTTTCTTTGTTTCACCGGCGAGTTTGTTGATGTTCTCAAAATCCTTTTTTGAAAACATCGCGTTGTTGTAGGCCCACAGCGCCGGCCCTTGACATTTCGCCAATTCGTCAGACAGCAATCTCACCCGAGGACTTTCTCGCCAATCGACGACAAAGCACACCTTCGAGGCTCCGGCATCGTCCGCGTTTTGAATCATTTCTTTGAAAATTGCCACACCTTCCTTATATTGTTCCAGGATGTTTCGCAGTCTCGTTGTTATTGGCTCATACTGTCCAGCTTCTTCGATCACATATCCCAGCGGCTGAGCACGTACGAGGCAAGACGAGAGGCGAGGTACTCCAAGGGAACTGGCAAGCTGATCAGGAATGGCCTTGTGGATAAGATGGGAATCGATAGTGACGTTAATCTCTGAGCCTCCTTGCCTCAAGAATTCGCGATCGCAGTAGGTACACTTGTTACACGGCTCAAGGCGTAACTGGCACGTGGCTGTCTGGACTGGAATGAGTAAATTTCCCCAGCTATTCTCCGACAATGTTCTGCCATCTCGGACAATCCATTCCAGTATAACGCGACATAAATCTAGATCTTGTACCGTGTCTTGAGGATTTTGTTTCGTGTTGTCATGCCTTGCCTTGATGCTCCAAAGTACAGAGAGAAGATCATCGTCGGTAAACTCTTTCTTTACTCCAAAACGAAGCAAGACGTCTTTCAAGGTGTGAAAGTCTCCCGGAAGTAGAAACAAATGCGGATTCAGGTTGATATTCTTGGGAAAGCGTGTCAATAGGGCGACCTTTTCAGGCGATGCGAAGCCACTACCGTGCCAAACCCATTGGGATAGCTGAACCTTGACGAGTAACTGTTTCACATCGCAGGGAGCGCTTTTGGAAAACTCAGAGTAGATACTCTTTATTAAAATCTGAAACTGTACAAATCGCATCGATGATGGCTTAATTTGTTGTTGATCCCATGAATGCACAGCGAATCGTAACTGATGCACCACTTGAGATAGCTTGACGCTTTTAGATAGACCAAGGGAACCTTTAAATGGAGAAAATTAAAAGACATTAAATATTTTAAAATAAGGAAATCAAATCAACTATACCAAATCAGATGTTGTCATTTACCATTATTTTATAAAGAAAATACAGACATCTTATTTTTTTAAGATGTTTTAAGGTGTAATGGTACCCAAATATTACACGGTGGCGAGAATATATGGATTTTAATCGAACGACTCAACATATTGTTCTTACCACGAGAACATAAAATCCATTTATCCATATGTTATTTACCGTTTTTGGTCGGCCGGATAGGGAAATATTTGCCCTCGGTCTCAAAAACGTCCCTCGGCCCGTTTTTGAGACCTCGGGCAAATATTTCTTCTCCATCCGGACCTCCCAGCCGGTAAATAACATATATATCTTTGAGCTGACCGTGTAATATTCTATTTATTATATGGACAATAAAATAATAAATACACTGGGCCAACACAAACTTCCGTTTACAAAACGGCCGCCATGTTTTGGCGGCAATTTTCAATATGCCACTCGCGAGCGTTACATACGAGAAATACGCCGTTCCCGGATGTAGTGAAATATGGATTCTATGAGTGTTTTAGTCCCTACTAAAGCACCCTTCTCCATATAATAAATAGAGGATATTACGTGACCGTGCTCGGATAGACAAATTTTATCTTCGAGTGTTGGTAATATCTCGCAAATGAGTGAGAGATGTTATCAAAACAAGAAGATAAAATTCGTATTTCTAATTACCCATGTAATGTTCCGTTTATTATTATTTTTTCAGTTTATTTAATCAAATTTCAAATTTACATTTGATTTTTAATTACAAATTTACATTGAGTACATTATATAATGAAAAATTTGTGGACAGTTTAAAACAGAATTCAAGATTCCATAGCATATTAAAATCGATGAAATAACCATGATAACTTCACAGTGAAAATATACATGTATATGTTATTTACCGGATGGTTGTAGACGTATTTACGTCACCACTTGTCTAAGGTCCCTTATAAATTGTCGCATAAATCAGGGTAGAAACTAGAAAGAGTAACTGGAAAAGGGATTTTCCACTGGATTAGTTTTACTTAAGAACAATATTTTAATACCGCTTCTTAGTTTTCAATAATTTTCCTTCAAAAATATTAAATACAAAATGCAAATGAGTAAAGGTGTGTTTACACACTGCGATTAATCAGCCCGATTTATGATTTTCATGTTGTTTCTAGTTTGTATCTGTATTTGTATATTTTAATTATCTGTAACTATATATAAGGTGTGTTTTGTTTAGTTTACACGTATGTGATATTCATAGGGATCGCAGTAATTGGCCAAAGCTGTTGCGGACACCCTGTCATCGTCTTGTATATGTTCTCTAGTTTAGATGTAACAAAGCTTATAAAAATAAAAATAAATTTTAAAAATTATATGCAATTATATCAGCGGAATGATTTTGTGGGCTCGTAATCCGTACTCTTCTTCCTATTTCCCCTTACCATGCATCTAAATCATAAATCAGCACGATTAAACGTACCTTTGTGGTACCATTCCACCTTAAGTTTATAAAATAATTAGGGAATTATATTTTTCATATATAAGCCTACCTTGGACTTCTTTGTTTACAAGTCGCTCGTCAAAAAGCGGCACTGAAGCGCCCACCAGGAGAGCAACAGAACTAGGGCGCATGTCTATGGGTTTACAAACATTGCTTCCATCATGCCATTGTACGAAGTCAGGATAGTTATCTGGTCGACAAAGAACTCTTGGTAACCATGCTATTTGGCATAACTTATCCTTCAGTAAACTACCATCCAAATGCAAAGTCTCGGTGAGTAGACTTGGTCGCTGATTGATTAACTCTAATAAAGCCTTTCCTTTTGTTAAGCGATTTTGAGACGAGCAGTTGGTAATAATTGTCAATAAGTCTTGGCCAGTGAGGTTACTTCTGCATCGAACTCCGAGATCGCTCTTTCGTTTTCGCATAAGCTCTGCGAATTCTTTAGCAGGAAAGGCATCTTGGTTGCCAAGCAAGAGTTTACGCAAAAGCTCGTCGGAATGATCAAACAGTTCACCAGGTGCTCTTCGTGTTCCACTGTCGGTTGAAACAAAGGCCAATTGACGTAAAAAGACATTGAAGTTTCGTGTCTCCATGTTTAAGATTTCCATTCGCCCCAAAATCCAAATCATCAACTTGTTCTTTTCTTGTTCGCTGTAAGTAGAACACGTCAAGTAACGTTGTAGTCGAGACATCAGCAGACTTCCAGTTGTCTCAACTTTCATGCCAAGCCTTTTCAGCAAAAGCGAAGTTTCTTCATCCGACGACGAAATTATATTTTTCCTGTCCAGTATCTGGATGTCTTTTGGTAACGCGAAATTCGGTGGTGCAACTGGGAGTTTCACTTTGTTGTTATAGCAAGCGATAAAATTATCTCCATCGATAGCTTGGAAGATCGGTAGTGTTAAAATGAGTGAAGCTTGGTCAGCGGATAGATTCCTCAACTTGGATAACATGGAGCGTAGCTGGTTCTTCACGTCTGCTGAGGAAGTGCGTAGTTGCCGAAGGACTTTTTCTCTGGCCACGGAAAGAACTTTCAGTAACCCAGCAGGTGTAGGTGGAGCAACGTACTCAAAAATCTGATTGTGCTTAATATACGTCGGAAGTTCTTCAACGACCACACACGAAGAAGCCGTTAGTAGCTGACTAACTGTTAAAGGAAGACATTCAATGGACATTGAATGTTTGACAAGAATGACGCTTGAGTGACGGCGAAGTCTCGCGAGAAACGTAGCATGATTGACTGACAGTGGAATTAGAGGCATTCCTTCAAATTCTGAAACATCGCTTGCGTACTGCTCAGTGATCCATTCCCATACCAATGGTAACCAGGCAACGGATGGGTGGGACTGTTCTCCTGGTCTCCAGGCAACCATTTGTTGTTCCGGGGTATGATTAGGAGACCAATCAGGTGGAAGGTTTTGCCAAAGAAGCTGCTTTACGTCATCTCGGTTAAGATGAAACAACTGTGTGGAAGGATTAATGGTACGAAGGAGCTTTTGCTTTAAACGTTGTGGTAGGTTGTCGCGAAGGAGGCGGTGCTTAGCATTTGGCAATAATCCAACCTTGTGTTTCTCAGATGCAATAAAGATCTTTTCCGAAGATGACGAACGATTCGTAAATGGTTGAAACGTACAGAACTCGCCATTCTCTAATGGAAGGAGCGGGACAAGTTGCAGGTCAGCGGCATTTTCAGGGGTATCTTGCAGGACATATTCCAACAATAGCAATTTCTCGTGAATAGCCGTTGACGGAGAGCGAGAATCGTTTCGTAGGATTGTGCGCAGAAGGTGAGGTGTTACATTTCTGATAATTTTCCAGCCAGATTTCTGAAAATACATGTCGACCATTTCCAGGACGTGTGTTGGAAGTGTAACCACAGGTTGACCAGCTCTGAGCAACGTCGACAGAACGACCTCTTTCACTTCTTTACTTGTTTCAGATGATTCATCCAAACGGTCAAGAATTGCCCCACCGAGCTTGATCCAACTAGATTTCGTATTGGCCGCCGCTGTGTAGAAGATCTCTTTCGTTAAGATCTTTGTGCAAAATGGCTCAAGTAGACACTGCCAGTCCTGTTTCACGTCAAGTAGTCGAGGGAAAGCAGAATACACCAACTGAGCGTGGGACGTTGTTTTCTCTGGGATCAAGTGGATCATGTTCTCTATCAAGCTTGCATAAACACTGCTACCGACCTTTTGCATCAGCAGTTGATTCCATTGTGCGGTGTCGTCATGCAGACAGTCGGGACCAGGCCACTTCAAAGCTCTTCTGTTGTCGGTCAATCCGAAATAACCGTTAACCTGCACTGGGAGACCGGTTCTGCAATTTCCGTCAGGTGGAAGGGGCAGGAAACAAAAGATTCTTCCTCTGAACGTCGCGTGATCGTTCGCATCCACTGGGAAAGCGATGCCTACCCAAGGCAGCAACTTGAGCTCCTTGCCGAGGGCAATCAGATGTTTATCTTCGCAGCCAACTTGATTCGCCATGAACCACTTCCTTTTTAACGAACCTTCTTCCCGACGCTGCTCCTCGATTTCCAGCGTGTAGAAAACAGACTTGGCGGTAAAGTCCCAATCGGACGTGATGTTTTTCGTCAATTCTTTTCTCTTCTTTAGTGCGTCGATCTTAGACTTGTCTGATACTTTGACGGTGTAGAGACGGGAGACAATGCCACGGATTTCGCGCTCGTACAAACTGATACAGTCGACGCTTTTGAGAAAGTGTAGTATGACACTAGCTTCGTTTTCAAACGATTCAAATAGAGCTTTGACCATAGGCTTTGTGTAAAGCTTCGTAGATATTTGCGACGGTTCAATTCTCAAGGGAAACCTGAAGAGCGTTCCTTTAAAATAGATTCCCTGTTTAAGGTTGCAGTCGAAGATCCCGTGGAATGGCTCAAATTGGTCGTAGTACTCTGTAAGTAACGGATCTTGCATGGAGAATGCTTGGCCAGGCTCTCCGCGGACAAAATACTTCTCGTGGGGGTCCAAGAATGCCACTGTATCACCACTGACAATGCTTGGTAGGTCTAAAGTTGTTAAAATATAGTAAGAAAATGGCAAGAAAATTTTTCTCGTGTTAAGAAATATTTCATGTGTCAAGAACATTTTCTTATTTCAAGATTTTATTTCTTATTATAAGAAAATACTTCTTTATTTAAGGTATATTTTCTTGATAAGGAAATGATTTTTTGCAGTGTAATTACTGTATATAAATCTGGAAATCACGTTATTTT
Source organism: Chrysogorgia sp. JL179-B06 (assembly GCA_035772405.1). NCBI lineage: Eukaryota > Metazoa > Cnidaria > Anthozoa > Scleralcyonacea > Chrysogorgiidae > Chrysogorgia > Chrysogorgia sp. JL179-B06. The sequence goes on along the minus strand of JAYKKM010000123.1, from coordinate 300,558 downwards.
CGAACAGTCCTTGGATCCTGTGAAAGAAATTAGCATGAAATTCCCGGACATTTTATTTTCTATAACCCTTGTTTGAGAGCACTGATCTCAAAAGAAGACTGGATAGAGCAACTATTGTTCAGAAAATAAAATCACCGGCAATCAGATTCCTGTCTATGAAGTGAAAAATTCGATAGAATTTTTTTGCTTTAACGGACAAAGTAGCACGGCAGGAGCATACACTGAAAATTTCAAGTGAATCTGGTGCATAGTCTTCGAGTTATCAACTCTCAAAGTTTGGCATGGCTAAATGTTTTTGGTGAAATCTGAAACGCGCGGTTCGTTGTCTTGTGACGTATGCAGGTGTACTTACTATGCATAAGAACAATGGATTTGAACATTAATGATCCACCTGCACATGTCATATACCACATATATTCAATCCCCGTCTTTCCCTATTTTGTAACGTTAAACTATGCCAATGGACAAACTTTGAGAGTTGATAGCTCGAAGACTATGCAGCAGATTCACTTGAAATTTTCAGTGTATGCTCCTGCCGTGCTACTTTGTTCGTTAGATCAAAAAAAATGCTAGCGAGCATTTTCACTTCATAGACACTTTAACACATAGTAAATGAGGATAATAAAGCTACTGAATGCGCGTAAAATAATTGATTGGGGATATTTTGTAAAAAATAAAAGATTCGGGGAAATTTAACTTGACACCTGCAATCAAATTGGGTTCACCCTCCCCCCCCCCCCCCCCCTACCCCTTGCTAGACCAAGCTTCAATTATCATACCTGTAATGTGATAGATTGAATTAAATCCTATTCCAAACCGGCCAACCTTGAGTGGGTTATCTTTCTTATTGCTCCTCATTAAACGTTGCAACCCATCCCAGTCCTCTTCCGTAAACACGGCATTATTATAACAATACAGAGCAGGTCCTTGGAAGCAAGCCAGCTCAGTAGATACAAGAGAACTTGTCCCATAAGAAGTTGCATCAAACAAAAACTTAACTTCACTTGCTCCAGCATCGTCTGCATTTTGAATTATTTCCTAAAACGATAAATCGATTGGGAAGTTGCAGCTTGATGTTAGTAACGTTTTTAATGCAAGCTGTGTTAAGATGCCAATACTCAGAAAAACCCGCAACCTTCTGAACGCTAGCTAGCCAGACGCTCCAAACATTGTGCCAGTAGAAATGAGATGGCAGGGCAAGGTTAATTTAGTCTAGTTGTTAAGGGGTGAATGTTTACGATACAAGCATTAAACTTGGCAAGTAGATAGAGTTACTAGTGCTGATGACTTTCTGATATAGGACCAATGCAGATTTCTTCCTGGTTGCCACAAAATCGAGTTTTTCTTCCAATTTACCTATCAAAGTATATATATTATAAAAAAGAGAAAATTCAAAGTTCACTTTTAGCGAATATCACCCACATCATTAGAAAGTTCGCAAAAAACTATATGAAGGACATTCAAGTGGGTTGTACGATTTTCCAAGCTCAATTTGAGTTACAGAAGCTAGAGCTAAACCCACTAAAAACAAGAATTTTGTAGCATTTTGCGGCATTTTCCACATTTTTGAGCGTTAAAGGGACACTCCGGCCCAAATACAAATGCAGTTCATATGAAAGATCTTACTGACTTTAGTTTATTTCCAAAGTTTTAGCATTCCTATCAATTTAGTTGAGAAGATATTACTAGTTGAAGTTGAAAATTTGTGGATTTTGACGCCATATTGGTTTTGAAAATATGACGTCATTGAGTGATTCTTTATCGTCAGTGGAGTTGTTTTGATGGCGATCACATAGGGATAGTTATTGTGAATGGTCTTTGGACGAAAATTAGTCGAAATAAACTATTTAGTTCATCATGCAGGAAAGTAGAGGAGCTTCTTAGGCATAATACGAGATCACGTCACTCAGTGACGTCATATTTGAGAAACAAAATGGCGTCGAAATTGCACAAACTCTCCAACTTCAACTAGCCCCATCTTCTTAACTAAATTGATAGGAATGCTGAAACTTTGGAAATAATCTAAACTCGGTAAGATCTTTCATATGAACTACATTTGTATTTGGGCCGGAGTGTCCCTTTAATAACTCAAAATAGGCTTAGAAAATCGTCCTACCCGCTTGAATGATATAGGTGATATAGGTGATATAGGTGATATAGGTGATATCTAATGATATAGGTGATATTCGCTAAAAGTGAACTTTGAATTTTCACTTTTTTATAATATATATACTTTGATAGGTAAATTGGAAGAAAAACTCGATTTTGTTGCAAACAGGAAGAAATCTGCATTGGCCCTACATCAGAAAGTCATCAGCACTAGTAACTTTATCTACTTGCCAAGTTTCATGCTTGTATCACAAAACGAACGATTAAGGAAAAATTTCGGGCTTAACCGCCGGGCCAATTACGGTATTTAAACATGGGATGAGTCGTGCCGTGTGTTCACAAGTACTTGTTGGACTACAAATCGTGCTGTGTCTATCATTCAGAGGGTGGCGGGTTCGAATACTTCAAGTATACTATCTGGAGCTCAGAGTTTTTCTCATTATTGACTGCTAATACAGCTTGTACAGCAAAACCGTAAAAACTTGAACTTAACTGATAAATTGAATTGTCAAGAAAATGTAAAACTAGAACGAGGCGTAAGCACCGCATGGAATAAGTACAGAGTAAATCACATGGAATAAGTAGATGGATGCAGTACCAGCTAGTGCACTGAACAGAACAGTGGGAAGTCTACTGGTGTTTTTACCATCGAATACCAAGAAATAAATAACTTGTCATCCTAATCCTAACTCTAATCCCAACCCATTATATTATGGTCTCCGCTTAATACAGGACTGAGAGTTGGACCTCTTTTACATGACTCATTTCCTATTTATGCCGTTAGGCCCATTTCAAACGTCGTACTTTTCATGTGTGCCGAATCTAATGCAAATGAGGTTGAACAAAGGATTTTGCCAATTACTCAGGCTATCTGTATTGGTAGCCGAGTCTAGATTTCGGTGGCTTCCTCTATTATTTTATTGCATCATCCCGATATAGGCTTTCCACACCTCACGGTGTGCTCATTTCCATGCGCCATTTGGTCGCTATTTCTCGAATGTTCGCTAAAACTATCCGAGGAAATATAGTAAATTTCTATTTATTTGTATTGTACGTAGCTAATAAGATTCATAAGGAATGTGGCTGGCAAGTGTATCTTGATCACAATTAAGCGCAAGTAGCTCGAGTCGACGCCTAGCTGGCATTATGTTCTGCACATTAAAAGTTCGACGTTTGAAACGGGCTTTAGAGTTGTTTAACAATAACTATTACCTTATACTCGCACACCGTACCGCAAGAGCACCCATGTATATAAGTATATAAACATATAAACGTGAAGCATGAAATTTTTCGCCTGCAAACGTGAACCGTCAGGTAAACGTGAACATGTCGACATTAGCACCCTTCGGCCCCTTGAAACAGGCGGCGTCAGGAATTTGTTAAAAAAACAAATCTTCGTCGCGAGAAAGATTCCAAAAATTACTCGTCGTTTCTTTGACGGACATAAACGTAGGGAAGTAGTTCCCCCAAAATCTGGAATATAGTTGTAGATCTTCCTTTGACAGCTTAGGAATTCCCGGCGAAGCGAAGGGAAGTACTATCAACTACACGGGTGATGTTTGCAGGAACGTGCCTCAGAGTTTCTTTCAAATTAAACAAACCTTGCGCGCTGATCTTGCTTGCCGTAATAATTAATGCCTTCGCACATGTCTGACAGTGACATGATGTGCTCAAGATCAATTTCGCTTAGAGCTTTTATATGCGCACGAACGTCACGAAGATACGAAGCATTCGACTTCAGTTTGGCGTCAATATTCTCTAAGTTGAACATGCCAGAAGGTCTTTTCTTCTTTCGTTGCGACATGACAGACGCATAAACAATATCAGACGATTCAAGAAGCTCAAGTTGCGCAAGCACGAGACAATGCAATAAATTGCGAAGCAGACTGATCGTCCAAACCCCCACTGCGAGCTCTCGTCCTATCGGATTACTCCCAACTTTTCGCCCTACCAAGGTTTAATCATAGGGGTACAATTTATCCCGGGCATTCTGTGTCCCCCTCCCGCGATACTAATTGCAATATCAGCGGTTATCGCGTAAGTGCCATTCAGCGTCTGCTATTCTGTAGCTTTAGTTAGCAGTTGGTGATACGTATTAAGTATATTTTACATACATGGAAAGCCAGTATAATTTTATTTATATCATTTTAACATTTAATATGGATAAATAAGTAAATTACGAACTTAATAATCAGTTTAATCTGATTTTTTAAAGTTTGTTTGGCCAAGACAAGGGGGTAGTCAAAACGTTTGTTGACAACATTTTGATTGTTATCAAATTAAACGGGGTTTTAAAATAGAACGAAGCAATTGTATATGCTGAACTTTCCGTAATTTGACCCTTTTACTAACTAGCTGTCAACAGATACAAATAGCGAAAGTGGACGGGTATTCGACAATTTAGCGTAAATTACACACACTAAATAAATTATGAACGCTCCCTTAGCAGTATTTTATTAAATTATTAAATAATAAGTACAGTGAGAACACACTTAGAGCTTTTCATGTTTCGTCTATGATCCTTGTCTTTGTCGTGGCTTTCAGACGAACAAAACTTGCAGATTAAGGACATTAGGTGTTCGACGAACAGGTTTACCTTCTCATTTTTACCGTTGATGTGACCGCGAAACAATAATTTCCTTCTTTTCTAATGCCCTGAAGGTTCTTCCAAATAAATTCTAGCTCAGAGTCATAATTGACGAGACTTCTGCAGTTCTGCATTCATCGGAATAGTTCTTTCTTCGCTGACCGCTGACATTCAATTAGTATCGCGGGACACAGAATGCCCGGGATAAATTGAACATATTTTTGCTATGGTACAATATTTAATACGGAGGTATAGTATACAATGTTTTCGCGCAAATTTGTCGAGAATTCATCGCATCACATTTTGCTACCGTGGTACGGTAGCTTTATCCCCTCGCCCGGCGCGAAGCGCCGGCCGAAGGCCTGAGAGCGAGGGTGCTAATATCGACCGGCGTTTAGTCCCTTATCACGCGAGATCCAAGCCGTTCCTAGATCTAGGATCAGTTTATAGATTTATATATATGCATCAACCGTCCTCATGCGCGACATCGGAAAATGTGGCACTGGTAACTAGATACTCAGATTAAATTGAACCGTCACAAGAGACATAGTTTTTTGAGGAAATAGAAATCCGAGTCCGAGTACCCTGTATGTATTTTGACTCGCTAATTCCAAATCTGTTTTCAGAATTGAAAACGGTTATATATTGATCGAGATTATCATAGCCGACCAAGCCCGGACTAATTTCTAAGTACATAAACCATTTTTACGAAGGGTATTCACGTTCTCGTAATATAGTAGACACATATGTTATGTATTTTGACTCGCTAATTCCAAATCTGTTTTCAGAATTGAAAACGGTTATATATTGATCGAGATTATCATAGCCGACAAAGCCGACTAACTTTCTAAGTACATAAACCATTTTTACGAAGGGTATTCACGTTCTCGTAATATAGTAGACACATATGTGATGTATTTTGACTCGCTAATTCCAAATCTGTTTTCAGAATTGAAAACGGTTAAATATTGATCGAGATATTACGTTCAAAATAATATACGACGAAGTGACCAGTTTATAATCGACTAAATTTCTAAGTACATAAACCATTTTTACGAAGGGTACTCACGTTCTCGTAATATAGTAAACGCGCATGTTATGTATGTTGACTCGCTAATTCCAAATCTGTTTTCAGAGTTTAAATCGGTTAAATATTGGCCGAGATAACGTTCAAACATTTCTTCGACGAAACGGGCTTTTGAAAATATTTGTGAATTTTTGCAAAACAGAAATACACGGCCACGGCGTGCGAGGTCTGGGCACCATGGATGGAGAAATTCCCGTAGGGGGGGGGGGGGGGCAGGGGGTAGAAAAGGCGGGCGAGGGGATTATTGCGAATTCGTATTTCTAGTATAATATAAATATATTCATCTCTAGAATTCATTCACTCATAAATTCGCGAATTCGTCGCATCACATTTTCCTACCGTGGTACGGTAGATATAAGTTGCGCTGATACGCTACAATATATTCATCTCTATAGAATTTACTTAAATGACGGCCATTAGGTAGAATACTATAATAGTAGTAATGTATATACACAATACCCTCTGGAAATAAAGTTTTTATTATTATTATTATTATTATTATTATTACGGTACGATAGTACGGTGAAATTTCGCATTTTGCCGTGGTACGATACGGCAGTGTCTGGGATAGTACGGCGGTGCGGCAGTGTTTGCTGAAAATCTCTTAGTGAAAGTTTCAAATCAAAGATCTCTGACTTTGCCAATGATAGTACGGTAGTACGCGTACTATAACTTTTTTTAAGAAACCCTTGATCTGTCCTATTTTAGGCATCATAAGAGTTGCGCGAAGTCCCTCACCAATTAACATACATGGCAGCTCATACTTGGCTATGACGATAATTATCAACATGTCCTCTGACTTGCGTATGATGATAATCATCATATTGTGCCTTCGGTTGAGCACGATGATGATTATTGTCATTTCAACAGGGCGCGAAATATTTACTGCCAGCTGGTCGCCGGTCAAGATGACCGGCCAAGTCAATTTTAGCTCGGACATGCCGCTTTTATGACCGGACAAATTATTCAGCTAAAGCCTGAAAAAAGCCTTAATTCCGTAATCGCCATCGGTAAACGTACTCCTTCACATAAAATGCATTGCGCTTTAGCTTATGTTAGCCGTTGCGTTTACACGTGATACAAGACTGAAAATGTGCAAAACCTTCACCTAATTATTTGGAGCAATTTGAAAATCATTTCTAAGTGGTGGTATCGTGTCAACACAAATGAAATACCGATACTTTTCAGCTTTAATTTATTTAATTAGCAGTCCAGATTCATTTTATTCAGTCTATAAAGTAGATATTCTTTGTCGACTTCTCTCTGGAAAGTTTCGGAGCGACGCTTGTTAATTTTTAAATCCGTCTGTCGTGCGATTGCCTCATTTGATTGATATAGTAAAAGAAACATAACATAACAGTGCTGGTTTTGACAGTTGCACCCACTCGCAAATGAATTTATTTCCACCTCGTCTTTTGAGCAATTATTTTGTTCTTTTGCTTAATGTCATTATGCGATCAGTCAAAATGACCGGCAAGGCGAGAGTTTGACCGGACAGCGCCTCAATTTGGCCGGACATTGTCCGTTATTTCGCGCCCTGTTTCAATAAATCCATTAAGACCACAACCCTTATGTCTTACATTAATCTATAAGTTTGTGCAAGCATAGGTAGGCTAGTGCAGGATTAGATCCCAGCTGGGGGGTTAGTGTTTAGGATTTAGTATTAGGATTTAGCATTATGGTTTACCTATAGATTAGGGGTTAGGATTACAGTTAGGATTAGGGTTCGTGATTATTATTATTCCAGGCAGAGTGCAATATAATTCAAAAAACTTGGTCTGACATTATGTCAGACCAACTCAGGTTTTGGTCGGACATGATCGGACACCAATTATTTTTTAATTCAATGGAGCAATTCAATGGTTTTTTCTTGGCCGAATGAGATATTTGCTGAAATTTGTCTTTGTCGAATGAAGTATTCTCCGATTTTGTTTCAACAAATTATTTATTCGGTTTCAAATTAAGATATCCAATTCACGCATTGTAAAGGCCCATTTACACAGGATATTTTTGCTGCAATTTTTCTCTTTTTAACACATGCGATCGAATGAATTATCTTACGAATGTATTGAACCATATTTGTGCAGATCTATGACGTTTAATACTTTAGTGAGTCATCCAACATATCACATACTAGCCTGCGAGCAGGCTCTCTGCGCATACGTAAGGGTCAGAACAATCGCAGCAAATATCGCCTATGTAAAGGATTCAAGGATTCCCCCGGTCCAATTAATCTGCATGTTATATGCAGTCTGCAGATTATACGGACAGTTTGAGATATTAGCTCCGAAGAAAGAAGCAAATAAGCGATATTTCGCACTTAACGACTCAAAACAGAGTGCGCTAGAAAAGGCTGGCTCAATGCTGGAAAAGATCTTCCCTAGCACGTGTAACCGATTACGTTTTGATTTTGCGAGAATGAGGGAGAAATTACTGTGGCCAACCAGTGGATGGCCATATCCGCGTTTTGCGCGGAATATGGCCGGTGGTCGACCGTTATATTGCACTCTGATTCCAGGGGCTTTTAAGAAATGGTGATTATCCTCATTCCAAGAAGAGAGTATCTACTGTATATCCAATATCCATATTGTACTGCAGGTAAAACAAGATGGCCATGCATAGTCAAAAGAATCTGGATGTTGGTTTCAGTCCCTCACACGGTATTTTAGTTTGAACATTACGAGTAAGTGCTAAGTAGAAAACGAGATCATGACAAACTGCTTTTCAAATATTACTATAAATTTGCAGCTTCATGTTTTCCAAGACAAGATTGAAAAGCGGGAAAAAGCCTATAAGTAACATGTAGACAACAAATGGCACTGAAACTGACCTCCAAAATTTCCCTCTCAAATCAACCCTCCCCCCCCCCCCCAACAAAAATAATGGGGTGGGGCGCTAGTCCTCCCCAACTCTCGTCTTGTTGCACCCTTGCATCAGTTATGCATGGCATTAGCTCACTAGGGATTTTAAGTCTGCGGCTGTTTTAGACATATTTTTTGTCTCCTACTTTATTTATCCTTTTCTACTTCTACATGCAGGCACGTCGTTCCAGGACCACTAGTTTTATGTTAGAAAGTGCTTTCCCTGTCATGCATGGAACCTGACGATTCGAGGGAGCGGACTATAGAATGCATTTACCGTTTGTCCTCGCCTCAGTTTGTCCTCGCCTCGCCTCATATCGTCAGACCAACAATAAATCATTCAGACAAAATAAAATAATTATAACAAAATATTTATTTAAATCAATTTTAATTCCAACTAACCATAGTTCTTTTACCCTAAATGATAATCCCAACCTTAACACCTGAACACAGATGAGTCCCAATCAGATAAAAATCATTTCAGACAAAATTATTACAACATTTTACTTTATTTAAATTCATTCAAATCCATTTCATGTTCACATCAGTGTATTGTCAATATTCCACCAGGAGCAAAGTTTAATTTTGTCCTCACTCCATTTCCCATCCATTGTCAACGACTACATCATGGGTGGCAGTGTATTGGCAGGACCGAAATAACTCCAATTTATATTAACTAGATAAATTGGGATTAATGAGAAGCAACATCTAAAATACTATCATGCCACAGCTACGCATCCTAATTACATTTCCTGCGCTATGCCTCGCACGCACGCCCTAGTTATCTAACAAGATCTAATCAACCGGGCATTCCAAACCAAGCGCAAAAAGGCATGCCAAAAACAGGCTAGCCCATTCTGATTTTGACTGCCTTCGTCAAAGCATCACTCAAATTTTATCCCACCCACCGCGCCCTTTAAAAATCTAAATTAATATGTAAATATAAGTAAATAAAAAATGAGAGAAAAAGCTAGCTTGGAACAGTCTAGAGCTTAAATAACTGAATATTGTAACATAGCTTAATGTTTCACTAAATATCGATCATCATGTAATAAGCAAAGAATATATTTTAAAAAAATTGGGATTTTTAGAATCAAATAAAGTAATCGGGATGGAAAGTGGTGTCCCCTCGGCCACACTTCACCCACGGTGAAGCACACACTCTGGCAAAGGAGAGCAAGGTCCATAATGGTGAGGGCCCTTACCTTCACCGCCTGATCTTCGCTTCTCTCAGTAACTTCACCACGGGGAAGCCCGGCTGGGACATAGAGAGCAAGGTCCATAACAGTGAGGGCCCTTACTCTCACTCTGACTTTCGCTTCTCCAGCTTTTCTGGGGGCCCTACCTCCAGAAAACTGCAATTTTCCGTCACCCAAAATTTATCCACAAAGATTTGCGTGACTTATTAACCTGACTTTTAATATTTTATTTTATTTAATTTTGTTAAAACTGTCATTTTTACAGAATATTAAAAATTATTTTTATGAAGTTTTATGTACACTATTGAGTCGACTAAGTAGTGACAGCTGTTTATAATCATGCAATTAATTACTAAACATAGTTAGAGATGATCATATAAGTGTTTAAGTTTTTGTGAAAATATTTTGTGCACAGCTTACAGGTATTGGATAGCTCAACTGGTAGAGCAGCAAACCAGAAATATCAGTTTATTATATTTATCACTCTTTTCGGTAAACGGAATAACCTAACAGGCAAGAAGTCCAATTGATAGGGGTTCCGAGGACCTACGCTTTATTAGGTCGTTATCCAAGAAGACATGAAAGTCTTACCATTTGCTGGTATTTATTGCAAAGGCAGCACTTTCTCCTCAATCATTTTAAGACCTGAGTGGTGGTCTGACCTGGATATTTGAACCTGTGTCTCCCAGCTCATAGACCATGTGTGCCGTACATAACCACTAGACTACAACAGTAATTGGTTTCAGAAAACCAAAGGAATTAGAATCCGGAAGGTGCAAGTTGAAATCTCACTCTAGTCAACAATTTAGTGTAGGTTAATCATGTAGATTAACAACTTTCATGTGCTATTATTAAGATATTATGGCTTTTTATATTTTTTGTGATAATTTTGATCATATATATTTATCTCTGAAAATATTTGTTTGTCAATTGAATCACTGTATTCCTGTTAAGACAGATAGTTTTATTAATAGTCAAGTTTGTTAATATATTTAGATTTAATTTGCATGCCTTAAATTAACATTCAAGCTGTGTTGGATACCAATTCCATTTAATGCATGATCCATGCAATATTTGCATGCATACATGAAGCATATTATTAAGAAATATATGAAATATCTTATTAAGCACTCTGAGAGATGATTTGCTGATGCATGTCATACATGCACTGTAAATGCATGAAATTCCATTTATTTGCATGCATCATGCATGCATGAATCTGCATCCATGAATGCTTGCAAGCATGTAAGGAGCATGCAAAGTGGCACTTTGTGCATGCAGTGCATACATGCAGTGCATGCCTACATAAACTGCTGCATGCATGCCTGCATAATCTGCTACATGCATCTTGCAGAATGACCATTTGGGTTAGGCTAGAGATTTTGCTAAGGAGAGTACAGATCAAGGCACTTACATGTATGCTCAATGAAATGCTTCTGATCATATCACAAGGCTGTTATATATATATATATATAATATATATATATATATATATATATATATATATATATATATATATATATATATATATATATATATATATATATATATATATATATATATATATATATAATATATATATATAATATATATATATATAATATATATATATATATATATATTTATATATATATATATATATATATATATATATATATATATATTACATAAATATATATATATATACATATATATATATATATAATATATATATATATATTATATATATATATATATATATATATATATATATATATATATATATATATATATATATATATATATATATATATATATATTACATATATATATATTTAGTATCAACCAACTAGTGGTCTATTACAAATTCGGCATTCTGATTGGCTGAGCTACTCACTGTCTATTGGTGATAGACGGTGAGTAGCGTCACCCAATCACAAACCTTCTTATGCTGGAATATTCCTATCCTGACCAATCAGAAGTCACGACATATTAACGCTGCACGGCCAAACCTGAAATCTAGTCCAAACATGGCGCCCGCTAAAATTTATATACGAGTGATGAAATCATGAAAACATTGGCCCGAAAGTAATGGCAAATTGTTCAGTTTGACATTTTCGAATAGGAAAATGAATTCGCTTTATTGCCTATGGAGTATATCTATACCAAATGTGAAGCAAAGTAATTACAAACTCGTTTTTTGTGAGCGATTGTTTATCATGTGCCATCGAGCAACTCTACATTTTGAATGGGAGACTTCTACAAACAAAAAGGTAAAACTATCTGAAAATTTGGAACAATGTTAGAAAGGTTGTTTATGGTTGATACTAAAACTATTACTAGACAATACTAGACAACTCGCCCTCATTGTCTATGAGCAGATAGTCAACTCGGGCTTCGCCCTCGTTGACTATCTGCTCATAGACAACTCGTTCTCGTTGTCTAATTGTTAAATATTACATATATATATATAATATACATATAATATATATATTATATATATATATATATATATATATATATATATATATATATATATATATATATATATATATATATATATATATATATATATATATATATATATATATATATATATATATATATATATATATATATATATATATATATATATATATATATATATATATATATTTAAGAAATAGAAAACATTTTCCGTGTTTACATACTGTTATATAAACACGAGTGGAAGTTTGGGAGAACGAGAAATCATAGTGGGAATACGAGCCCGTAAGGGCGAGTGTTTCCACGCGATTTCGAGTTCTCCCAAACTTCCACGAGTGTTGATATAACGTATGGGAACACGGATAAAAATGTTTTCTATTTCTTTTATAAAATAACCCGTAGAAAGCAAATAAAATGTACAAATATCTTTTTATCAACACGTAAATTCTCCTTACTGCGTATGATGGCTCCGTGATGTCTAATTGATGGCGTATGATGGTTAATTGATTGCGTATGATGGTGTATGATGGCGTATGATGGCTAATTGATGGCGTATCATTGCTAATTGATGGCGTATGATGGCTAATTGATGGCGTATCACGATGGCGTAATCCATCCATGTTATATAGCCTGATATAAACACGGTAACTGACCAATCACAGCATGCGTAAGACACGACTTATTTTATAAATATATATATATATATATATATGCATGGTAGAATTAATGTAATACTATACTGTACCTTCAATATCTGACCTCCATCAGGATATCTCAGCAAGATGTTTTTCAGTATTTCAGTTAAGGGTGGCCTTTCTTGGCCAAATGACCTCCCTGCAAAACATGGAAGACAGTGGTTGATGCAGGTTACTGTGATTAAGGAGGACAGATGTGATCGACGTGCTTGGAAACTGACAGTCGACAGGGAAAATTGCCCTTATGTAAATCAAACAAAAATTATGATGTACCATGCAGTGCACAAACATTGATATCAAATGATGATTCAATATGCAGCCATCATATATATATATACATCATATATGCATCATATATATCAGCCGAAAGGCCTCACAGTTGCACTTTCAACATATTATCATACATGTGCAAATGTTAAACAACTTGTTGTGATAACTTCCAACTATATAGCTCAATATATGAAGATGTTAACATCAGTCGCCAATATTTACAGCAATTGTTGGGGGCATTTAATTAGAACCTGAGCGTGGAAAGAATACGCAACGACGCAGCTAAACAGCAATTAAGTGGCAAAACAGGACAACCATTGTCGACTTATATTTTACTGGGAGGGCGATGGTCATCATCAGAAGTTCAACATACTTTAATATATTACTAACTAACTTACTCAATGTACTGAGTTCATGATGAAGTACTCAGCATTGTCTCCATATCATTGGCATTGATTTAAATACGAGATCCTGTGAGACAACTAGGCAAAGCTGTAAAACCATCATTTGCAAGATCACTGAATATTAACATTATCGGTTAAAAACTGCAGCAGCAAAACATTTCAATTCATTGCCTGGTTCAGTCTATTAAGATTTAAGAGTCCGCGACGCCGACATAATTAATTTTCGAAATTTTTGCAATATGAATCTCACGGCAATATGACAGACGACGAAACTTCCGGGATTATTCTTGGAAAATTAGCCGGACATTAGCCAAGCTTAGACGATTTGTGGAAATCTTTCCATAGCCATGACTGAATATCGATTTGAATTAACTTGAGGACGACCATACCGTTTCTTAAATTCGTTTTGGCTGCTATTTGAAGACATGAAATTATCTTAATTCTTAACGAAAGAAGTCGGGCAGCCGGCGTCGTGTAATCAGCCCCCATTCGAAATTGACCTTCACGCAGCTCAATAATACAAGGAATTCCATATTTTTCCTGCAAGCGTCGATGGATCAACTACACCTTAAATAAACGTGTTTATACTTGTGTTGACCACAATCCCAGCCGGGCTTTGCAGTCGATAAGTAACACATTGATCCTTTTACAATACAGTTGCCAGTTGGTGAAACAATTTCAATTTTTGTCAAAATGAAAGTGAAAGTGACTCTGCAAGTGTATCGACACACAATCGAAGAAACAAAATAGTTATGGAATTAACAGAATGCTCACATGCAGCCTTTAATTATTGGTAGGATTTCTTGATAACAGTTATATTAAAAAGAGATTCTTTTTCCCAGAACTCTTGCAAGCACGGAAGAAGCTCTGGCACCGGCAAAACATCCAAAATATTATGATATATCACGACTAGTTGACACACTTACCTTTTAAAGGCATTCCGTCATACGTAGGACTTATCAAAGCTTCAAATTTTAGTTACGTTTACGGCATTTCTTCGGGTTTTGTAAAATAAGTGTATCTACCGTACACTGGACTTCGAATGACATGGATGAATACGCCAAATTGCTAGCCTGCGCCGCCCCGCCCACGAGCATGACATTTGAGAACAGCGTAATAATCAGCATTCCTTACGGTGTTGCCAGGTTACCACGAATATATTATAATTAAGAATGAATTTGTTTCGATTTAATATATTCGACACACTTCGACGTATAACTCGATATTAAATTCTACAGTCTCAATTATATTCATGTCACTCGCAATTATTTACACGGTACCGGCGAATTTGGATCTGGTATGAAATTCGTATGGTTGGTCAGTATGGGTTGGGTCTTGCGTTTACACGGATCTGCTCTATCCGGACTAGCTAATTTCGTACCCACTAACCAGTTTTATACCAGCAAAAAAACAGGTCCTATTTTTTACCTGTGTGGTTCCAGGGAAGGGGCGGGGCAGCGCAAGGGGCGATGGGAAGTGGCCCCTTCCCATCAGCCCCTTTGCGCGCTTTCCTCCTTCCCATCAGCCCCTTGCGTTACCATTTTTTTGGGATGGCTAAAAGGGATTACTAAAAAGGACCTGTTTTTTTCTGGTGTTATTTTTCCTTCACATCAAATTTTGCGTTCCCCCTTCTCATCAGCCCCTTTGCATCTTCGATCCCATAATCCCCCTTTGTGAGACGTACGCTTGGGTACGAGGCAGTATACCTATGGCACTTAAGATTGAGCCCTAGTGAGATTTGGCCAGGTTACCTAATTCGTTCAGAAAGAGTATGTTTTCGTTTTTGTATGCTTTTTTATTGCTAGCTTTTTAATCGAGAATGTTGTCACTACTAATTACAGCATGAGAAGACTAGTATTGCATTGGCCTTGATCATTGGTATTCTTGCATTAATGGAGATGATTTTTTCTCCTGATGATGTTAAACATATCTGCTTACCAAAACAGAAGACGAATGTGAATTTAAGCTTTCTCCCACATTTGAGACTGATTCTGCATCATATTGTCTGGTAGATTTCCTTTTTTGTTGCAGGTAGCCATTTTGAATTTGCTCTGCATAAGTTCTGCACATAAGCTAATGTATAAATGTCGGTATCTCGCGTAAACGCAAAAATAACCGGATCAAAATAAAGACGGTACAGTGTACAGTGTAAACAGAACTGAACCGTATGAATTTCATACCGGATCCAAATTCGTCCGGTTCCGTGTAAACGCAGCATCAGGCGAATGGTAGGTGTTAGATCATATAGAGTTAACGTACAGCAGCGTCTTTGGGACGATGTTTTTTTGCATTGTATAACCATAGCGCTACTTAACCATGCAAATAACCACAAACCCCAAAACAACTTATGCTAACCCTAATCCCCACCTAATTAGTTTTCTAACCCTAACCCGCGCCTAATGAGTTTTCTAACCCTAAACCGCGCCTAATGTGTTTTCTAACCCCCCGCCTAATAAGTTTTCTAACCCCCCGCCTTAAGTGTCTTCCTAACCCCCGGCTGTATTTTCTATTGTTATATTAAAAAACATCGTCCCAAAGACTCGAATTGCACGTTTCCTCTATATGGTCTAACGTTGACCCAGGCGAATAATGCGACGGAAGTTCGTTTCCACAACGAATAATATATTAAAATGAAGACGAATTTAGTGCCTGAATTTTGTGATGTTACAACTGGATGCGATAAATAACGCGAACAAGCAATGAGATAAAAAAGATATGCGAACATCTATTAAATTCGATTGAAATTCGACGGATAACTAGCAGTACCTATAGCCCGAAAATTTCCAATGCCCGGGTAGTTTTAGGGGGGGGGGGGGGGGGGGGGGGGGGGGGGGTGGTGAATGCGCTATTCCTGCAGTGCTAGGGGAGGAGGGGATTCGGGTGCTCCTCCAGAAAAGTGTTAATGCCAGTTCTAAAATATGTAAGATTACAAAGGCAGCATATAGCATGACCGGTAAATCATTAGTACATAAAAAATTTGATCAAAACATGAATATAATAAATTAAGTTAATTATCTAATAAATAATAATATTGTCAGAGTAAATTATCTTCGGACGGTCACTTCAAGCAATAAATCTCTTGAAACTTCGGATGAATTCTACCGTCTCGAGGTTGGGACAGACATCGCGTAAGGCTGCAGGCTTATAGAACCAGGTAAGCTTGGCTTCCACTTTACTTTTCTTTCGATATCTGATGGGTCTCGCGAAGTCAATTCCGACGGTTAGGTTTCGAATACAGTTGCTCGCTCAGTTCTACCTGTGGGTAGCAGGTATAAGGAGCTGGGAGGCTTGGCAAGTGCAAGCGTCATCCCCAACATCTTTTGATGAAGCGTTTGGTTAATCTTCGAAGACGAAGGGTGAGGCGCACACCACCGTGTAACGTGTCCGTATGTTATCAACGAACTTTTCTATGATGACATCGAATAGGTAGATGGGTAGACTACTTGAATTCGACTGCGACATTCGAGAATTCCTTCGGAATTTGGCTGGTTTAGTTGCAACATATCTTCTGCGAACTTGGGATGGTTTTTGGCACGATCTTGTTCACACAAGATCCAAATATTGCTTTGCTGCTGCAATTCTTCTGAGGTTGGGGCTCGACTATCTATAATTGGTACTTGCTCTGCTGCAGTTATGCAGGAATCTTCTGATCCAAGTACTTTCTTAGACCGCGTCTTTCAAGCAACTCATCAAAGTCGTTGAGTTACGGCCAACATACTTCTCATTGATACTATAGGTCGTCACACTGTTATGAGTGAGGCAGCCACTCAGGTGCATTCCACCAATGATTGAATTCGTAACAAATCCACCACGACTTCCAAGGTTGGCAGAATTCTGCTCGGTTGGAAAATGTCTCCAGCCGTTGATCTCGTGCTCTTGTATCTTTCGGATGCGATTGGCAACGAATTGGCGGTACTCTCCTCTACCACAGATCCAGTACAATGCCACTGTGCTGTCGAGTCAACAGTACAGACTGCACTCACAGATTCACGGCCATATGCGACCAGATTCACGGCCATAATATGCCTGGCGATAAAATTCCAGTCTTGGAATGGTTAAACCTCGTTTACTCAGTCTGGATTTCGCGGCGACGATTCCTTGACTGATCCCAGAGGCTTGGCGAATCACAGCATAAACGGCAGTACACATATCACGTCCACTGGCGTCACAAAAGGCGTGGAGTTCCACAGTTTCTATGGGTTATCTACGGGTCACTAGACTTCACTTGGTAGATGCAAACGCAGGTAGGGCGTTCTCCCATTGCTTCCATTTGTTCACGAGTTCCACTAGAGAAAGCGGAGCAGATCCCACCCTTGTTTTAGATCGCAAGCGTCTCGGTACATCAGCTTGCCATCAAGGGTGACTGGTGCATGAGACAAGTCCAAGGGGGTCGTAAATCTTTGCCTGCTTTCCAAGGTTCCTTTCATCGTTGGATCTGCATTTTCGTCTGGAAAGACTACACTTACTGCTTTGATACTGCTTTGCGTATGAAGGCTCCCCATTGTTGTTTGTTTTTTTATTTATTAAACTTCGCCAATAATTACAAAGACTAAACAACTAATAACAACAATAGTATACAGTTGGCAGGGACACCACAACAGTAAAAAACCAATTACTGTGAGCCCTATGGTGACATAATAACGAACACATACACATATATCGATTTTAAAATGTTAAGATGTTAGTAACAGCAAGTAATTGGGCTACTTAACCCAGCGGGCACACGACGTTGTTTCGACGTCGATTTTCGGTCGAAATCGGGTCGCGACGTCGATCAACCACATATCGACGTTGTTTCGACGTCTACTTTGCGACGTTTTATCGACGTCGGAAACAGACGTTGTTTCGACGTTGAATCGACGTCTATATCGAGTCGTTGAATTTCACGTCGGTTCACGACCAAACATCGACGTTGTTTCGACGTCTGCTTTTCGACGTTTTATCGACGTCGGAAACAGACGTTGTTTCGACGTTGAATCAACGTCGATATCGAGTCGTTAAATCACGTCGCTTCACGACCAAACATCGACGTTGTTTCGACGTCTGCTTTTCGACGTTTTATCGACGTCGGAAACAGACGTTGTTTCGACGTTGAATCAACGTCGATATCGAGTCGTTAAATCACGTCGCTTCACGACCAAACATCGACGTTGTTTCGACGTCTGCTTTTTTCGACGTTTTATCGACGTCGGAAACAGACGTTGTTTCGACGTTGAATCAACGTCGATATCGAGTCGTTAAATCACGTCGCTTCACGACCAAACATCGACGTTGTTTTGACGTCTGCTTTTCGACGTTTTATCGACCTCGGAAACAGACGTTGTTTCGACGTTGAATCGACGTCGATATTGTATCGTCCAATCTCTCCTCACTTAACGACCAAGCATTGACCAAGCAAGTTACTTATATAATTGGTGATAAAATATTTTCGTTTCGACATCAATATTGTCCATCAAAAAAATACCAGACGAGTCAAAATGCTATAGTTTCTTACTTTATTTTGTATGTATAAAAGCAACCTACTTTATATCAACTCAGACATGCGATGCTGTCGACAGGAAAAAAGTCGCAATGACTGTAACTGTAGTTGGATTTGAAGTGTCCTTCGGTTCGAAGACTTTGTCTGGCGATCAGGGACAAGTACTATGCTTCAAGAATCCCATCTGTTTTTGAAGAAACCTGTCTTAATTCCTGTCAACAAGAATTTTTGGCCTAAGGTTTACGTTCATGCTGCTGTCGGCTATAGCCGCCGCTTTTAAGTCTGAATGCCGTACGACTTATTGGCTTTTTTACCTTCTTTGTAAATCGTATTATTGCCTTTTTTACTTTCTTTGTGAATCGTCGAGTACTGTCCAAGTTATTAAACATATATTTTATGTCTAGTTGAGAAAAGTTTTGTTCTGTTCTTACTTGTAATACTGCAGTCTGCATGCTCAACAAATTTGTAAATCTTCGAAATCAGATTGTTTAAAATTGATTACAAGTAATAAACAATGTTATATAATATTAAAACTTAGCCGGTCAAAAATTTGAAAACGAAAATAATAGCCATCACAGTTCGTAAGTGCCTTTGCTAATTCATTATATACGATAAATATTACTATATATTTAAGATGGGCGGGTTAGAGCAGCGGGTTAGTCGCGGAACCTTAGGTTAAGGTGGCTCCCTACTGTTTCTTGAAAGGTGGCAAAAATGCAAATTTCAATCTCGAAAAGTGCCCATGGATATTTCGGAAAAGATTGAAAGTAAAGCTATGCATAGAATAACTTCCAGGGCATCAAATACTATTAATGGCTAAAGTGTTTCATCTGTTGCTATGACAACAGTGACGTTTCAAAATGGCCGAAAATGAACATTTAATCTAATTTATCAAACGAGTCGGTGACCCCCGATTTTTTTTGCATTTAAACATTTCTTTTAGTTTAGTTAATGAATAGGCAAATTTTAAAAAAATTCTGTGGATCCAATAATTTTACACAAAACAAATCATGTTTTTTTAGTTTTTTAAAAAATTGGATCCACAGAATTTTTTTTTAATTTGCTTATTCATTAATTAAACTAAAAGAAATGTTTAAATGCAAAAAAAATATCGGGTCACCGACTCGTTTGCGAAATAAATTAGATTAAATATTCATTTTCGGCCATTTTGAGACGTCACTGTTGTCATAGCAACAGATGAAACACTTTAGCCATTAATAGTATTTGATGCCCTGAAAGTTATTCTATGCATAGCTTTAGTTTCAATCTTTTCCGAAATATCCATGGGCACTTTTCGAGATTGAAATTTGCATTTTTGCCACCTTTCAAGAAACAGTAGGGAGCCACCTTAAGTTAAGTTAAGTTAAGTTAAGCAAGCGCGGGTGGTGGGTACAGGTCACCGGTTGGTCTTCCGAAAGTGGGAATCTCACTCCTAAACACCTAGGGAATGGTAGTTAGTCATGGCTTAGTTTTTCTTCAAAAAACGGGGGTAATTTTTACTCCGAAAAACGGACGGTGTGACTCCAATAACTGAAATTGACGTTGAATCGACGTCGATTTCACGTCGTTCAACGACGTTGTTTCGACGTCGTGAAAACAACGTCGATCCAATTTGCGTTTTCAACCTTTTTTCAACGTCAAATCGACGTCGAAGAGCGACGTCGAAGAGCGACGTCGTTTCAACGTCGCGAAATTGACGTTGAATCGACGTCGAATTGACGTTGAATCGACGTTGAATCGACGTCGATTTCACGTCGTTCAACGACGTTGTTTCGACGTCGTAAAAACAACGTCGATCCAATTTGCGTTTTCAACCTTTTTTCAACGTCGAATCGACGTCGAAGAGCGACGTCGTTTCAACGTTGAATCGACGTCTTTTTGCCCGCTGGGAACCCCCTTGGTTTATTACATTTTAAACAAATTGACTTCCACGAACGGGAGTCGTAAACGTTATAGATTGGGACAAGAGCATCACGATAATAGCCAAACAAGAGTGATTTGAACTGGGTTAGGAACTTAGGGTGACTGGCTCTAGTCTAAAATGTTCTGGGAGACAATTCCAGGTTCTTGCAGTTCTTACGAAATAAGATTGTTGGTAAGTAATAGTTCTGCATTTACGTTCTTGTTTAGTGATAGTCTGGTCTCGTCGGACTCAAACTCTGCAGCATTGGAATGCTATTTATGGAGGTGGAAACCAGCGTCAGAAAAAATCGTAATTATGGCATCGTCCATTGTAGCACCACCTGAAACGAGGTCATCCACATATAGGCTAAGTTGAATTTCTTTCACGCTTAGTTTTGGATGTTTCTCTCCCCAACGTTCGAGGCGCTGTTCAATCATACCTCCCAGCAAGAATGAAGGAGCCAAACCAAACAACGCTCGAGTGAATCTGAATGTTTCTACTTCGGTCGAGATAAGACTCTTCAGCCAGTGAAAGAGAACTGCATCGCGATCTTCTTCTCTGATGCGCACTTGAAGGAACACCTTACGTATGTCTCCGGCTCGTAAAAGCGACGAGCTGGAATCTTCCACGTGCCAACACGTTCCATAGGTGGCTTTGCAAAGGTGGACCAGGATCTAAACAGTAGTTTAGCGAAGGAACTTTCTCGCATGCTCGGGCTTAGCAGCCATACACAGCCTTAACTTAGATAACAGCGCGATGCGACATGTAAAACTCCCTTTTCACGTGAGGAGAGGGTTTCTCCACCACGCCTTGCTCAAGCTGCTTGCGTATGATAGCATCATACTCCTCCAGATGGCCGGCTCGTCGCATGCAACGTATTCACTCGAGTCTGTATTTGACGAAGTCTGCCATTTCAATTGGTTTAAAGAGAAGGAAATTTTCCTTTCCAGGGAAGGTTGATCTCGTACTAACCTTCGACAGAGTGACGAAAAAGTTGTTCTCGAAACTCTTGATGAACCACTTGCTGATCTCCGGCGGATGAGTCAGCCAATCCAAAAACATCAAGGGCGCATAACCGATCATAATCAGCAGAAGAATATTACAATAAATTTGAATCTTCATGTTTTCCAAGTCAAGTTTGAAACAGCAATTGACGCGAAAAGCGGGAAAAAGCCTAGAAGTAACTTGTAGACAACAAATGGCACTGAAACTGACCCCCAAAATTTGCCTCTCAACGCCCCTCCCCCTGGGGCGCTATAGTCCTCCCCAACTCTCATCTTGTTACACCGTTGCATCATTCATGCATGGAATCAGCTCACTAGGAATTTTGGACATTTTTAAAATGTCTGGCTGTTTTAGACATCAAAAACCTTTTTTTCTCCTACTTTATCAGTCTCCTTTTCTACTTCTACATGCAGGTACATCGTTCCATAGTATGTTAGAAAGTCCATACTTCCCCTGTCATGCTTGGAACCTCAAATTCGAGGTAGCGCACTATAGAATGCATTTACCGTTTGTCCTCGCCTCATGAGTTGGCATATTTTTTTACACACCGCGACGCCGACATAATTAATTTTCTAATTTTTTTCAATATGAATCTCTGTTGGATATCATGACAGACGACGAAACTTCCGGGATTATTCTTGGAAAATTAGACGATTTGTGGAAATCTTTCCATAGCCATGGATATCGATTTGAATAGGACGACCTACGAACCAAACTTACCGTTTCTTAAATTAGTTTTGGCTGCTATTTGAAGACATGAAATTATCTTAACGAAACAAGTCGGAGTACGCCTCGTGTAATCAGCCCCTTCGAAACATGACCTTCACGAAGCTATTCTATAATTTTCCTGCAAGCGTCGATAGATATATCAACTACACCTCATAACATGTTTATAGTTGTGTTGAGCACAATCCCAGCCGGGCTTTGTAGTCGATAAGTACTGAACACATCCTTACAATACAGTTGGTGAAACAATTAATTTCAATTTTTGGCAAAATGAAAGTGAAAGTGAAAGTCTGCAATGTATTGACTGTTGTTTTGTCACACAATCGAGGAAACAAAACAGAATGCTCACACAACACAGCCTTTATTGGTAGGGTTTCTTGATAACAGTTATATTTAGTGAATAAAAAGATTCTTTTTTCCAGGACGTTTCACCGGCCTTGCAGTTGCCGCAAGGCAAAACAACCAAACTATGATATATATATATATATATATATATATATATATATTATATACTGATCACTTGTTGACACACTTACCTTTTAAAGGCATTCCGTCATACGTAGGACTTATCAAAGCTTTTAGTTACGTTTACGGCATTTCTTCGGGTTTTGTAAAATAAGTGTATCTGCCGTACATTGTACTTTCGAATGACATGAATGAGCACGAGCATGAAATTTGAGAATCCTTACGCGGTGTTGCCAGGTTACCACGATTATTTAATAATTCGACACACTTCGACGTATAACTCGATTAAATTCTACAGTCTCAATTATATTCATGTCACTCGCATTATTTACACGGTATGAAATTCGTACGGTTGGTCTATGGTTGGGTCTTGCGTTTACACGGATCTGCTCTATCCGGACTAATTTCGTACCCACTAACTAGTTTTATACCAGCAAAAAACCAGGTCTTATTTTTTACCTGTCCGGTTCCAAATTCATCCGGTATGCGTGTAAACACTTTCGACCTGATAAGTTTTTCCCATCAGCCTTTCTGTTTTTTCTGGTCTTATTTTTCCTTCACCCCAAATTTTTCGTTCCCCCTTCTCATCATTGCTTCCTAGCTTCCCATAATCCCCTTGTGTTCTCCGCATCCCCCTTTGTGAGACGCTTGGGTACGAGGCAGTACCTATGACACGTTTTAGGATTGAGCCATAGTGAGATTTGGTCAGGTTACCTAGCTGATTCGTTCAGAAAGCGGAGTACGTTTTCGTTTTTGTGTGCTGTTTTATTGCTAGCTTTTTAATCGAGAAAGTTGTCACTACTAATAATTATACAGCATGAGAAGACTAATATTGCATTGCTGTCTTGATCATTGGTATTCTTGCATTAATGGAGATGAATTTTTCTCCTGATGATGTTAAACATATCTGCTTACCTATCTGAATTTGCTCTGCATACGTTCTGCGCATAAGCTAATGCATAAATGTCGGTATCGCGTAAACGCAAAAATAACCGGATCAAAATAAAGACGGTACAGTGTACAGTGTAAACAGAACTGAACCGTATGAATTTCATACCGGATCCAAATTCTTCCGGTTCCGTGTAAACGCAGCATCAGGCGAATGGTCGGTGTTAGATCATATAGAGTTAACGTACAGCAGCGTCTTTGGGACGATGATTTTTTGTATAACCATAGCGTTACTTAACCATGCAAATAACCACTTGGCCCAAAACAACTTATATGCTAACCCTAACCCCCACTAATTAGTTATCTAACCCCCGGCTGTATTTTCTATGGTTATATACTAAAAAACATCGTCCCAAAGACGCGGACTGCACGTTAACTCTACATATGATCTAACGTCGACCCACAACGAATAATATAGTAAAATGAAGACGAATTTAGTGCCTGAATTGTGATGTTATAAGATGCGATCAATAAGATGCGAACAAGCAATGAGATCAAAACGATATGCGAACATCGATTAAATTCGATTGAAATTGGACGGACAACTCGGAGTAGCTATAGCCCGAAAATTTGCAATGCCCGGTAGTTTTAGGGGGGGGGGGGGGGGGTGGGGCAGACATTAATATTTAGCATATTGTTGTGGTGAATGCGCTATTCCTGCTAGGGGAGGAGCGGATCCGGGTGCTCCTCCAGAAAATTGTTAATGCCATTTCTAAAATATGTAAGATTACAAAAGCATGATCGGTACATCATTAGTACTTAACTAAATTTGATCAAAACATGAATATAATAAATTAAGTTAATTATCTAATAAATAATAATATTGTCAGAGTAAATTAACTTCGGACGGTCACTTCAAGCAATAAATCTCTTCAAACTTCGGATGAATTCTACCGTCTCGAGGTTGGGAAGGACTTCTAAGAACAGACATCGCGTAAGGCTGCAAGCTTATAGAACCATATCTGATGGGTCTCGCGAAGTCAACTCCGACGGTTAGGTTTCAAATGCAGTTGCTCGCCAGAGAAATTCCGAATTCCTTCGGAATTTGGCTGGTTTAGTTGCAACATATCTTCTGCGAACTTGGGATGGTTTTTGGCACGATCTTGTTCGCAACAAGATCCAAATATTGCTTTGCTGCTGCAATTCTTCTGAGGTTGGGGCTCGACGATCTAATTGGTACTTGCTCTGCTGCAGTTATGCAGGAATCTTCCGATCCAAGCACTTTCTTAGACCGCGTCTTTCGAGAAACTCATCAAACTCGTTGAGTTACGGCCAACATACTGATCATTGATACTAGGTCGTCACACTGTTGGCTGAGTGAGGCAGCCACTCTGGTCCATTTCACCAATGATTGGAATTCGTAACAAATCCACCACGACTTCAATTCCAAGGCTGGCAGGATTCTGCTCGGTTGCAGTACATGTCTCCAGCCGTTGATCTCGTGCTCTTGTATCTTTCGGATGCGATTGGCAACGAATTGGCGGTACTCTCCTCTATCACATATCCAGTACAATGCCACTATGCTGTCGAGTCAACAGTAGACTGCACTCACAGATTCACGGCCATATGCGACCAGATTCACGGCGGCCATATGCCTAGCGATAAATTCCTGTCTTGAAATGGTTAAACCTCGTTTACTCAGTCTGGATTTCGCGGCGACGATTCCTTGACTGATCCCAGTGGCTTGGCGAATCACAGCATAAACGGCAGCACACATATCACGTCCACTGGCGTCACCAAAGGCGTGGAGTTCCACAGTTTCTATGGGTTATCCACGGGTCACTAGACTTCGCTTGGTAGATGCACACGCAGGTAGGGCGTTCTCCCATTTCTTCCATTTGTTCACGAGTTCCAGAGAAAGTGGAGCAGATCCCACGCTTGTTTCAGATCGGAAGCGTACATCAGCTTGCCATCAAGGGTGACTGCAGGTGAGACAAGTCCAAGGCGGTCGTAAATCTTCGCCAGATTTCCAAGGATTCCTTTCATCGTCGGATCTGCAGACTACACTAACTGTGTCCTTGCCAGGATACCACTTCAGGCCAAGAAGATTGCATCCATCACTCGTGGATGCATTCAGTTGCTGTTTTGCGTATGAAGGCTCCCCATCGTTCTTGTTTAACTCTGCAGCATTGGAATGCTATTTATGGAGGTGGAAACCAGCGTCAGCAAAAATCGTTATCCTGACATCGTCCATTGTAGCACCACCTGAAACGAGGTCATCCACATATAGGCTAAGTTGAATTTCCTTCACGCTTAGTTTTGGATGTTTCTCTCCCCAACGTTCGAGGCGCTGTTCAATCACACCTCCCAGCAAGAATGAAGGAGCCAAACCAAACAACGCTCGAGCGTGAATCTGAATGTTTCTACTTCGGTCGAGTTAAGACTCTTCAGCCAGTGAAAGCGAATACTCCTCCAGATGGCCGGCTCGTCGCATGCAACGTATTCACTTGAGTCTGTATTTGACGAAGACTGCCATTTCAGTTGGTTTGAAGAGTCGGATAAGTTTCTTTCAAGGGAAGGTTGATCTCGTACCAACCGTCGATAGAGTGACGAAAAAGTTGTTCTCGAAACTCTTGATGAAACAGTCGTCTTATCGTCCATGAAAACACCTCGCAGGTGGTGATGTTCCTCTATGAGCTTTCCATAGCACGCATGTCTCCCGTAAAAGCGACGATCAGGTGGAATCTTCCACGTGCCAACACCGTCCATAGGTGGCTTTGCAATGGTTGGACCAGTATTAGTTCCATCTTCAAGTTTGTTCCACAAATTTACTTGAAAATGTGCGTATAATAACTCCTTATGATAAATGAACGTTGTAAACTTAGCAATCACTGAGATATAAGACATTTTTTAATTAGTGAAAATTTTCTACCCTGCACCTGACGTCAGAGACCATCTCAATTACATATCAAACAAACTGAAATATTTCAAAAACGAAGTAAATTACGGAAAGGTTGTAAAAGGTATTACTCTATCATTTTACGAGTTCTTTCACATTAGACAAACTTAATTTTTGTTGCCAATGTCCTTTAACTTAATATGCATGACAATAGTGCTAACGTAACAGCGAAGCGCGGTAATGATCAACCTCGTACCCAGGGCATTTTACCTCCACGGCGGAAGGTCGGCGAAAATGGCCCTAGAATCGGCTGGTCCATTCTATAATGCGATTGGCTTGTCATAAAACTCAATTAATTCAGCCGAGTATAATTTATTCATCTAAATCTGAATGCTGTCTTCAAATTTTATGGCAAATTAGAAGTGATAGCTTTCGTTACATTGGATATATGCTTCTTCATACCTTTTGTAAGAGATAACCATGGATGTACGGTGGATTATTAAGCTCTTTAGCTGCTTTTATGCCGACGAATTATGGGCATTTTGCCTTCAGGGTAATGATGTCAGTATGTTTATAATTCATTCTTGCATTCCCAAAAGTTGTGGAGTGTGCTCACTCGTAATCGTTTTCATCCAGTAGCTGTTGCAATAGAGGGAGAGTCGTTAGGAATCACTTGAGATTCAATTTTGCTTTGTTTGTCTGAGTTTTGGTTCTACAAATATTTTGTTGATTGGCTAAGAGATGGGGTTAGAGTTAGGGTTATTAGGGGTAGGTCAGGGTTACTTATGATATCATTGGCTGTTGTTAGAACCATCTATTGTTAGAACAACCAATGAAATTATTATATCTTCACCCTTCCCTCTCTCGTCCGCAGAGGCTTGCAATGCGGTAGATGGTAATGGTGGGATAAGGAAAACCAATGAAGGAAAACCGAATAAATATTAATCGTTAGCATCACCGCTCCCGGTAGGGTATGTACTTCATCTTGCAAGATGTAGTGAACCCATACCACTAAACAAGAGATTAGCGGTTATTTTAAGTGAGAAAATTCCCCTTAACCCCAAAACAACGTTCGCTATATCTATGCAAGATGAAGTACTTACGCCGGGTAGGGATTTGGCGCAGGCCAAAAGGAACGCAGGTCTGTGTCTGGATATGATCACGTGAAGGAGGGTCCGGAGCAGTGCTTCCACTTGCAAGGATTTTTCCCTGCCACAAGGAAATATTGGTCTTTGCAAGGAAAATGCAAGGAATAAATTTCACAAGGAAATTGCAAGGAAATATACAGATTTTGAAGGAAATTGCAAGGATTTTCTGTGATTTTCAAAATTTCTTCTATATAATATCTAAAATTCTAAAAGCGGTAAAAAATAGCAATAAATTAACGTTATTTGAAGTGGGCAAAATGAATTCATGCATGGTAGAGTGCAGACACGCAAAATTCGTCTTTTTTTGCGGCAAGCAAATACCGGTAAAATTTTACGACCATGTCCATGAGACCATGCGGCGCCGGCTGTTTTACGTCGGCTGTACGCCTGTACGTCCTGTATGATTTAAATTTTCATTTGAATATTTATAATGTAATATGTGATCGATTTATAATAATGCATATGGATGAAGACTCAGATTCATGGTCAGATGACTCGGACTCAGCACCAGGGCCCTAATTAGTACCCGGTCCTATTTAAGCCATGCGCTTCCCGGGACCACTCAATCTCGTTCCCAGAGCCTCCGCCGCGCCACGCAAACGGAGGCTCTGGGATAATCCACACCGGAAGTGTTTTGATTGGTTAACTAAAGATTGCTTTTAATTAGATTAACTCTTAATATTTACGCGAGTGTTTCACTGTTTCGTTCAAACGGTATTGACAATATTGTACTTCGTTCTTTAATATTACGTTCTTATGGCAGAGTTTACACCAAAAAAGTTATCTTCGGACAAACTTTTAGTCGTGTTTCCAGAAAAGCTCAAAAAAACTAGTCCATTCTACGCGAAATGCAAGAGAGGCGCCTGGTCTAAACGTTAAAGAAGACTATCAAGTCGCATAATCCAGAGAGTTTAATCCATCCATGGTGCAAAAAATTGCCTCAGTTATTCTTGGCTCAGGAAATGCGACCAAAAAGTATCTTGATTTCTCCAACTAAATCATCGGACGTAGTGTTTATATTGCAGAACAGAAACGAGAATACAAGCCATCGAGAATCAAAACAAAGATTGATCAAAGATTTTCCCACGCCTCACCACAGGGAGCCGTAACGTCTATTAGTGAAGCGAGTTTAACGGTAAATCGGGTTTATTTGGTATTTTTTGCACATTAATTGTATTAAATTGCTATTAAAATGTTCTTACTTGTTAATTTTGTCGACAATCAGGACAAATTACAGGCAACCAGAGGGCAACCACAGTCAACGTCCTTCCGTATTGATGTAAACACTGATTCGATGCCTTTCTGGTCTGGTTGCTTGTAATTTGTCCTGATTGTCGACAAAATGAACAAGTAAGAACATTTTAATAGCGATTTAATACAATTATTGGTGTAAAAAATACCGAATAAACCCGATTTACTGTTAAACTCGCTTCACTAATCGACGTTACGGCTACCTGTGGCCTCACGAACGCCGCGTAAACTTGTATATAGCGTCAGGTGTGTCTTGGTCGTTTATAAACATATGTTACCGTTAATTTTTGTGCTGTCAAGTCTTTTATTGTTTGAAGTTTCAACAATCAGCCAACACCTCGATAAACATTTCTTTGTGTATTTATTAATACCTTTTTGATTTCATTGCCGCGAGTTACATAAATTCTAAAATCATATTCTTTTCTGTCCCAAATCCCAATTGGTTGCTACCTCTGAAGAGATCCTCGAGAGTTATTAACGTGTTTAGGGAAGATTCTTGCCGAAGAACTCGATATATAGCACAGATAGTTCTCACGTCCCAGAAACTACGCTCGGTCTATTACTGGCGCATGCTCTGTTCAATCGACGCCCTGTTTTCCGGCCCTCTGGCGATGGATTATCCCAGAGCCTCCGTTTGCGTGGCGCGGCGGAGGCTCTGGGAACGAGATTGGGGACCACTAGATTAAGAAATTTCAAATTTGGCTATTTTGAGAGATATCTGCAAGGAAATTACAAGGAAATTTGGTGATTTTTGCAAGGAAATTTACTAAAAAAAAAGGAAATTTAAGGATCGTAAAAGGAAATTTCACTTGCAACTTGTGGAAGCACTGGTCCGGAGCACGCCGAGCAAGTCATAAGCAATTTGGAAGATTTTGAGATTTCTGGTAAGCATTTTGAACTGTTTTTAATTTTCGAAGACTATGTAACGTTTTCAACAATGTAACAGACTGAAGTTGGGATCAATTTCTAGAGAAATTCAGTGGTGATCGAGAAGGAACTAGCTTCAACATGGCGAGGGCGTCTTGCGAATACAGGAAGAATCGTCTGGTGTCTTCTTTACCTTACTTGAAAAGCTGTGCATGTTTAAAAGTCTTGACGTTCCTATGAAAGATTGGCGTTCACTAGCTGATAGTCTTGGATATACTGTTCAACGCGTGAGTATATTATACGTTGAACAGTATATCCAAGACGAAACTGGGGAAGAGAAAAAATCCCACAACATAATTACTTTTTGAGTGGATGAATAGTCAATAGTGTGGAGAATACTGTTTCTTTATTGATTGGGGAGAGCCGATGCCGTAGGTCTACTCAGACGTTATGGATATCAGGACAATCAAGGTGAGTACCAGCTGGCAGCTTCCAAGTAATGCTGGCCGGCAGATGTGGGGGATTTTTCAGAAGCAATTTTGGTCAAAATCCCCACCCTGACCCTGGAGCCCAAAATATGGGTCAAACCAGACCAAATCCCCCAACCTTGGGCAAAGTATATCCTTTTTAAGCATATCTGGTTGGATATTTATGAATAATTTCACAGATCAAGTCCTATTTCTTGACAAATGCTTTTCGTATTCTGGGATAAATAAAAATATATCATTTCTGACACTACAAGTTTCAGCAAACTGCGATATATTTACATAGTTTTTAAGCTAGGACAAACTCACGCCACATTACCAACAAAATAATATTGTACATTTATATACACTTTTCCCAACTTTCTTGCCAATATTAGTCTCCTCGTGTTTGTTCCAAGATGGCCATAAATACAAAGTATTTGATAAATACAAAGACATTTTCTCCAGGGCTCTTCTTGCCTGTCCTTTTGGCATGCATAAAAATCATATAAATATTTCTATAGCATGATGGAGCAACAATTAATATAATAAAATCATTCCCAGTCAATCTAAAGATTAGAATGCAGACTGGGTGTATAGTTGGGACTAATTGCTATACAATGTAATTTTACAACACAGAGCACAGTTATTCTATAATGCGGGTATCAGCGGCCATCCTGATGGGTCGACCCCCAGGGACCCAGGGGCATTTGTCAAAGCAACCTTCACAAATGGATGTTAATAATGCAACCAATACCCCCACCCTCAGGAGAAAATTGGGCATTGCAATCATTCAGACAAAAGCAGCAATGTTTTTCATAACAAAGTTTTACTCTTACCATATTATTTGCAAAGAAAATGCAATTTTGTCAATAAAAATTTAAAAATGCATAAAAAGCACACTCGTGATTCAGAACCAAGAAAGAAAACGACCGTTTAATAAGAACATTTACATAATACTACCAAGTGTTTGAAGTAATCTAAAACATAAACAGTCTACATACATATCTTTGTTCTATAAAGACGAATTAAATCCTATAAAAAGACACGTTAAATCGAGCATGGTGAATCGCTGAACCATGTGACAGCTTGGTTTGCCGGCAAGCAACACATCCCTTACCAGGTAACCTCGGGATGGCCGCTGATACCCGCATAACAAGCCAGACGGTCAGTACAATTTTTTTGTTATAAATGTTAAGAAATTGCAGCTTGATGTTTTTATCTCATTAAATTGTTGATGTAATATATACAAGCTGTAATGCAGGTCCGAGCCCCACAAGGAACTCAGGATTTTCCCTGAGTGAGTTATTTACAGCTTATACAGAAACAACTTCACAGGATATAAGCCATAGACTCAGGGCTTTCCAACTCAGAAAATCGCGCGCCCGGTAAATCATGTTTAGTGGTGTGGGTTCGCTATATCCCTGCAAGATGAAGTACTTACGCCGGGTAGGGATTGGGCGCAGGCCAAAAGGAACGCAGGTCTGGATACGATCACGTGAAGGAGGGAGAGCGTGCCAAGCAAGTCATAAGAAAATTCAATAATGTAGTTTGGAAGATTTTGAGATTTCTGGTTTACAAGCATTTTGAACTGTTTTTTATTTTCGAAGACCGGGTAACGTTTTCAACAATGTAACAGACTGAAGTTGGGATCAATTTCTAGAGAAATTTGTCTTGCGAATACAGGAAGAATCGTCTGGTGTCTTCTTTACCTTACTTGAAAAGCTGTCCATGTTTAAAAGTCTTGACGTTCCTATGAAAGATTGGCTTTCACTAGCTGATAGTCTTGGATATACTGTTCAACGCGTGAGTATATTATACGTTGAACAGTATACCCAAGACGAAACTGGGGAAGAGAAAAAATCCCACAACAGAATTACTTTTTGAGTGGATGAATAGTGTGGAGAATACTGTTTCTTTATTGATTGGGGAGAGCCGATGCCGTAGGTCTACTCAGACGTTATGGATATCAGGGTGAGTACCAGCTGGCAGCTTCCAAGTAATGCAGGCCGACAGATGTGGGGGTTTCATTTTTCAGAAGCAATTTTGGTCAAAATCCCCACCCTGGAGCCCAAAATATGCGTCAAACCAGACTAAATCCCCCACCTTGGGCAAAGTATATCCTTTCTAAGCATATCTGGTTGGATATTTATGAATCATTTCACAGATCAAGTCCTATTTCTTCACAAATGCTTTTTGTATTCTGGGATAAATAAAAATATCACTTCTGACACTACAAGTTTCAGCAAACTGCGATATATTTACATAGTTTTTAAGCTAGGACAAACTCACGCCACATTACCAACAAAATAATATTGTACATTTGTATACACTTTTCCCAACTTTCTTGCCAATATTAGTCTCCTCGTGTTTGTTCCAAGATTGCCATAAATACAAAGTATTTGATAAATACAAAGACTGTGGATCCAGTCTGCATCACCAGTATTTTAATGTCAGCATTTTCCCCAGGGCTCTTCTTGCCTGTCCTTTTGGCATGCATAAAAATCATATAAATATTTCTATAGCATGATGGAGCAACAATTAATATAATAATATCATTCCCAGTCAATCTAAAGATTAGAATGCAGACTGGGTGTATAGTTGGGACTAATTACTATACAATGTAATTTTACAACACAGAGCACAGTTATTCTATAATGCGGGAATCAGCGGCCATCCTGATGGGTCGACCCCCAGGCAGTGTTAGCCCCAATAATTTTAGCTGAAGCTTTCATTTTGAAAAGTGGAAGCACAAGAAAGTTTTCGTTTCAAATTAAAAAGACAAAACAACCTAGACGTCTCTGTAGATAATCAAAATAGCCAAAGTAAAAACACTTCAAAGAGAAAGGGAGCAGATGAAGAACAAATATTAAACATGAAAAGGAAAAGAGATCAGAATGAGAATGAATAATCTGGAAACTAATCTGTTACTATAGCAACCACATTAGAACCATTACAAATTGACTGAGTAAGTCATCAAGGTTTGAATCTATTTAGTCGAACCAGTCTGAAGATATGCCTGATTTTCAGTTTTGTTGTAATGTGACATCAGAGCTCAAATTACATAAAGCGTAGCAATTCAAGAACGGGATAATATATGAAAAGCATGTGATACAATAATAAAAACTGGAGAGAATTTTCATTTCATAGACACTTTAAAGGCACGACATCAATATAATAATAAAGAACCTCCATGATAGTGATCCCATAGTGGGAATAATATTAATATTTCAGTTAGTATCACAGATTTGGATTTATCTTTCTGTAGTTTAGATAACATAGTCTTTTTGTTTCATAAAAATCACACCCCATGCTCATTCCTCGTCGACAAGGCTGATTCAGGCATTAATATTCCACGCGGTACCCACATGTTCGCATCGCGGACCTATTTTTAGAATGGGCGGCAATTTCAAGTGGCGAAGAAGGGGATGGGGGGGGGGGGGGGGGTTGCAGAGAAAGATGTCGAATTTCGTACCCGATCATCAATTTTATTTTACAAAGCATGAATGTGCATGCACTTGGTGCACGTAACAACAACAGCATTAACAATAACGATAAAAAAATCATTGCTTAACAATTCTCCTCACATTTCCCGTGTTTACGGCATTGCTTTCTATAGCACAGCTCGACAGCATCAGGGGCGGATTAAACTTAGGGCCCCGAGCTTCTGAGGGCCCAGCTCAAATTTGAAACGCAGGGAAAAAACCGACCACAACAGCAAAAAATCATTTAAACAATTAAAAATCTTGAAATATTTTACAGAATCATAAGATCAGTATTTAACTTCACAAAATAAAAGAACAACCATTTTTTTAAATAAACCCCAGCCTCAGCAGTCAATATTTATATTAGTAACTGATAAGCGATAACTGTTCCCGTGCACCGCAGCCCCAGAGACTGGGGTGCAACCTGCTAACTTTCAGATGTTCCCCCACAATCTAAATTTGCCCCAGGGGTCCTTAATCCGCCCCTGGGCAGCATGAATGAAAATCCACGTCAGAAGCAAGGCATAGGCAAACAAATAGTGAAATAACTTTTTCTTTCATCGTGAAATTCCTCCGCTTCGAAAGTAATGTATCAACTAATAAAACGGCTTAGCTTGATCTGCATGCACGGGGTTCGAATTAACGTTTCAAAAGTGCATCGCAAAAACATTTGTTCGAAAAATCCCAACCCCCCTGATCAAATTCGCATAAAAACGAACAACGATCGAAAACTTCTATATTTATTAAAGCGATGTAGATATATAATATGTAATACAAAGTACTTAAAACAAAGGTAAGAATTAAAAAGTTATTCGGTTTCATCGTCAGCTTCATCATTTTCCAAATCTGACATCGTCATTTCGGTGATAGTTCGATCACGCCATCTTTCGACTCTAAAAATGCGACGTCTGATTCCGTCAAAAAGCATGTCAACACCAGGGCGCTTATATACTAAGTATATAATAATAATAATAATCTTTATTTCTTGAGCGCCATTTCTTATAAAAACCAAAAGCGCTTTACAGTAAAACAGACATAGACTGCAACTATAGTAAAATGACTAGATGTAAATGAACTAGTGAAGTGCATAGGCACGTTTAAAAAGAAATATCTTAATTCTAGATTTAAAAATATGTAAGGAGTCAATAGTTCTAATATCCTCTGGTAGCCTGTTCCATAGTAGAGGAGCCATCACTGAAAAGGCTCTCATTCCGTATGACTTCAGTCTGTATTTAGGTACTACCAGGAGACGTTTGTTAATTGAGCGTAGCAATCTAGTAGGAGTGTATACAGTTAAAGTTTCCTGAAGATACAACTGCGCCAGGCCATGAAGTGCTTTGAATGTTATAGATAACACTTTGAAATCGATTCTTTCGCTTACAGGAAGCCAGTGTAGATCCATAAGAACTGGCGTAATGTGTTCGTATTTCCGAGTTTGGGTAAGACGAGCTGCAGAGTTATGTACGTGTTGAAGTTTCTCTATGAGATATTGTGGGAGTCCTGAGAGCAGTGAGTTACAGTAGTCCAGTCTCGTTGTTTGTAAGATAAAAACTTTCTAATAATAGCGATGTTTCTGAGATGATAAAAACCTGTTCTACATATCATTTTAACTTGTTTCTCCATAGATAGTGCTGTCGAACCAGACTCCGATGTTCTTAGCTGACTTAGATGGTTGAATCAGTTCAGTACCAACGTGAATATAATCCAATGAAGGTGATAGTTTATGTCTAGCATTCAGAATAAGAAACTCTGTCGTTTCATTATTTAATCTGAGTTTATTAATAATGGTCATCCAGTTGTTTATGTCTCTCATACATGCTTCGGCAATAGACATGGAGTATTCTGGCTCATTGGTGTGTGACGGTCGAAAGGTCATGTAAATCTGACTGTCATCAGCATAAAAATGGTAATTCATATTGTGTCGTTTAATTACGTCTCCAAGAGGGGCTGTATAAAGCAGGTATAAAATGGGCCCAAGGACAGATCCTTGTGGAAAGCCACAAGGAAGATCATGATTCACAGAGCGTTTGCCTTCCACGTATACAAACTGACGTCGATCAGATAAATACGACTTGATCCATGCGAGGGCCTTCGCTTTAATGCCAAATCGTCTACTGAGTCTAGTGAGTAATATATCGTGATCTACGGTGTCGCTTTAATGCCAAATCGTCTACTGAGTCTAGTGAGTAATATATCGTGATCTACGGTGTCAAATGCTGCCGAGAGATCAAATAACAAAAGAATGACACAGCCATTGTTATCAATACCATGTAAGATGTCATTCTGAACTTTCAGGAGTGCTGTTTCGGTGCTCAGTCCTCGTTTGTATGCAGACTGTAACAGCTCATGTAAGTCACAGTCGTTAAGATGGCAGTTCAATCGAGAAGCAACAACTTTCTCCATGGCTTTAGCTATAAACATCAGGTTGGAAATGGGTCTAAAGCTAGAGAATAATTCATTGTCTAGTGATGGCTTCTTTATCTTATGTCTCAAAACTGCTTCCTTGAGGTGACTAGGTACCACTGTTTCTGTAAATGACAGGTTAATAATTCTAGTAATAACTGGTATAGTAAAGTATCAAAGCAATTCTTCATAATGCTGCCCGGTATAGGATCTAGCAAGCAGGATTTAGTAGTTATATTCCCGCTCTTCAGGAGTCGTAGGAGTGAAGAAGTTTAATTCCTGATCTGTATAGTTGGCCGTAAAATAGTCTTCACTATCAACAGGCATGGATGAAAAGCCATTTCTTATAGTTTGTACTTTCTCTGTGAAAAATTCAGCAAACTTGTTAGCAAGACTTAGGGGATCGTCGTATGATGGAAGTTTATCCACTGCCTTGCAATTCAACATCTTGTTCACAGCTGTGAACAAGACAGTTTGGTTTGAACTGTTGTCTTCAATAATCGCAGAGTAATATTCCATCTTAGATTGATGAATTAACCTACTCGCCAGATTACATTGTGCCACATATAATTCTCTGTTGATTGTGAGCTTGTTCTTACGCCATCGTCGCTCAAGTCTACGTCTCTTAACTTTCTCATTTCTTATGTCATCGGTGTACCAAGGCGAAGCAGGTCTAATCGTGATAGTGCGTTTTTTGAGAGGTGCATGGCATTCCAGTAGTGAGGATAAGGATTGCCCGTATAACTCTACAAGTTCAGTAACATTTAAATTATTATCATCCATTAAAGGCAAGTTCCTGATGTCAGTCGTAAAGCGGTCTATATTTACTGACTTCACTTTCCTATAGCTGATTTCTTTACGGGCAAAACAAGGTTTCTTTAGGGATATCTTACAGTGTACTGCTAAGTGATCAGAAATCGTTGGGTCGGTAACACTGAAGTTGGAGACAAGATCGTCGTCTCTTCTGGATATTATCAGGTCAAGGATGTGGCCATTTCGATGGGTTGCAACATTAATGTGATGTTGTAAATTAAACGTCTCGAGTAAATCCATGAAGCGTAACGCAGATAAATCATTAGGCATGTCCACGTGGAAATTTAGGTCACCGAGGATAATCAAGTGATCGGGAGTGCTAGCTAGCAGTTCCAGGAAACGACTAAATTCGTCAAAGAATGAACTTTAAGTTAAGTCTGTTTCTGTTCGAAGGTGGCGGTCTATAAATGACAAGTACATAAGCGCCCTGGTCAACACTGATATGCACAAGCGCGCTGCAGATATAGCCTTGAAAAAACAGCTAGGCTCAGACCGATACATGCAGCGATCGAATTATGGTTTGATGCCAAAGTTCGACGACTGAATTGTTCCCACCATACTGGTTACCCAAAAAACTCAAAGCAACGTGATAAAACATGTAAAAGCAGCTGAATATGACATGTCTAAACTGAAAACATGCCTAAACTGAAAACAGTAAAGACCTGGGAGAAAGAGTACAACATGCTCGAATGGGATGTGCAACCTGGTGGAAAACATGTTGGAAATATTCGCTGTTCCACGTGTAAAGAACACGACGATCGGCTCCAGGGGATGAAAAACTACAGAACAAGGAATATGCGCGCGCGTTCCTTACGTACTATATTGGGAATTTACAAACAGCCAGTAAACAAAACTCCGTTTTGAGTTGTTGTATCGCGATTTTACTAGTTTTTGCCCTTTTTTGCATCGCAAATTATAAAAAGTGCATCGGGTTTTGCGAATCGCGATGCGTTAACTCGAACCCTGCATGCATTGCTACAGCGTTAGAGGTCAAAGGTCACATAGATCCAAAAGGGTTAACATTGAGCACGTGCGTCTAAGTTAGAACGCATTTCAAACTTTCTAGATCCACGTTTTCCTTTTGAGTGATGTCAACTGAAAAATATTATAAAGAAGCAGGAAAAAAAAGGGGGGGGGGGCAATTGCCCCCTTGTTCCGCGGCCCCTGTTATTAGATAGTTTACTCATCATTTGTATTTTATCTCGCCCTACAGCTCTAAACTGTATAATAAGTTATATACATTTTACTTATTTAGAGATTAATTATGAAATTGCAGCAGGAAGCAACTCTACTCCTCAATCGAATAAAACCATCACCAAGAAATCAAGAATACAGCAAAACGCCCTCGTCAAGAAAATGTCGATAGTGATTCTAGTGTGTCCGCATGTTTCTCCAATATGCAGTTTTTATGATAACTGCAAATTGGATAAAGATGCAGAAGCATATAAATCTCGCAAACGACCGCTGACCAGTTTAGCAATGAACATTCTAGGCGCCGTCTAGTCCTTGATTTAGCGAAGTGCAGATTTACCAGAGATCGTCAGCAACTTATCAAGTCATTTCACCCTGGCACTAGAGAATGGCATCTCGATCGAGTTGATTTCTGGTTTACGAAGGAACCAAATTCTAGAGTAACGGTGCTTACCGCTGGCCCACGGGTTGGAAAGAGCGTGTTTGTTGCTAAAGTTTTTCTCATAAACTTCGCAAACTTTAGCAGCAAACACGCTCTTTCTGTCGATTTTGCAGATTATCGTAATCCGCTAAAGATGCTGGAGTCTCTTGCAAGTTATTTGTATGAAAATATCCATGGATTTCAAGAAAAAACTCATCGAGCAGTTGGAGCGACCTCACTCAAGAGACAGTGTTCCAGATGCTTTTCGTGTGCTCCTACATTTTTATTTTTATTTTTTTTAATAATTTTATTGGATATCAACTTGTCACGAAAAAGACAACAACAAGAGATCCAAAAGAGAAAGCGCGAACGGGACTAAAAGTCCCATGCGAGGCGCCGCCCTGTTAGATAAAAATATACATGTAAAATTTGCACTATAGGACATGATCCTCTGTACGACCTGGGAGAACGGCAAACCATGCTGATCGTAATTGATGCTCTTGACAGTGAAAGTGGAGGAAAAAGTGAGCTGTTAAAAGTTATATCAAAGGAGCTTCCAAATTGTATCAAAGTTTTTTTATCACCAGGCGAGCAGAATTACCAGTCCAGAAGACCTTGTGTCATTTGAAAGCCGTTGAAATACTACCCAATGATAAAGATAATGTGAAAGATATAAGATGTTTCCTCCAAAATGTTCTCTCTATAGTTTCATGCCTTCCGAAGAACTTGTTAAAGCGAAGGCTCGTTTCCTTTTTCCTTTCGTATTCTGTCGGCCGTTCAAAAAACAGGAAAATAACAGGAAAGATAGATTGAGGCATTGTTCTTAGAGGTTACTCTGCTGTTTACATGGATTATTTTGATCGCATGAAAGCAGAAATAGTGAAAGTGTATCCAAACATCGACGTTTATCGAATTGTAGAAATTGTGGCCGCAGCTTAGGGACCTCTTCTACTAACTTTCATCGAGGAAGGTCTTGGTTTGTCGGAATCATCTCTGGCAGGGCAATCCATATTTATTTTTAAATTTTATTTTAATAATTTTATTGGATAACAACTTGCCACGAAAAAGACAACAACAAGAGATCCAAAAGAGAAAGCGCGAACGAGACTAAAAGTCGCATGCGAGGCGCCGCCGCAATTTTCCCTTTCGCAAACGGTCGTTACCTCTCTCCTCCGCAGAGGCTTATATATTGTATTAAAAAAGGCGCGCGTAAGCGGGAGGAAAATCGGACGCGCGCAGGGAATGACGGGAAGAGAGAAAGAAAATAAGCCTCTGCCAGATAATGTATCCAACATGGCGACCAAATTCAGTGATGGACTGGGTCAGACTCGAGGGATACATTAATATCCAAGATAATAAACAAATAATTAATATCCAAAATGATAAACATTAATATCCAAGATAATAAGAAGTGCCACAACAATTAACACACTGGTAACAATTTATAATGGCCGTTCCAATGAGTTTTCAAACTCAGAAATCAGCGAGCTCTTGACTAGACGTTCACATTGACTAGCATTCGGTAGTTTGCAGGTTAATATATAAACAACTAATAAATAAGACAGCTTGTACAGCAAAAAATAAAAAAAACAATTGGAGCTTCAAGATCAAAAGCCAAATCAGTAAATCACTCGACTATTAATACTATGCATATATATTAAAATATAAACAAACTTCAAACTAAAAGATGGTGTAAAATTGTTATTAATGTTAACTAAAACGACAACCTGGACAGAATCACATTAAACACCAATTTTCCAGACTCAAATCGTTCAAAGAACAATGTACGTCGTTCAAACTATCGTCGATTTCAGGAGAAAGTGCCATGAGCAGAGAACCGTGAATTTGACCAGAGAACCGCACATTATCTGGCAGAGGCTCCTAACCTCCTTTTCTCGTTTCCCGTTTTCCCGTCGTCCACCGCGCGCGTCCGATTTTCCTCGATGACCACTCCCCGCGCGCTTCCCCATTTTGCCCGCACGCCTTCCTCTAATAAAAATAAGCCTCTGCGGAGGAGAGAGGGTCGTTACCATCTTATTTAAAAGAATCTATGACTAGTAAGTGACTTTACGAATGTTCTATGGCAAATGCAGAAATGCTTAACTACATTTATGGTTATATACAGTATATTACGGTGGTCCATATATGCAATGCGCATATATTAGTTTCAGTCGACAAATATATTTTGTCAGTCCACAAATATATTTTGAAACCTCGCAGCATACGTTGTTGCGATTGATATTTTGAAATCCCGAATAACGTCGTTTGCCTTTTGGAAAGTATCTACATAATATACGTTGTGACTATCGATCACAAAATCGAATTTACTGGTCCAGGATTGACAGTTTGCCATGTATAATTTCTTCTGCATCAACGCTCTTCTCCTGTATACTAAATACTAAATATTTACATATTTTGAATTTCACGACGAACATGTCACCGCACCAAACAAAGTATGGGGGAAACCTTGGGACCACGAGGAATTTCACTCCGCTTACCCAGCATTCTATGAGAGATGCGATGGTAACGACGCTTCGGGATGGTAACGACCGTTTACGAAAGGGAAAATTGCGACGCCGCCCTGTTAGATAAAAATATACATGTAAAATTTGCACTATAGGACATGATCCTCTGTACGACCGGGGAGAACGGCAAACCATGCTGATCGTAATTGATGCTCTTGACGAGAGTAAAAGTGGAGGAAAAAGTGAGCTGTTAAAAGTTATATCAAAGGAGCTTCCAAAGTGGATCAAAGTTTTTTATCACTAGGCGACCAGAATTACCTTGTGTCATTTGAAAGCCGTTGAAATACTACCCAATGGTAAAGATAATGTGAAAGATATAATATGTTTCCTCCAAAATGTTCTCTCTATAGTTTCGTGTTTCTAATGCAACAGACTGAAGTTGGGATCAATTTCTAGAGAAATTCAGTAGTGATCGAGAAGGAACTAGCTTCAACATGGCGAGGGCGTCTTGCGAATACAGGAAGAATCGTCTAGTGTCTTCTTTACCTTGCTTGAAAAGCTGTCCATGTTTAAAAGTCTTGACGTTCCTATGAAAGATTGGCGTTCACAAGCTGATAGTCTTGGATATACTGTTCAGCGCGTGAGTATATTATACGTTGAACAGTATATCCAAGACGAAACTGGGGAAGTGAAAAAATCCCACAACAGAATTACTTGGATGTATAGTGTGGAGTGAGTGGATGAATAGTGTGGAGAATACTGTTTCTTTATTGATTGGGGAGACCCGATGCCGTAGGTCTACTCAAACGTTATGGATATCAGGACAATCAGGGTGAGTACCAGCTGGCAGCTTCCAAGTAATGCAGGACGGCAGATGTGGGGGATTTCATTTTTCAGAAGAAATGTTGGTCAAAATCCCCACCTTGTAGCCCAAAATATGCGTCAAATCAGACCAAATCCCCTATCTGGTTGGATATTTATGAATCATTTCACAGATCAAGTCCTATTTCTTGACAAATGCTTTTTGTATTCTGGGATAAATAAAAATATATCACTTCTGACACTACAAGTTTCAGCAAACTGCGATATATAGTTTTTAAGTTTTTAAGTTCATAGTTTTTAAGCTAGGACAAACTCACGCCACATTACCAACAAAATAATATTGCACATTTATATACACTTTTCCCAACTTTCTTGCGAATATTAGT
The DNA here is from genome assembly GCA_035772405.1 of Chrysogorgia sp. JL179-B06. Lineage (NCBI taxonomy): Eukaryota > Metazoa > Cnidaria > Anthozoa > Scleralcyonacea > Chrysogorgiidae > Chrysogorgia > Chrysogorgia sp. JL179-B06. The sequence continues at coordinate 257,820 of JAYKKM010000123.1, read as the reverse complement.
CTCCTCGCGTTTGTTCCAAGATGGCCACCAATTTGTCCACCACAAGGACGAGGTCTCAGTCCTCCCCCTTGGGCGGGAACGTTTGAATTTTTGGTGGTCTGAACTTTTTATCAAATTCCCAAATATAGCAACAGAGTACAAATCCCTCATATCTGCCTCCCCCCCCCCCCCCCCCCCTGGGCCTAACATTGATAGGTGCATCACATCATTTTTGCATAGTTTATAAATACTGTCAATGATAAAATACAAAGACTGGATGCAGTATGCATCACCAGTATTTTTAATGTCAGCATTTTCCCCAGAGCTCTTGCCTGTCCTTGGCATGCATACAAATCATATAAATATTTCTATAGCATGATGGAGCAACAATTAATATAATATTCCCAGTCAATCTAAAGAATGCAGACTGGTGTATAGTAGGGACTAATTGCTATACAATGTAATTTTACACCACAGAGTACCGTTATTCTATCAGCGGCCATCCTGAGGGATAGAGGGACCCAGGGCGTTTGTCAAAGCAACCTTCACAAATGTTAAATGTTACTTATTAAAAAAACTAAACTAAAATTAACCACTATTACTCTGGCTTTAATCAGTATGCTGCACCAATGGTACAAATCCGCCGATGGAACGGGAGCCATGTCAAGAATCGTTTTCTTTGACTTTCGTAAAGCATTTGATTACATCGACCACTCAAAATTGATCTCAAAATTAAAGTGTTTAAAAATTCCACCTAATATTTTAAATTGGATTATTGATTTTCTAACCAACAGAAAACAGCGAGTTAAGCTTTCAGACGACTGCTTCTCAGAATGGAGACCAATTTCATCAGGTGTACCGCAAGGAACAAAATTGGGACCCTAGCTATTTATTTTAATGATCGATGACCTGGAAGTCTCCAATGCAGATATGTGGAAATTTGTAGACGACACGACTGTGTCAGAAACAATTGAGAATAATCACTCCAGCAACATGTAAGAAACAGTAGATGCATTTTCACAGAACGAAGATAAATGCAAAGAAATGCGAATCTGTTTCAGACGCGATGATTACAATAAAGATATCCTACCTTTGATCATAAATGATAATGAATTAAAAAGTTGTTAAATAATTCAAACTACTAGGACTTAACATCACCGACGATTTAAAGTGGAATACTCGTGTGTCCAAGAGTATTAAGAAAGCTAACCAAAGACTTTATTTTATTGTCCAACTAAAACGAGCCAAAGTAGATACCTCAGCGCCAGTCCAATTTTACTGTACCATGATAGTCTGCCGATCTATTTCGATAATTCCGTGGAAAGAGTTCAGAAAAGGGTCATGTCGATAATTTCGGTTTTAAATAAAATACACTTTTTACAATGTAAATAATCATGCCATTCAGTCTTAGGACTGCAATGTGATTTTAATAAACAATCAATTATTATTATTATTATCATTATTATTGGATTCCTCTGAGCCCAATATTACAAAACATTTAAGTCGAGAATTCAATATTGGGCGAGACTGAAGGTCGAGCCTAAATATTTGGGCGAAGAGGAATCCAATAGGTGTTTTATTATATCGAACAAAATATCTTAACATGAAGATGTTTCTTCGCACGTAAACAGTCCAAAGGTTACTGCCCAATATGTAGCTGTCCTACATCGTAAAATATTGGGCGGCCACATGATGCTAATAGAGACGGTTGATTGGTGGATTATATGTGAGGGTATAATAAAGGCAAATATTCGGTTATGTCACATAAAATAGCTAAACGAAATATTAAAGCATAGTTTCACTAGCGACATAAGCATAAGCACAACATCAATATGAAAACAAAGCATGACTTCTCCCCTGGGACTTGCGAAGACAAAACAACGAGAATTTTTCTTTGTTTCTTCTTTTGTTCTGCTCTTTGCTTATGCTTGGACCATCAGGGCTCAAAATAACAGCCAGTCACCCGTCAGTGACCGGCCAAATTTGTATAACGCCGGTCATTTTGACCGGTCATATTACTTGCAATTAATTTTATTACTTCCATTTGAAGGAACTTAAAATGAGTGTTGTTGTGCTGTTGTAGACCCGTTTCATAATGTCTGATATATATTGATTTGAAGTGAACTATGCATGCTTTTCCTTTTTATGACAAATGTTCAAATCAGTACTAGCTGTATAGTGTAGAATATACTTTACATGTTTTATGTTGTGTTTTTTTGGGGAGACGGAGGGGGGTGTCGTGAAGTTTGACCGGTCACAATTGAAACTGACCAGTCACCATGACCGGCCATAGTCAATAAAGATATGGTCTGGAAACTCGGCAAACTTCAAAGCGGTTAACATTGTTAAAAATAATGAGCTGCGATTTATTTTGGACGGTACCTCACCGTGCACAAACCCTATGTTTTAGGTTTATTAATATTTAAAGTGCCACTACGATCAAATTTACCTATCGATATTTTTATAACTTATTTATAAAGCAGAGTTGCTAAATATTACTCGGTCGAAACCGTTTTGCGATTCGACGATGGCAAGTATTATTTTTCGTACTCCGAATCTGGAGTTGTTATGTCCGCCATTAATCGTTCATGTTCTTGACCAGCGTAACGAAGTGACGTCAGATTCTCAACGCGAAGACTCCACGTGGCTAATTCTTCAAGTAAATCAAGGTCGTTTTTTCAAGTAAATCAAGGGGCGGATCGCTGTGAAAACATATATGGATAATTTAAAAATATTACAATTTATTGGAAAGACAGTAAGTACGGACTGCAGACAGACGTTGAAAGATGGTGGATTACTTCGAAAAATACGTTGATTTACTGGACATTTGTTGCTGTCATAAGATAAACATGATCAACGCCAGAACAGTTCGAATACAGTCTGACTATTATTTTAAATATTAAAAGTGTTGAAAGCATTTATAGGGATTTCAGATTTCTGGTGTGGTTTCGGTCTCGACTTTTTATATTCAAACTGCATATTTCCAGATCTGCTACAGGTACTTTAATTCGAACAGTATATTGACCATTGGAGATGTTATTTTTGTAATTATTTATAGTCTGACAAATACAAATTAAAACTGTTGTTTAATAGTGTTTTGAGTTTTTATTACTTATTGAACATATTACTGTCTTTCCAATAAATTGTAATATTTTTAAATTATCCATATACCGAGTATGTTTTCACAGCGATCCGGCCCCCCGGATGATATAAGCGAGAATAAGCCAGGTTACAAAATAATCCAATATCCTTGGAGTCACGTGACCAGCCTTTACCACCACTCCCATCCCGGCATATGTACTTCTAGTACGTATTCCATATAAGGAAGTGACCGACGAGCAAATAGAAGGCATTGACGAACAAATACATGGCACTCGTACCAGCCCGCTGGATGTGGGATTATTAACACGTTACGATATGTTCGATTATCCGCTCTTTTTAAGAAAACTACGTTCGCTAGCAGGATAAGCTGTACGCATATTGTAAACAGATAATTTATCTTTGTTTTAATATATATTGTAGCTTTGGGAGTTGATTATTTCTCAAGAAAACGTTCGTCGAAGACAGCCGTGTTTTTGTTTACAAGATGGTATCCGTATTAGGAAAATTATATTTTGGCATGTTCGATTATCCGCGCTTTTAAAGAGAACTAAGTTAGCTAACGGGATAAAGCTGTACGTATGTTGTAAATAGATAATTTAACTTTCCTTTGATATATTCTATAGCTTTGGGGGTGGTTTATTTCTCAAGAAAACGTTTGCCAAAGGGTTAGGACCTTTGTTGTTTTGGGGTCGGTCACAATCCAATTAACAAGGAGGCTGGTACGAGGGTTGAACGTGTCAGCTATTTGCTCGTTAATTCACTCTATTTGCTCGTCAATGCCTTCTATTTGCGCTTCCTTATAAGGAATACGTACTAGATACCCCTATCCATCCCGGGCGCTCCCTCCCCGGGCACTGAGAATACCCTGGGTATGAGGTTGGTTTATTATATGGCATGGCTTTTTTAAACAACATACGTTTTGAGTGACAGAATCGTCATTTTCAATCTTGTTCTTGTTCTTGTTCTTATATTCATGATAGTAAGACTCTTTTAGTAAGACTTATTGTTCATCGTCCGACTCGTACATGATTTAGTGCTTAATTTACTAAATTCGTTCAATTTTTGCTGCTTTTCAAAGTTTTCTATCGTCGTTCGGCTCCTTTGTAAACAAAATGGTTGACAAAATCCGTAATCTGCCGGTCCATTACGGGAAATAACGACGTGTCTCAACCAATCAGAGCACGCAATTTCACTGGAAGTAGCATGTGCCATATAATAATGAGGATTAATCACCCAAAACCTTATTATGGTAATTCACATATACTCCAAGTGGTAGATATAGTAATATTAATAATATCCAGGAGAGTTCGTCTTAAAATAGAGAAAGGAGCGGAAAGTAGAGAAATAACATTTCTTCCAGAATGGAAAAATATATTTTCATGGCTTATCCTTAATCAGTCCTAAGGAGCAATGAAGTCATAAGTCACATTAGCACATTATGTGCATCGAAATTAGACTTTTTAGCCTCGTTTGGAAGCAAAGATTCATTAGAATTACAGACACACAAACGAGGCCAGAAAGGCTAATTTATATGCACATAAAAGAATAATATTGAAATCGGTAGCTATTATGAAAGTTGTTTATGCGTCATTACATCATTGTTATTATCAATCACGCGCGGTATAAACTACACTAGGTTTGGGCCCTGTGGTGAACATTCTCCTATATGCGACCATCTTCAATAAGTCACCACTTACTCCTGACCCGCGGTGGTCGCTTTAACTCTTTCCTGTCCGGCACACTCAAAAGGGGTCATAGAAAACCCCGAAGTCGTCAATCGAAAAACACGGCACACAGTAACGCAAGATTAAAAATTGAAATTCGACAAGCGCCAGGGACATGAGATCCACTCACACGCCAAATTTGTTTTGATTTCGTAAACAACTCTGCGATTGGTGGCATTTTGAATTTTCATGATGCTATGCGGGCGTGCAAAATGGTCTTTTCTAGAAAATGGAAGTTTTTCAACCTGATTTATGATAATTAATGCTAATTTATATTAAAATGATGTGTCTTGTTCGGAAAATTCAAGAGCATTGGTAACGGTCGGTTTATTGGGCTTTCAGAAAAGGTATAGGTTTCGCAACAGTTATGGATATTTCTCGAGATATCAATAGAACACAGAGGTAGTTCAATTTTGGATGTTTTTCAGCCGGACAGGAAAGAGTTAAGCAGTAATAACAGGTAAACTGAAAATAATCGAAGAAAAAGCGTCAAAGGAAAAGCAGTTTATTAAATGTTGAATTGAAAATAATCAATGTAATAACAGTCTAACAAAGTAAAATTGAAATTCGACAAGCGCCAGGGACATGAGATCCACTCACACACCAAATTTGATTTCATAAACAACTCTGCGATTGGTGGCATTTTGAATTTTCATGATGCTACGCGGGCGTGCAAACTAAGTCTTGTTGGAAGAAATAAATAGTTATTTAGTAAATTTATTAGGTCGACAGTGAGAACATTTCCCTCAGTCTTTTGCATCAGTCGTTACATTCAAGACTTTGGGAAACCATTTACAAGTAACCAAGCCTGGAAATAATTATTTTCGCTGTATCTGTCAGAATGACCAGCACAAATGATTAAATGAATTTGTAACGGACACACAAAAAAATTTACCTGTCACGGTACAACTTAGCGTAATGTCTAAAAACTAAGTGTAACATCTCAAAACTTAGCGTAACGTCTCAAACCTAGCGTAATATCTCAAATCTTAGCTTAACGTCTCCAGACTTAGCGTAACGTCTCCAAACTTAGCGTAACGTCTCACAACTTAGCGCAACGTCTCACAACTTAGCGCAATATCGTCGCAGAGAAAGATGTCGAATTTCGTACCCGATCATCAATTTTATTTTACAAAGCATGAATGTGCATGTTTACATATGTGCACTGGTGCACGTAACAACAGCATTAACAATAATGATAAAAAAATCATTAGCTCATTGCTTGACAATTAATTCTCCACACATTTCCCGTGTTTACATTGATTTATATACCACAGCTCGGCAGCGTCAGGGGCGGATTAACCTATGGGCAACTGAGGGCCCCGAGCTTCTGATGAGGGCCCAGCTCAAATTTGAAACGCAGGGAAAAAACAGACCACAAAAGCAAAAAATCATTTAAACAATTAAAAATCCTGAAATATTTTACAGAATATAGATCAGAATATAGATCAGTAACAGTAATCAGTAACAGTATGCCTATTGTCTAATGCAGTGTATCTACGGATTTAACTTCACAAAGTAAAAGAACAAAATTATTATTTTAAATAAACCCCAGACTCAGCAGTCAATATTTATATTAGTAATTGATAAACGATAACTGTTCCGATGCACCGTAGCCCCAGAGACTGGGGTGCAACCTGCTAAATTTGCCTCAGGGGTCCTTAATCCGCCCCTGGGCAGCATGAATGAAAATCACGTCAGAAGCAAGGCAGAGGCAAACAAATAGTGAAATAACTTTTTCTTTCATTGTGAAATTCCTCCGCTTTGAAAGTAATGAATCCAATTAATAAAACGGCTTAGCTTGATCTGTATGCATTGCTACAGCGTTAGAGGTCAAAGGTCACATAGATCCAAAAGGGTTAACATTGAGCACGTGCGTCGTTAGAACGCATTTCAAACTTTCTAGATCCACGTTTTCCTTTTGAGTAATGTCAACTGAAAAATATTATAAAGAAGCACTCTATACCCAAATTAAGAAAATTAGTATCAGGAAAAAAAGGGGGGGTGGCAATTGCCCCCTTGCTCCGCGGCCCCTGTTATTAGATAGTTTAGTGTCCAGCACGTCTGTATATTGTACTCATCATTTGTATTTTATTATCTTGCCCTACAGCTCTAAACTGTATAATAAGTTATATACATTTTACTTATTTAGAGATTAATTATGAAATTGCAGCAGGAAGCAACTCTACTCCTCAATCGAATAAAACCATCACCAAGAAATCAAGAATACAGCAAAACGCCCTCGTCAAGAAAATGTCGATAGTGATTCCAGTGTGTCCGCATGTTTCTCCAATATGCAGTTTTTATGATAACTGCAAATTGGATAAAGATGCAGAAGCATAAATCTCGCAAACGACCGCTGACCAGTTTAGCAATGAACTTTCTAGGCGCCCGTCTAGTCCTTGATTTAGCGAAGTGCAGATGTACCAGAGATCGTCAGCAACTTATCAAGTAATTTCACCCTGGCACTAGAGAATGGCATCTCGATCGAGTTGATTTCTGGTTTACGAAGGAACCAAATTCTAGAGTAACGGTGCTTACCGCTGGCCCACGGGTTGGAAAGAGCGTGTTTGTTGCTAAAGTTTTTCTCATAAACTTCGCAAACTTTAGCAGCAAACACGCTCTTTCTGTCGATTTTGCAGATTATCGTAATCCGCTAAAGATGCTGGAGTCTCTTGCAAGTTATTTGTATGAAAATATCCATGGATTTCAAGAAAAAACTCATCGAGCAGTTGGAGCGACCTCACTCAAGAGACAGTGTTCCAGATGCTTTTCGTGTGCTCCTACATTTTATTTTATTTTATTTTAATAATTTTATTGGATAACAACTTGTCACGAAAAAGACAACAACAAGAAATCCAAAAGAGAAAGCGCGAACGGGACTAAAAGTCGCATGCGAGGCGCCGCCCTGTTAGATAAAAATATACATGTAAAATTTGCACTATAGGACATGATCCTCTGTACGATCTGGGAGAACGGCAAACCATGCTGATCGTAATTGATGCTCTTGACGAGAGTGAAAGTGGAGGAAAAAGTGAGCTGTTAAAAGTTATATCAAAGGAGCTTCCAAAGTGTATCAAAGTTTTTTTATCACCAGGCGACCAGAATTACCAGTCCAGAAGACCTTGTGTCATTTGAAAGACCCAATGATAAAGATAATGTGAAAGATATAAGATGTTTCCTCCAAAATGTTCTCTCTATAGTTTCATGCCTTCCGAAGAACTTGTTAAAGCGAAGGCTCGTTTCCTTTTTCGTTTCGTATTCTGTCGGCCGTTCAAAAAACAGGAAAATAACAGGAAAGATAGATTTAGGCATTGTTCTTAGAGGTATCTCTGCTGTTTACATGGGTTATTTTGATCGCATGAAAGCAGAAATAGTGAAAGTGTATCCAAACATCGCGTTTATCGAACTTCTCAAGAATATTCAAAAGGTGAGCGAAAGCGTCTCCGCCCTGTTTCTTGTTTATGATGATAGTTTAACAGTTTTCCATAAAACTGTGGTGGACTGGCTTACTTCAGATAAATGCGAGGATCATATTTACAAAGTGGAATCCTATCGTGGTGATGAACATGCAAATAATGAGCTATTTTCTTTTGCTATGGCCGCAATAATTATGGTAAATGCGGACAAACATAGGTATTGACGTCATCTCGACAAAGTTCTATTGGAAAGAAAAAATGCGATATCGAAAAAGATTAAAGAAGAGTACTATACCTGCAATTTTGGAGTAAGGCACGGTGCTTATCTTGGAAATTGTTCTAATATGGACCAAGGTTAGTATGCTTGTACTATTATTATCATTAATTTTATATTTCTATGTGTTCATAATTTTAAATATTATTTTATGTGCGTGTAATTCAGCTTTTTTATGCTCATTACGAAGCAAAGATTATTTTGAATTACACACAAACTTTGATGTATTCATCTATGTACCTGTAAAGACCAGCTGTTATGGTCTAGTGTTTACCATGAGCTGGAAGACACAGGTTCAAATCCTGGGTCGGACCACCACTCCGGGTCTTAAAAATAATTGAGGAGAAAGTGCTGTCTTTGCAATAATATCAGCAAATGCAGGGGCGTAGGAAGCTTTCTAAACTTGGGGGGGCCGACCAAAGAAAATTTTTCGTTGTACCTGTCAGTGGCGAAGCTAGTCCCAAATGGGTGGTCATGATAACTATTAATCCGAGCACCGTATGCTCCCCCAAAAATTTTGTAATCTAGATTCCCGCAAATGGCATTTCCTGCATTCTGAGCGGTGATTTTTCAGCTCAGAAGTTTATAAAATTTCATATTTTGGACTGGTGGGCCCCAAGTAGGCCCCAAACAATGGCACACCCTGCTCTCCCGCTGTGAGCAGTGGCCTCAATCACGCCGCCCCTGGGAACCACTGACAACATATTATTGCAATGATCCATGAGTTCGACATGGACATTCTAGACGTTTTTTTTCAACCGCGGGTACCTTTTAGCCTCAATCATTCCGCGATTTCTGCCGCTCTGCTTAGTCAAAAAAGAAAGCCTACTAGAGTATAGCCTGATTATCAGACGGTACCGTGTTCGCTCACTCCACCTCCCCGCGGAGGTGGAGTGAGCGAACACCGTACCATCTGATAATCAGGCTAACTAGAGTAGGGCTGCGTAAACTTGAGAAATATTAGTACTTTAGTTTAGTAAAACACTCGGGTTAACATTCAAAGATATTGTGATTATTTTTTTTAATTACTTCTATGACAGTTTAACAGAACATTAATAGGAAGATGTTGTTTTCGAACTTCTACTTTCGAATTCAATTTTTTTGCTGCAATTTTTCTTTCAAATGCAATTATTATTGGGGGGGCCGAAAGCTATTCCGGCCCCCCCTTTTATAATATTGGGGGGGCCGCGGCACCCCCGGCCCCCCTGCTTCCTACGCCCCTGAGCAAATGGTAACACTTCGGGTCTTTTCGGATAACGACCTTAAATCGTAGGCCCTCGGAACCCCAATAATTGGGCTTCTAGCCTGTTGGGTATTCCGTTCACCTAAGAATGATAAATCTAATAAACTAAACTAAAAGTGCTATAAGCATTTGCTACAATATCAATTCAGTAATGTACAGTAATATATAAGTTATTTAATAAATAAGTTATTTACATCATGATATCTAAAGCTGTTAAACTAAAAACTGCATGCCTATAATTTTTCTAACAATATTTACTAAACAATCTTTCATTAAAATATCTTTATCGAGGAGTGCTCCATTCACATACGAGTCATTTTCAGAGAGGCCTGTTCTATAAGCAGTCTGACACAGATCATGAAGAAAACTATGATGCCTTTATTAGCGCGCGAGCATGTCACGTGATAATGATGACACTAAAATACACGTTAGAAGAACAATTAACAATGATATAACATCTCCCTTTGAAGATAAAAATAAAATATCAAATGAATGGATTGTTCAATATATATATTAATTGCTGCGCAGCGGGCAAAAAATCTTGACTCGCTTTTCAACCACAATCCTTTGCACATGAATCGGGATTATCTATTTATCTTTCACACTTCAATCGCCGTTGTCTGTGCCACAGTTGCAAGGCGTTGCAAAGCTTTTGACATATCTCACTTCCTTTTCCTTTACATTCTTTTATTATTGTTACTTGATCCTATATTGTAATAGCATAGTTATATAAGCTGAGACATGTAAATATAATTAGTTACTCTGAAGAGCCTGAAGATGTTACTAGTTAAGTGACGAAACGTTAGTCTAAATAAATTTTCTTAAAATGTTCAATCCCGTGTTTTAATATGGCGTTGCGGAGAATTATTTGCTGGGCAATTATTTTTATATTACCATATAATACCATCTATGTATGAGCTTCATACTGTACATAATGTTACTCGTCAAAGGATTGAATTCGAAACCATGTCCATACGCATCACAAATGTGAAGGGGGTCATTATAAACAGATTACCGTGTTTCCTTGAATAAACGCCTCCCTCGAATAAACGCCGCAGGAGAAACAAAAAATATTATTAAACGCCGCCCTTGAATAAACACCGCACTTTTTCTCATCGATGCGGCGTTTAGTTGAAGCATTCATAATTTTGGAGCTTGAGTACTTTCCTTTAAAAAATATGACACCATTAAATCTAAAGCAGTTTAGCCTCCGATGTCGAAGAGGCATACCCCATTCTTCAGCTGTTAGATGGACCACGAAGGAGACAGTGACATTGATATAGAATGAGAAAAGTGACATGAGTGCTCTAGTCACCAGAAACTTAGCCATTACCTAAGACAGTGAACGGTTCAATTTATATATATATATATTTAAAGACATATAAACTTTATTTTTTTGGGATAAGTGTTAAAATTGGTTATGAATTTGAATTAAACAATAAATTCACAGTTGATGTTAAAAAATTTACAATAAACGCCGCCCTTGAATAAACGCCGCCCTCGAATATAGACGCCGCACCCGCAATACGAAAAATTTAATAAACGCCGCGGCGTTTATTCAAGGAAATACGGTAACTGAGTCATATGCAATAATTTCAATATTTTGTAAGTGATTGGCAGTTTACCGTTATCGTTCAGTTCTCATTAAAAACACACAAACAATTGCGTTCAATTCGCCTTCCTTCTCCACTTTGCCTTAATTAAATTCACCCAAAATAACCTCAGCATAACTCAGAATACCCCCTTCTGTTGCCTTACTCGGGTTCAGGTCTCGACATTCGGTTGTTCTCAGCACTCCAAAATTGCACAGCACTCTGCGCAGCACTTACTACCAATTGGTAAGCTAGTTAAAGTTATGTAAACCGTTCAACGATATCTTGCCGGTTTCTTAATAACTCGTCCATGTCTTGTTACAACGACACTTCATGGTGTTGGTTGGTTGGTTGACAGCCGATTGGGATGTGGCCAAGGTGGACTCCTTTCTGGGGGTTGTGTGGTATTGTGGGTGCCGGCTCGACAAGATCATTATCATACTCATTTTGAATGTGGAATTTGTCCTTGCAGGGTAAAAGGTGGCGACTATTGCGTCCTTTGTCGTCGAGGACTCGATACGAGCGTGGCTCAGGGCACTTTTCAATTACTTTCCCCCAGTTGGTTCCATTGCTTATCTCCCCGGATACGTATGCGGACGATTGTACCTGGTTTGATTTCTGGCAACTAATGTTGATCATAGGAACATTTGACTTTCTCTTGGGAATTCTTCAGCTGACGAGGAGATAGACTTGAGACCGGATTAAAGGAAGGCAAGGTGGTGCGAGGTTGACCATTGTCTCCTGGTGTTGTGTTAACAATGATATAACAAGGCCCTCACTTACAGAATTAATAACCCTATCATGAACCATGACGTTAGAAGAATACATAGGAACATAAGTTTGTTATCTGTTTACCAATCCTGCATGCTATCTGTTTATCAATCCTGTTATCTGTTTATCAATCCTGCTATCTGTTTATCAATCTTGCTATCTGTTTATCAATCCTGCTATCTGCAGTTTATCAATCCTGTTATCTGCAGTTTATCAATCCTGCTATCTGCAGTTTATCAATCCTGTTATCTGTTTATCAATCCTGTTATCTGTTTATCAATCCTGTTATCTGTTTATCAATCCTGTTATCTGCAGTTTATCAATCCTGCTATCTGTTTATCAATCCTGCTATCTGTTTATCAATCCTGTTATCTGCAGTTTATCAATCCTGCTATCTGCAGTTTATCAATCCTGCCATCTGTTTATCAATCCTGCTATCTGTTTATTAATCCTGCTTCCTTCATCAGACCTGCTATACCCAAGATTTAAACCATTGTTTGATTGCGGGATTAATTTTAATAATTTCTGTTATTTAATAATTTCACCATAGCCCGAGGTGCGAATAATCAAAGGTTATAATATGACACAATAAATATATAAGTCATGACTACGTTCTTCATATTATTTCAAGAGGCAAGGTAGGAATCTTGTTTTAAATATAGCATTGTTCTGCTAATAGCCCGTGGACTGAGGACCTCTATCTTTCACTTTCGCTGCGCACATCTTGAAACTAATGATTTCTTAGAGTAACATGCCAATCCAAACAATCAATGTGGCGCCATGTGAAAGGAGACGTCATTCTGGCGATGACGTCATCCATAGTTAGGAAAAACGAACATTTTGCAAGTTCCAAAATTTAACAATACCATCAGATAGACCTGCATTAGAGGACAAAACAACTCTATTATGCTGATTACTTTCAGTCACTCGTTACTGAAATATCGCTGACCAAAGTTTAAAAAAAATGATGAGTCAGCATTTTAAAGCATTTTTATTTACTTTGTATCTCTATTTAACAATTAGTCACCGAAGTCGAGGTGATTATCGGTGAATATTTACCGAGCCGCGAAGCGGCGAGGTAAATATCACCGATAATCACCGAGACTGAGGTGACTAATTGTTTTAGTAGAAATTCACAGGTGACTATCAGAGAGAAACAACTGAAAGAAAGCAATGGGAAATGTTTTAATTATTTTATTTGTTATTTCCGGAAGTCGCGCATCGTGAGATCACATGATTTTACGTAATCAACATTCAACAGAATATTAAAACGAACAACATACGAACGTGCTATACTCTTGCAAGTGGATGTTTTTCTGAACCGTATCACCGCTATTTTTCCTTCACTGACGGAGCTGCTTGAGGTAGGAACTAAAACTTAGTGTTTTATTAGCCTCCTTGAATAAGTAATACTGTCACAGATTGAAATTTGTTTGTACGGAGGATGACGGTCAAGACTGCAGCTCGGACTGACAACAACTGACTTGTTTTTTGTTAAAACGGCAGTCTTTTTTCGGGCAGAAACGTAAAACATTGAAAAGAATTTGTTTATATCTTCGACAACCATGCTAATAAGCTTTCAAATATTGTCTTAAATGTTTGTGGTTCAAAGTATTCTGTTAAATAAAGTTTTTTTCACAAAATTACTTGTTGTTTTGATCGTGTCGCCGATTGCCGTCGACACCACCATCAAGAGTTTATAGCTATAAAATTAGGAAAATTCTTATATCTTACCTCGAAAACGTTTAACTCTATATTTAGTTGTTTCTTTTGTTTGTTTTTGAATAGTATTTTCTTTAGTTTTATTCGCTTTTTCGTACGTAATATCGATAAATCGAGAAGTCGCCATTTTTAAATCGCTGAAAATGTGATAGTCACCTCGCGCGAGGTGACTATCACAAAATAGGTCGTCCATCTCGACCAATCACGGCACGAGAAACTCTATAGTCACCTGTCAATTTCTACTAATTAACAATTAGTCACTGAAGTCGAGGTGACTATCGTTGAATATTTACCGAGCCGCGAAGCGGCGAGGTAAGTATAACGATAATCACCGAGACTGAGGTGACTAATTGTTTTAGTATATTTCAGGCTTGAACTGAATATTCAATTGAGAAGTTTTAAATAGACAGTTTGAACTGTGTTATGCTCGATGTTTTCTCACGCTTGACAGCTTTCAAAAACACACTACGATCAAAACGGACGTACAAATACAAATAATTATACGATAAACAACTTCCTTACCCTTAGACAGTTCTATCTTGAGAGAAACCTGATATATACAATGTCTTTATGCTAAGTTTTTGAGCCTTTTCGACGATTTTTTAGTTATAATAATATAGTCGCCATTTTGATAAAAAATTCGTCGTGTTTTAGAAACCATACATCAAAATGATGATTCATAGAGGGGACTGGAACGAATAAATATAGTCTGGTTACAAAAAAGACTCATAATCTCAGATTTACTGGCCAGTCAGCCAATCAGAGCTCGTTTAAGCTCAGAAATTATACTAAAAGTAGTTAGTTGGAACTCATTTTTGTTTTTTCTAGTAAAGCTTCTATACAGGAGAAGAGCTTAAAATATTTCTATCGCATTAGTACCTTAAATTGGGCGCTCCAATGTGTGCATCAATGCAAAGTTGATTCCTCTCTGAATGGGAGTCAGCCGATTATTGAAGCGAGTAAAAATTCAAGTTTTCTCCGCGCACTAAACCATCCAATAGGAAGACAATAAACTTAGCTAATTATGTCTTCATTTCTGGCACAAATATTTCAAAAGTTCAGTTGCAAAGCGTCTTTGTGCTACAAAATCATGGGTTAGTTGTTCTCTTTTCTAGTTGTGCTCAACTATCCATTGATGCACAAATTGGAGCGCCCAATTTAAAGTACTAATGCGATAGAAATATTTTAAGCGCTTCACCTGGATACAGTCTCTCAACAGAAGCTTTACTAGCATAATAGAGTTGTTTTGTCCTCTAATGTAGGTCTATCTGATGGTATTGTCAAATTTTGAAATTTCCAAAACTATTGATGATGACATCGCCAGAATAACGTCGACACCTTGATTGTTTGAATTGGCATGTTAGTGAATGGAAATACATACGGTGTTCATATTTCAATGTTCTGATAATACATTTCACATTACGCAGTCCAGCAGTAGTGGTGAAGAACGAGATGTTCGCGCATTTGGATGGCTACATCAAAGAAAACCGACTCGATCATAAACTAAGTATAGGTTAAAAACCGAGAAGCGAGGCTTTAAGCCAGATATAACCCGAGGGGCCGCAGGCCCCGAGGGATTAATCTGGCTTAAAGCCGAGGTTCGAGGTTTTTAACCGACTTAAAACAAGATTGAAAGAGGTTTTGAAGCCCCAAGGGAAAAGATTATCGATATATTCATAATAGGTACGAAATTTTCTTGTTTGGTGCAGTGCTTCTGTTGTGAAGCGAACAAAGGATATTCTTAGGTCGAATGCACGGGATTTTATGAAATAAAAAGACTCCAAAGCAACGTTTGAATAAAAGTTTATTACAGAACTTCAGAAGTAAGGTGAATATATGTACGGACTTCTACAAGTTTGTTTGAATGATTAGCATGAATAATGTTATAAATAATGTTCGAGATTCTTACGCATACGCATTGATTTAGTATCACTCCCACATTTTATATTGAACGGTCGGTGTCATAAAGTACTGACTAAACTAACAATTTCACCTGAGATAGGCGAAACCTTGCTCTCCTTCTCGTTTGGGATCGCTACCAGTGTACTCTACTCGTGAAAGTTGTGGCAGGGTCCTATGAATTTGGGTATTATAATTCATAGGGATTGTATATATAGTCCCTGCCATGTATGTCAATCAGCTAATCATTCATTGTTAATCCCTATTTCCCCCGAGACAATTCAAAAGCCGCCGCCTGCTTTCATCTATTGTTCTTGATAGGTTTATTAGCCATATATATATAAGAACATATAAGAACCTATCCCAGGTTGATTGGGTAAAATGTAGGTTCTTGTTAGCGGGTTTTACTGTATCGCAACTTTTAAAGCTTCTCACTATTAAAATTGAGTATGCTCTTAAATATTTCTATTTTATGGGCGCTAAGCTTTATAATGATTTGCCTTTCGAATTACGGTAGATTGAGAACTATACATCCGTATAGTTGTTATTTGAGAATAAGATTACTGAATAATTTTAATCTATGAACTTTTATTGAACTGTTATATAATTTTTAATAATTACATAATGTAAATATAGTTTGTTTTTTAAATTGTATTTCCTCTTTTTTAGCCTTACGGGACACACGTTGATTACAGCTTTTAGTTGAAGTGTACATCCTGTATAAATATTTGTATTATTATTGGGATGATGTTTTTTTAGTATAACCATAGAAAATATATAGCAAAGTGAAAAGGTGGTAAACTGCCAAGTATTTAGTGACGAAATACTGACGTTTCGAGCGTAGCCCTTCATCTTATTCTGATGAAGGGCTCCGCTCGAAACGTCAGTATTTCGTCACTAAATTCTTCGCAGTTCACCACCTTTTCACTTTGCTATATATTCAAAACACTGTCTACGCAGCACTTTTTTACTACTCATAGAAAATATAGCCGGGGGTTCGGTTCGCCACTAATACGTATTCAAGGAGGTTCTCCCATCCAATGAAATTCATTCGCATCCAAACATCCTGTGACACGTACAAATTCAGCTATTGGCCGAGAACTATCACTGATTGGAACAACTTAACACCTGAACTGCTGGCAAGAAGTACCGTAAACAGCTTCAATATAGCTCTCAGTGATTATATTTATAAATCACTGTAGCTCGTGGCCAGCCCATTCTATATTATTTACAGTGTTTCCACTTCGCAGGAAATTTCCTGATTTTAGGAAATCCTGATTTTAGGAAATCCTGACTTGAAAAGGAAATTTTCAGCAGGGCCCAAATACTAAAAAAAACAATTGGCAGAGCAAATGGGCAATCATCTTGATCTTGCAGGGCAGTGCAGTCGGAGGCTAGGAGAGAAGCTACTTAAGGTAATCTACCTATGGGCTTCATCTACACGATTTTACAAACGGGTGTTGCCTAAAGTGTTAACCAAACCCTTGGCACGCGACAATTTCATTCCCAGAGTCTGCGCAGGCTCTGGGAACGAGATTGGCCGCGCGAGTGTTAGATTGGTTCCCAGACCCTTCTGTCAGTACTGGGCGCAAAAAATGGCGGCACTTGGCTAACCCGTGGGTTCAATATAGATAATTATAAAATAAGTCGTGTCTTAATATCAGGCTTTAGTATAAATTGACAAGTTTATATCACAAATCCTCAATTTTGATTGGCTATCGCAGGAGTTACTATCCGCTGATATAAACCTCTGGGGTAAAAGTCGCCTGATTTCGAAAGAATATTTACTTTTTTCCCATGAAAAATGCGAAATAAAAGTTATTTCTTGGGTTAGAAAGTTGTAAATTTATACTAAAACAATTAGACAACTCGCCCTTGTTTTCTATGAGCGATAGTCAACTCGGCTCCGCCTCGTTGACTATCTGCTCATAGAAAACGCGGGCTCGTTGTCTAATTGTTAAATATAACATGGATGAATTACGCCATCGTGATACGCCATCAATTAGACATCACGGCGCCATCATACGCAGTAAGGAGAATTTACGTGTTAATAAAAAAGATATTTGTACATTTTATTTGCTTTCTACGAGTTATTTTATAAAAGAAATAGAAAACATTTTTATCCGTGTTCCCATACGTTATATAAACACTCGTGGAAGTTTGGGAGAACTCGAAATCGCGTGGAAACACTCGCCCTACGGCTACGGGCTCGTGTTCCCACTATGATTTCTCGTTCTCCCAAACTTCCACTCGTGTTTATATAACAGTATGTAAACACGGAAAATGTTTTCTATTTCTTAACTGGAACGATAACTCGTAAAGCAAAAAGTTGCAGGCCCCTACGCGGTTTGCAGGTAGATTTCAGGCCCGCAGGAAAGGCTGGAATTCATTCTCTGCTTCAAGCACAGGCTTCCCAAGCTTGCGGCACATTTATTATTATGATATTTGACTCTTTATTTACGATCTATTTTAATGGACTTGCAACGGGAATTCATTCGATTTCGTTAAATCTGTGTAATTTAGTGTGAAATCTGGCGCAGTTGGGGCATTTACAGCGATCGGTTGCGGCACTTTTATTATTATGATGTTCGAGTACTTTATGTACGATTATTTTAATGGATTTGCAACGAACATCCGATTTCGTTAAAATGCTGGAATATTGCCATAAGTTAAGAAATAAAGTTCACTTTATTTCTTATGAAGTCGTAGTTGTTGTTTCTGTGTAATTTGGTGTGAAATATGGCGCAATTGAGGCATTGACAGCGAGTTCGGTATAACTACTCTCACGGCTCGGCGGTATATCGTGGTTTAATATAAACACAATCGAATACGATAATCACACGCGGTTTTCACCTACAAAGAGCTATTTATATAGACCAATATGGCATCGGCATATTTCCCGTCTCTAGCTGCAAGTTTGTCAAGCGACTTCGCGTCTTCGCCATTTCCAAAGCCAATTTGCAATGTTTCGATCAAATTTGCAGAGTTTCGACACACGATTTTGCAGGCTCTAAAATTTCCATTTATCGCCTTCCCATCAACCATTGCTTTTTATCACCTTCCCATCAACCATTGCTGGCTGCCCACTCCCGATTAAGAGCCTGCAGCCTCGTACCCAGAAAACGCGTGTAAACATGAAGCGAAATCAACAAGCTCAGAAAGAATACCGAGTGACTTCGATCTCGACTATCCCGCCAAAGTTGATATTAGATTGCAAATGGGAACAATTAATTTGGGTTGGGAACAATTAATAGGGAGAAAAAAAGAAGAAAAAAGCGCACCCTCATTTACTTTTTGAGTAAGTTCTGATGAGAAACCGGTATATTTTTTTAAAAACATCCACGTTAAAAACAGAGAACAAAATGAACCAAAAGCCATATAATAAATGTCTTATTAACCTCGTTTGCTTGGTCTGTACGGTAAAGTATTTGCCTTCGGTTTTTCGCACAGACCTCGCGCGCCTTCGGTGCTCAGTCTGTACGAAAACCTAATTTACCGTACAGACCTCGCACTCGGTTAATAAGTCTTTATTATTTCAACACAATAGAATTACAGCATAGCTGTTGTGGTCGTGCATAACTAATAAAATATATATACAAAGAGAAAATAAATCACATATTACAAATTATAATCCTTAGGACTGACCTTATAATACTCTAGGAACCTAGTAAACTAACGAATTAAATAAATAAATCTAAATTTTTAAAGACAACTTTTTAACTAAACTTTTTAAACTAATCAAATCATTAATAGCTCTAACATTATTATCAACCGAGTTCCATAAAGAAACTGCCTTAAATGTTATTGATTTTTTCATATAATCGGTCCTTGGTCTAGGCATAACAAATGTTAGTTTCCTTCTAAAATTATACTTAAAATCAGCTTTTACAAACAAAGAAATTACATGTTCCGGAGTTTGACAATAAAAACTCTTGTGAGCTAATATAATAAGCCTAGTAGAAAGCATATGATGCAAAGTGCTCCAATTTGTGCGACAAAGCACTTCATTACTGGGAGTGTACCAATCAAGACCGTAAATAATCTTAGCTGCCCTTACATGAATGTTCTCCAATGCATCAAATAGTGTTTTGGCACATGAACCCCAGAACAGGAGGCCGTAAGTAACAGATGGTAAAATAACTTTAAAATAAAAATCAATTCACTGTAGTTGGAAATTTAATTAGCTTAAATGTCTGGAATTTGGTCATACATGTATAATGACTTATCAGAGAATGTTATGTAATATATGAACAACGACAGCGAGTGTTTCACCGGGATATCCAAACACGAGAAAACAATGTATGAAAACACGAGCGCGAAGATCTCTAAGTTGCTTGGAATATCAAGTGATCAAGCTAAGAGGTGACCCAGTCACGGGATGAGTTCGCCGAGTTGATACGGAAGCGTTTCAATTCGCCTCTGTGATGACAACGTTCATTGTTGGAGGAAGATACAGGACAGGAGCACGAGTGTTTTTGTTAATTGTTTTCAAGTGTTTGGATATCTCGGTGGGACACGAGCTGGAGTTGTTTAAATAGCTTCTTAAATGAACACAAGTATAGGTTATATATGATTGGATGATATTCTCTCATGGGATGGTTATGTTAATAGTTGAACACTACTACAATACATATTTGATCGGCATACGTAATTAGGATATTTGAGGAAGATCATTAGGATATTTGAGGAAGATCACTAGTGATCTTCCTCAAATATCCTAATTACGTATGCCGATCAAATGTATTGTAGTGTTCTGGGACACGTGTTTGACTTAGTTATCCAAATGCATTAATCCCGTGACTAGATGGGTCTTTATTATTGGATAATTAGCTCATGAATTATTAATGAGTTTGAGAAATATATTTGCCTTATGAAATGAAAACACTAAGTAACATGTGAATAACATGCATGTGGACATGTTTCTCCCACAACACCAAACTTCTTGATTTTAAAGGATTTTGTTTGAGAATGAAAGTGATACCGCACAAACTTCTCATTATGTAAGTCATTTATATAATGTGACGAAATTCCAGATATTTGCATATCAAACCAACTGAAATATTTCAAAAACAATGCAAAGAACCCAAAATCTTCAAAATAAGTTACTTTATCATTTTAAAAGTTCTTCCTCATCAGACAATAATTTTTGGCGATGTTGAAAATTTCAGTGGAAAATTTAACCACCCCTGCACTGACAGAGCTGTATCATTACTTATAACTATAGATTTGCGTATATTGCATTCAAATCGCTGAATTTGCCTACAATGTCTTTCAACAAGCCATTAGCCTAAGTAGCCCGATTGGGTATTAACATCGGCAAGGAAGCTTGAGAGTTGAGTCTCCTTTCGGGCGACTGCTGAGCGAGTTGAAAACTGGCTATAAAGTCAGTTACAAAATGCCGCTTTGCGTTCACACGGTACCCGGATTGGAGTTGCGTGAAAACGTCACTTTATTAAACCGGTTTGAAAACAATCCCTATAAAAGGTGAGGCATGAATACGGAACCCTTCCCTTGGCGATATCATGTGAATAATAATTGCCGTCACTTTTTTTTTTCTCCCTTCTGTGTAATTTTCATAAGTTTGAGGTTTTAATATCTGTATGAACACATGGAAACTATGCCTTTTAAATTTCGCAAGGGCAACGATAAATTATTATATTGTTACGAAAGACTGTATGATATCGGCAAATTTTCTAAAGCAATTGTGCCATCCGGTGCATCCGCCATCTTCTGAACTCAAACGTTTCGCACTACACATGGTGTACTAAAATAAACATGGTTAAATAGCGGTTGGCATGCGATTTTTTTGGCATTTGTTTACGTTTTAAATATGCACGTTCGTTTAGGGGCTGCTACTTCGTGTACCGGACACAAATATTACATCATTGAAATATTTAGATGCAGTGTGCCAACGAATTTTGGAAATTCACTGGCAACTATATTGGCATTGCCTCAAACTTTGTGACTATGGGATACGCATCTACTTTCTTTCAGCGGAGCGCCAAATACCGCACTTTATTTTCCCCACAAACTGGGGAGCTCGAGAGTCGGTAAATGCCCTTCAAATGCCGGGGGGGGGGGGCATGGTCACGCTTGGAATTGATCGAGACATAAATGCTGACTGAATGAATAGATATATACTATTGTTTTGCTAATAACTGAAAGACGTGCCGGAAGTCAGATTTTGGGTAGATGTGTATACATGTTAAATAATGAATAATGTTAATATGGTCGCCAGTACACTTTGGTGTAGCCATGTCTTTGAAATCGATCAAGTAAAATATATTACCACACAACAAGCGCTCTGATTGGTCAATACCCGTGTTTGGATAAGAGTATAAACACGGGAATTTTGAGGTCGATCTTGTACACACAAAAAGCAAATCATGCCGGCCCATCATCGTTTTTAAACATTTATTAACATTTTATACATATGCACAATAACTATAAATAAAATATAGCAATCTTCCCTGTTAATTTTCACAAGATTTTGCAAAAATAGGCCGAAATTATAAGTATTTAAAGCGGACAAAGCAACGCTATTCGGCGAACAAGAATTCCCGTATAATTTGTTAGGGCGTCGTTTACCTTTGAAAGTTTCAATAAAACCCAAAAACAGAACACTTTTATAGATATAGTCCACCAAGAGAACATGGAAAAGGTGTAAAATGTTTATTTTACCTCATCGGTCAGGATATTCACGAAGAAACCATATTCATTTTGTTCTTGCAACAAAACATCACTGAACAACACTTCGACAGTGAGATAAAACCACAAAAAGATTCTCTGTTGTAGAATATGAAGGCTAGGCAAACTCACATCACTTTACATCTGCAGCAATGCAACATAAAGTTAAACGGCATATTTTCGCGATTAAATCCATCTGGAAATATCTTTTTCATCTTTCTAAGCAATAAGCATGTTTTCCTTATGTTTTTCCCACTTCAAAATTATTTTTGGCTGTCTGCTGTCGTCAGTATCATAAATCATGATAGAAAACCATCCATGATTGGCTGATTAGCTTTGAAGAACATGAAAGACATCCCCGATTGGTAGTTGATGGTTTTTGGGAGAATTGCAATGTTGATCTAATTATATTAATAACTTTATTGATATTTCTCTGTGGTTATTTTATAAAAGAAATACCTAATGGTTTTCCGTGTTTGGATTTAAAAAATACCTAATGGGTTTCCGTGTTTGGATAACGTGATCCAAACACGCGGGATGTTGCGAGACTTGAGAAAAGCGTAAATTATCGGCTCGTGTTTTTAGCTTTTCGAAAGTCGAGCAACATCCCAAGTGTTTGGATCACGTTATCCAAACACGGAAACCCATTAGGTATTTATTTTATAAAATAACCACAGAGAAATATCACTAAATGTTATTAATATAATTAGATCAACATTGCAATTCTCCCCAAAACCATCAACTACCAATCAGGGGAGGTATTTCGTGTTCTTCTAAGCTAATCGGCCAATCATGGATAGCTTTCTATTGACGCTGACGACAGCAAAGAGCCGAAAATAAGTAAAATCGGTAAAAACATCAGGAAAACAGCTTGGAAAGATGAAAAAGATATATTTCCAGATGGATTTAATCACAAAAATATGCCGTTTAACTTTATGTTGGATTGCTGCAGATGTAAAGTGATGTTGTGAGTTTGCCTAGCCTTCATATTCTACAACACAGAAACTTTTTTGTGGTTTTCTCTCACTGTCGAAGTGTTGTTCGGTGAATTTTTGTTGGCTACAAGAACAAAATGAATGGTTTCTTCGTGAATATCCTACCCGACGAGAGGTAAATTAAACATTTTACACCTTTTCCATGTTCTGTTGGTGGACTATGTCTATAAAAATGTTGTCTTTTTGGGTTTTATTCAATGGTTTTCTCTCACTGTCGAAGTGTTGTTCGGTGATTTTTTGTTGGCTACAGGAACAAAATAAATGGTTTCTTCGTAAATATCCTGCCCGACGAGAACTAAAATAAACATTTTACACCATTTCCATGTTTTCTTGGTGGACTATGTCTATAAAAGTGTTGTCTTTTTGGGGTTTTATTGAAATTTTCAATAAGGTAAACTTCGCCTTCATAAATTATACGGAAATTCTCGTTCGCTTTAGCGTTGCTTTGTCCACTTTAAATACTTATAATTTCCTATATATTTTCGGCCTATTTGTGCAAAATCTTGTGAAAATTAACAGGGATCAGATTGCTATATTTTATTTATAGTTATTGTGCATACGAACTATGTAGAATGTTAATGTTTAACGATGATGGGCCGGCATGATTTGCTTTTTGTGTGACACGACCTCAAAATTCCCGTGTTTGGATAACCTGATCCAAACACGGGTATTAGCCAATCAGAACACGCGTAGCACACTTGTTATTTCATAAACTCTGATCCAAACACTTGGGATGTTGCTCGACTTTCGAAAAGCTAAAAACACTCGCCTAGCGGCTCGTGTTTTTTTACGCTTTTCTCAAGTCTCGCAACATCCCGCGTGTTTGGATCAGAGTATCCAAACACGGAAAACCATTAGGTATTTCTTTATTCCTAAATACCATATCGTTTGGTGGAAATAACCTTTATCTTATATAAGCAATTTTATTTAAAAATATTACTATTAACCCCTGTCCCAGAAATTACTTCATTGCATGATAATGTCTATAATTTACAATATAGCAATATTCTACATATTGTACAATATTTAACAAATAGATTCCATTTTGCCGTTGTCTGTTCAGTTATAGATGCACAGGTGACGTCAGAACGTGGTAAGAACAAAAAAGTGGCCCACGAGACGATAGTCGCGCGAGTATAGGTCACTGACGTATGTTCTTACCACGTTCTGATGTCCTCTGTGCATCTATAACTGAACAGACAACGGCAAAATGGAATATATTTGTTTAATTGTTTTATACAATGAAAATTGAAAACAAACCATGGCATCACAACTGAGTTCTTGAAAATTAATCGTGGCGTGCCTCAGGGAACTGTTCTAGGCCCGATGACTATTTTCAATAATGGTAAATGACATTAAATCAGTAAATCCAATTAATGAACTCTGTAAATTCGCTGATGATATAACAATAGAAGTCCTGGGCTATGATGAGGATGATACAGGTACAGAAGAGGTAGAAAATATGAAATCATGGTCAGATGAAAACCGAATGGTGCTGAATATGAACAAAACATATGAAATGATTGTTCGTGGGAGAACATCGATACCTCTACCCAGTTGCATTCCGTCCATCAAACGGAAAACATGGCTCAAGATACTTGGAGTTACCCTTGAGGAAATACCAGAAAATTGGGATAGACACTTCGAAGAGATGCTCAAAAAAGCGAGTGGAAGAATGTACATTTTACGAGTGTGTAAATATTATGGTTTTACAACAAAGCAGTTAGAACTTCTCTTTCAGAGTTTAATAATGTCATTATTCACCTTTGGAATTGAACTTTGGGGAGGAGCATCCTATACTAAATACATCAGTCAGATTGATAAGTTTGTAAATCGTGCATACCGTAATAGGTACGTAACAGAGAAAACTAATTTTAGAGAAATAATAAATAAGAGAGACAAGAGGTTATGGAATAAAATATTAGATGATGGAAATAATGCATTAAGAGAACTTTTACCCAACAAATTAAATCGAACTTTAAGGCAAAGGGGACATGACTTTGAACTGCCTTTAGTGAAAACTGAAAGATTTAAAAAATATTTTGTAAATAGATGTATTTTCAATTTTATCTGGTGTATGATATTTTAATAATTTTTAACAATATTGTAGAATTTTACTAGTTTTATTAAATTATTGATGTAAATAACTAATGAAGAAAAATAGACTACATACCTTATTTTTTATAATTCCATGTAAACTCAGACGTGTGTTTCGAGTATTGATTAATAAAGACTATTATTATTATTATTATAAAAGGCTTATTAGCAACCTCGTACCCAGGGCATTTTGCCTCAACGGCGGAAGGTCGGCGAAAATGGCATTGGCTTGCATAATTTATTCATCTAAATCTGAATGCTGTCTTCAAATTTTACAGCAAATTAGAAGCGATAGCTTAATTCGCTGAATTGGATATATGCTTCTTCATACCTTTTGTAAGAGATAACCATGGTGTAGTGGATTATTAAGCTTGTTAGCTGCTTTTATGCCGACGAATATTAACATGAACAACTCTGAAGAGCATTGAATATTTCTCAATTATTCAGGTCCCACAAACATCATATCTAAACACCCAGAAATTCTGGGTTTCATGTGTGACCAGCCGATCCCAGGGCCATTTTCGCCGACCTTCCGTGGAGGCAAAATGCCCTGGGAACGAGGTTTGCTTATTAGCTCTTTGGCGATTTCTGGGGCATGGAAATAGATAAGAGAAGTCGGCTGACGTGATCCATGCATCTGTCCTCTAATAGATCATGGCCAACAACCAATGAGAATGCGCATAGTAAACAGGTTATTGTATAAAGTAATATATAACACAATGGCAGTATTCAAGATTTCTGAAGGAAATTTAAAAATATTTGACAAGGATTCAAGAGATTTATAGGGGTCTGTTGAAAATAGAGAAAAGAGGTTATTGCATGCTTATATAAACACGTCTAGAGAGACTAGAGAAAATGAGTCGGTAGATACAAAGAAAAGAAGACTGTCTGGTCACTGGTGCATGTGAATACAAAAGTAATAAACAAATGAAGCAATTAATGTGTGGATGAATTTCACAATGCTGAATTTTGTACATGCTGTGATCAATTGTGGTACATTGTGTTACCCTGCACGAAACTGGTACAATTAAAGTTCAGTTAAACGCAGGTTACAGTATCAGAGTTCAGCATTGTCTCTAAATGTTAGACTTCATAAAGTCGTCCATTCAGCCGGAACAGGTGGAACCGAATTCTTCCGGACCCCTGTAAACGTATTCCATAGAGGACGTTTCGGACGATATGCCCAGCTTGATTCTTTTTAAGAACATGACACTCTAATTTTCATTAGAATAGATAATATCAAATTAATAAGAACTGTAGATTCTTAATTATTACCGGGTGTTTACTGTTAGCATGATGCCCGAGGCCAAAACTGTTCTCAGTCCGCCCATGGCATCGAAGATAAGTGTGTGTGTGTGAGTCTGATAGCCATCAACTTAGTTCGAGATATAATATGAAAAAGATAAATAAGAGAACTTCAATATGTCGAAAAATACTTAAGTAAGAGTAGTTATGTATCAGGCTATCAGCTCTTCGGTCTGTCCTTCATGAGGTCAGATCATGGACACTTCGACGACTTCGTCCGAAACGTCGACTCATCAAAATTTGAACCGGTTCAAAGTAGATGAGAGTGGATGAGAATTGGTGTGCAAACGAGATCAAATGCGAGAGTTGCAACCACGCATCGACTCTCAACCTCGTTTGACCTACAGGATTTTACAATTACAGTAGATGATGACGCATTGGACACTTTGGACATTAGTTGCGACATTTGGACAGTTTGGACATTCCTGGATCATCAAATTTCAACAGCGCATAAGATCTCATGAATCAAAGCTGAGCCGCTGAGGACATTTTGTTTCAAAAACATTTCAGTTGGAATAATGTTTGTTAATTAATTCATGTCCAAGATAATAATTCGGCTCCAATAATTTCTATTAACTCTGAGTGTCCCAATATTGAATTAAAGCTTCTGTTGGATTTACAGCTGTAGATTGGCTTATTTTATTTAAAGTATCGAAGTACAATGTGATGTTGTTCACGGAACGTTGAAAGTGCTCAATACCATAAAGGTAGAGCGAATATAGTGAAAGTGGTCTTACCTCAAAATGATAAAAGCCGCAACTGTCAGTTTCACGCAAGGCGATCTTCAGGCGAATCTCCTTGCAGATCGCCTTGCGTGAAACTGACAGTTGCGGCTTTTATCATTTTGAGGTAAGACCACTTTCACTATATATATATATATATATATATATATATATATATATATATATATATATATATATATATATATATATATATATATATATATATATATATATATATATATATATATATATATATATATATATATATATATATATATATATATATATATATATATATATATATATATATATATATATATATATATATATATATATATATATATATATATATATATATATATATATATATATATATATATATATATATTCTTAAAATGTATGTATTCCAACACTCGAAATTTTCCTTCACCATAAATCCTTTCAACATGTAGTTTGATCGAGTGAAATGCCAAATATTACCTATAATATACCCAGAATCTTATCCCGGCATTACCACCATATATACAGAACTCGTGACTAGGCTCTCGGCAACGGCTTCCGTAGCACTGCACTAGCAATCGCAGAGTCGCGGGTTCAATTCCTACCGGAAGGCCGCTAGGTTGCATTTTTCGCAACTGGTCCCGGTTTGGTCTTAAAATGTATGTATTCCAACACTCGAAATTTTCCTTCACCATAAATCCTTTCAACATGTAGTTTGATCGAGTGAAATGCCAAATATTACCTATATATATATATATATATATATATATATATACAGTCAATTCAAAAAAGGTTGTCTTTGAAACATATAAACCTTAAACATTGAGCGCGCAAGATAGGTTGGGAATTCTTATTTAAATTCAGGAGCGATTTGTTAGAATGCCGGCTGCATACAGTTAATATTTAAGATGGAGAGCAATTTGGT
Organism: Chrysogorgia sp. JL179-B06; assembly: GCA_035772405.1. Lineage (NCBI taxonomy): Eukaryota > Metazoa > Cnidaria > Anthozoa > Scleralcyonacea > Chrysogorgiidae > Chrysogorgia > Chrysogorgia sp. JL179-B06. Next base: position 229,364 of record JAYKKM010000123.1, on the reverse strand, counting down.
TGACGGAAATAGTGTGTATTGAGGTCCAGGAAGTGGGTTTTTACCTACAGATATCGAGTAAAATGACAAATCGCTATATTCAAAAGTTCATAAATTTAGGAAATGTCAGCACTTCTATCATCGGTATAGACCGTATTATTGTATATCAATACATCCACACGAAGAACGACATGGTTCTAATGGAATTGCTGCTGCAGTATCCAGATAGAACGATTGTAGAAGTATTGTAAAAGTATATGAAGAAACGGGATCGCAATATTCGTGCTCCACTCTTCATGATACCATTTAAGAAAAAACATAACTCGGAAAGTTATTGTCTAGCGTATTTAACTGGTTTTTATACTATAATGATTTTGAAAAAATAAAAAATATGTATTTATTAACGGCATGCTGAAATCTCTATTTAAACAAAATTGCACAACAAAGATGCGATGATGCGAGAGCAGAATTTTGGGCTTCGGCGTGGTTATTACCTCGAGAGATGTTCGTTTTCCTTGACGCATAAGTTGATTAATAATTTGCATGTTGTTTTGTGCTGACAATTAATTAATTGGGAACCAGGCGGGAACATCAAATTCCCACGAGAGTCCAAATGCGCAGAATTATTCTAAGGGATGTTCTGTTCAGTTAAAATTAAAGCGTACATCCCATGGGAAATTTCACACCGCTTGCATGTTTCGCCATCTACATGTTCTCTACATGTGTGTATAAAAAAACTGAACCTTAGAAAATGGTCATACTACTTGGAAATTAAAAATACGGTCTTATATACACCTGGGAAATTAAGATAACAGTTTTGTGAAACGTCAGAAAATATCTGAATACAGGAACTAGTCATTTAACCGTGTAATTACAAGGGCAATTCTGGCTGGCGAAGAACCACACGGGAAATATTGGGAAATATTGCTGCTGTTGGAGATCTGTTCCGAGGTGTGTATAAAACCATACTAGTCAAGGTGACAATAGGTTTGAAAAGAATGTTAATTAATTTTATGCAGGTTCAGTTTTTTTATACACACTGTATATATTCCAACGTCAAGTAAACCTTCCGTATACATATCACTGGAATAGCGCCGATAGATTTTTGCCTGTTTCGAATTATATCCATGTGTTCTCATGATTCTTTTAGGCTGTAAAATAACGTAAAAGAGTAGATTCACTTTGTCTTTGACCATGAAAGAGGTTTAAAAGAGAAACAAGATGGCAATCCATGGTCCAAAGGCTTTTTGCAGAACAAAAGAAACATTAAGATTCATGGGAATTTGATATTCCCGTCTGGTTTCTATTTTATTACTTGTCAGCACAAAACATGCAAATTTTTAGTCAACTTAGATATCCACTTTCGTCAAGAAAAACGAACATCTCTGGAGATAATAAGCGCGTCGAAGCTCGAAATTCTGCTCTCGCATCTTCGCATCTTCGCATCTTTGTTGTGCAATTTTGCTTAACTATAAAAGAGATTTCAGCAAGCCGTTAATTTAATACATCATTTTTATTTTTACAAAACCATCATCGTAAAACCATACGCTAGACATGCACTAATCTTGTTGACATGCACTAATAATGTTTTTTTTCTTCTTAAATATAGTAATGATGACTGGAGCATGCATATTGCGACGGACCCTGTTAATTTCTTCATAATCTGGATACTGCAGCAGCAATTCCATTACCAATTCTTCGTGTGGTGTATTGATATTCAATAATATGGTCTAGCGATCTGTGCTGACATTTCCTAAATTTCTGAACTTTTGAATATAGCGATTTATCGTTTTACTCGATATCTGTAGGTAAAAACCCACTTAAACCAGTATGCGGCTGGCATTCTAACAAAGCCCTCCTGAATTTAAATAAGAATTCCCAACCTACATTGCGCGCTTAATGTTTAAGGTTTATATGTTTCAAAGACAACCTTTTTTGAATTGACTGTATATATATATATATATATATATATATATATATATATATATATATATATATATATATATATATATATATATATATATGCCAAAAGGGTGTCACAAGTAGAAAGTAGCCAATCAAATGCACGGGAGATAAGCAAACTAATAATTAATGAGATGCGAAAAGTTAAATCATTTGCTATTTTTACAGTCGATCAGTATTTCGTCACTAAACATCTGGGCAGTTTACCACCTTTTCACTTTGCTATTATCCATATAACCGGACGAATTACGACTTCCTGAAGACTTGGAAGTGCAACTTCAAGGTAAAAACATTGAACGAGTTTCGAAATTTCAGTAATTATCAAGGTATAATGCTTGACGACCGGCTCCTATATGGAAAGAATATATCGATATAGTTTGCGCAAAAGTAGCCAAACGTATGGGGCTGCTGTCACGTATACAGTATTGTCTAAGTGTGTTTACCATCCACTATGTGGACACTGCCTGGGGAGAACTGTCCGCCGGTTGCAGTATCAACTTACAGCGATTACAAAACCGAGCTGCCCGTATTTAATTATCAGGTGTTACTCTTCCAAAGACTGAAAGACGCTCTCAACATTTTATATTGGTCTGATTTAGAGACAAAGTGCGCTCTTATTTTTAAATGTTTATACAACCTAGTTTCTGAATATTTACGTGATTACTTCATTAGAAACTCTAGTTTTCATAGTTATAATACAAGAAGATCTGATCTTCACCTACCCGACTTAAAACTTACTCTTGGAAAGCATACATTCAGATATTCTGGTTCAGACAGTGCTATTCAATACTCGTCCTGCAAATTACGTTAAATCTGCTACGTCACTCTCATCTTTTAAAAGACTTATTAAAGCTTACTTTTAGGTATTTAAAAATTGTAATGTTATTATTTTATTGTAAATAATTAATTTAGGATTTTTTAAACTTGTAATGTAGATTGTGTTGGAGCAGGGCCCCTTTGGATACCAGTCATGTGCTGAATGGGCTACCCTGTTGAAATAAAGTTTTATCATCATCATCATCCTTGAACAAGGCGGCAATTAGGCCGAAAAGCGTAGCTTCTTGTTTTACAGAACCGTGACATGTTGCAAAAAATACAACACTAAGTCCAACTGAGAATCGATAGAAGCAGCGAGCTTGGAACTTGCCACGATTTTATAATGAAATATGAATTATATTGTGGTCGTGTACTGCAGATATATTAGGCATTAAGTACTGGTCATTATTTATGGTCGGGGTGGTTTATATTTGGTGCTGGAAAAACATTTTACCCAACCAAATTAAAATCAGAAATTTAACTGTCCCAACCATTTACGAGTAAAGAAAATCTTTTACCCAACCCAAGAAGAAAAAATTTAGATAAAGTCCAATTCCCAGTATATTGTCGATACAAGTTTTAATAACAAATCCAAATAGAGATACAGTCTGATGAGTCCTACTGTAACTTTCAGATTATTATCTCCCTAATCCCTATAGTATACAGAGCAGGAATCCAAGGAAATCAAGGGGAGGAATACAATAATAAAAGCTAATGTCAAATGATGACCAAGAAGAATTGATGACGAGATTCCAATTTTAAATGATGAACTCTTAATTTTTTGTATATTATAGTCATGTAAATTTAGCTACCCAACCCTTCAGAGAAGTGACATTTTTTACCCAACCACTTAATTTTCGGTTACCCAACCATTTTTTTCTGTTCAGCCCCCACCCCAGCCATAAATAATGACCGGTCCCTTAGCGGCAAAAGGTTTATTGAATTGTTTAGGTGTGTGATATGATGATATACAGGGTGTATAAAAAAAAGCGCAACCTCGGAATTTCCCAAGAAATCCACTGTGTTCTAGTTAAACACAAAAGATTTTCGCCCCTGGGAATTTAAAATAGCTTGTAATCGTATTCCAGGGGCATAACTGTCTAATTACTACAAACTCGAGCACGTAAAGCAGAATTGAATCGAAATTTATGCATTTATTTAATGAAAAGTTGTTTAGTTTACAAGTATCAACAACAGTTAAATTCCTAGAGGCCTAAAATCTTTTGTGCTAATAAAAACAAAGTGGATTTCTTGGGAAATTCCGAGGTTGCGTTTTTTTTATACACCCTGTACTACACGGCGTCAGTTAATATTATTATATGAAGAAGGGCGTTTTCGTAAGCCACCGAAATCGGTTTCCGTTTTGTAAACATATAAGTCAAGTTCTGTGCGCAACAGAGGAATGAAAATATGAAGGAAAAAAACGCTGTACGACCTGGGCATTTTCAAGGAGTTTCTTTCAAGTTATTACAGTAACCAGGACATGGAAATAAATAGAGGATATTACACGGTGGTGCGAATATATGAATTTTATCTTCGAGTGGTGAAAAAATTTTACGAATGAGCGTATATAGCGAATGAGTAAAATATTGTTTTTACCACGAGAATATAAAATTCATATCTTCAAGCCACCTTGAAGTGGGAAATGCAAAAAGTGGGAAATGTTTAATCACGTGATCGATATCTTCACTAGTGAGGATATGGAAAATATATCACTGCATATTTCTTAGTAAAACACCCCCATCTATATAATAAAAGAGATTCCGCTGTGCGAGCTTCAGTCGCTTTTTGTGTTGGCCCAGGCCAAGTGTATTTATTGTCCATATAATCATAGTCAATCGAGAAATGCACTCAAACCACCCCCCACCAGTTATTAAACAAGTCCCTCAATCCATCAACAAAAGAATTTCCAGCTTGTCGAGCATATAATGAAGCGCTATAACGAAGTGTATTTAAAGAAGAATTGACACCTACAGCAAGTGACAACCAACCAACGAGAAACAGAACACGAAGCCGAAAAACCATTTGGTTCAACCCACCGTTTTCGAAAAATATCTTAACAAATGTTGGCAAAACCTTCCTCCAACTCATTGACAAACATTTCAACGCAAGCCATCCTCTTCACAAAATTTTCAACAGAGGCAATATCAAGGTCAGCTATAGTGGCCAGCATCATAAAACGCCACCGGCACTAACACATCACCGGCACCCAGAAAAATCTGCAACTGTAGGAAAAAGGACGATTGCCCGCTCAACGGTGCGTGCCTAACACGAAGCCTGGTATACCATAGTCAATCGAGATATGGTCTGGAAACTCGGCAAACTTCAAAGCGACTATAATGAGCTACGTCTTGATGTTGAACCGTACACCTTACACCGTGCACATCCTTTGTTTTAGGTTTATTAATATTTAAACAACACGGTTGAGCGAGTAAACCCAAACGATTCTATTGGATGATTGCTTCATTATACTAAAATACAATAGGTTCAGTGACGAACAAAAAGATAGAACAAAGACTTTAGCTGAGTTTCCAGACCATATCTCGATTGACTATGGTATAATAAATAGAACATTACACGGTCAGCTAAAAGATATGGCCTTTATTTATTTATTTATAATATTTATTTATTTATTTATTTATTTATAAGCAATATTTAATCAAAGATTAGCTGATCAGCGTAGCTAGTATCAGGTAAGTAGCACAATATTGCTTCTTCGAATCTTTCTTAAATGTTACAAGATTTGTTTAACTTTTTATCGCACTTGGTAGCATATTCCACGTTTTCGCCTCGTTCTATATATCTAAAATCAAAAAAGAGGGAGATGAAGAAAATCGGTATGCCTTGTATTATAGTAATATAGGGTATTTTAATATAGGGTTTTTTATAGGGTTTTTAACTATTTTAGTATTTTATATAGCTATTTTAATACTGTATTTTAATTATTTTAGAATCATTTTAACATTGTACATATACATCCATGCATAATTAATTAGTTTGTAAGTTAGATGTAGATTAGTTAGGCATATTTAAAACTTTATGACATTACACATGGCCCCATGAAAAGCAACCTTTTAATTTTATCTTTTTAACTATTGTAACTATCTGGTTGATGGGCTACCGTGTATCAAATAAGATTAAATAAATATTGTGGAAATCGTTAGATTCGTAACTTCGTGGTCCATTCCATTGACATAAACGGTTTTCCGAGTTACCACACCGCGACTCTGGACTATTTCTTACCCTGCTGCATGTTATGTAGTGGATTTATTCACAAGAATATTGGAAAATGTGCTCGCGAATACTCCTTGTTATAGTCACATAATTATATAACATGCACTACTGAGATTAATCAGGTCGATTTCGTGTCCTGTGTAAACGCGGCCTAAAATATAGCTCCTCGACGATCTTTCTCCTCGTTAGCCTGCGTGCAAGCCCGAAATCTCTTCATGTATTATTGAATGTTTACAGTGATTCAGCGCAAACGAGTGCGCACGCGGGCTGCAGCCCCTCGACGTCGCGCGATCATTATTGTAACGATCCAAACTCTCTCTCCTCCGCAGAGGCTTTTATCACTATATTTCCAATATATCAATATCAATATATCAATTGTGAATTTTGTATCAATATAAATATAGCAATTGTGAATATTGCGCTAGATGATAAGTAAATATGAAAAGGAAACTATGAAAATCCGCTGAAATTGAGAACGCGGGCGAAGAAAAAAAGCAAAATATAGTGATAAAACAAAATATAGTGATAAAAGCCTGCGGAGGAGAGATCCAAACTAGAACCAGACACAGTGCCAGAGTTTGCTGCCCTGTGGCGTTCGTTAAAAATGTCGCGTCAAAAATGTCGCTTCCTGTAACCATCCCCCCCGGGCAATACCTCGGGGATTTTTTTTTATCAAAGCTCATCGCAAATTTCCCACCCCCGGGACTTTGATATTTGACAATTCCCCCACCCCCGGGGCAAGCCTGAAACAATACAAAAACACATCAAACAAATGTATAATTAGACAAATTTTAACATCAAATGTAAATTTAACTTAACCAGTGGCTCATTTCTGTTGCTGCTTCCTTTGAGCTCTAGTTAGTTTCACTTTTTCAGTCGCCCTAGTACGTCGATTTTCAGCAACTTTTTTCGTCGCCATTTTGAATACGAATACTTTACTTTAGTTAGATAGTTTATTAACAATAACATTGCAGCCAGAAACGCTGAATTAAGTTAAGTTTACAAGGCTAAAATAAGTAGAAAATTTAAAATCACAATAAGTATATGTACAATATTAGAAGATATTAATCAGGTTATGCTTTCAACGAATTAAAAATAATAAAACTTTTTTTAAAACGGTCCGTTTTGACCCTAGGCAGTATGAATGTACACTTAATTAATGAATGTACACTTAATTAACTTACAATTTAATGTACACTATACCCCCGGGCAAAAAATAATAAAACAATTCCCCACCCCCGGGATTTGATTTTCTGCATTGTCCCCGGGGGGGGGGGGGGGGGATGGTTACAGGAAGAATTGATCCATGCAGGGCACCGCAATATTTATTCATCGATATTCCAATTGTGCGATATTCCGCATAGCATATATTAAATTATTATCAAATTATTATTTCCCATCTAGTCTCGCTAATGAAACAAAAAGGAAAAGTGTGAGAAAATATATATCCGATCGAGGAAGATATTTTGACGCAATCGGACGTGGTCGCATGATGCGGCTAAAGGTTAGGCGCGTGGCGGGTTTTGCTCCTCTACCAAAGTCCCAACACCCCAAACCGGTGCTATACTGCAGGCAAAGATTACCTCATATGGATCTATATTTCCGTATATATTTCTTGCCAAAATTTAAAGTTAGGTATACGAGAATTGAATTAATGCCACCGCCTGTTCACTACTTACTTTCTTAATGCCATTAACGGCTCTAACGTAGACCAATAAACAAGAATAGAAAAGAGATCTGATTTCTGAATGCCAGGATTTAAACTTAATGCTCATTGATAATCGTAAGTAATCGCTGATTAATCTCTGCTGCTAAGTATTATCCCCATAGCTAAAAGCTTTGTACTTTAGATAATAAAACAGATCCTTTTAGCCTCACATATTAGAAAACCATGCAGCCGCACGCAAACCTTGGCATATACAAGGGAATGAATTGAGGTGAAGTGTATAGGTTCATTGTTTAATCATCGTTAGACGTTATTCCGGTAGAACCAAATTCTCGCCCACGCGGTATAGAGTGTATTGTCGCAGTAAACAAAACTTTGTCAATATTCGTTTTTTCATTTGCAATATATAATAAAAGACCGAGGAAAACAATTAAACAACAGAGTGAAAGATTGAGCCAATATCTGACTTGACACATGCACGGGACATTCATATGGTCTCCAATTTCTCGGTAGCATTGAACATTGCCTGTGTTGACGTAAAAAAATGGTTTGCGTCAGTCTATAGATACAAGTATATATACATGTTGTGCATCTGTTAATGATACCATAGACGTGCATGTAATTCTAGGGAGGTAAACACTATTTAGCTTCTATTCGACATTGGCTTAACGATGGTTTATCAATACAGCTCTCGAAACTTAATTCTAATCACGAATGAGTGGTTTCTAAATATAAACTCATAAGTCAAAAGTCTGTCAAGATATTACAGTCGGTTCCTCTCACTGTCCACATTCCGACAATTGATGAGTTTCAATTTGGGACAAAGATAATCCGTAAACCTTCACACCTCTTCAAAAAATCGAGAATACTCCACGTTTTCATCGTCGCAAGAGATTTTCCAACGAGCATCTAACCTTTAGAAATGTTCGTGTGATAGTTATGAAACATGTATCGTAAGAACGCCGAGAATTAAGCAACTCAATTCTGTGCATGAATACTTGTATGGCCACTGGATAAATGAGCGTGAGTGATCCGAGCTGTCATCGAGACAACGGGGTATTTTTGACCTGGTTCTTATCACAGTCATATATCCGAAATGTTTTCAGATCTTATCTTTATCACCAAGAAGCAAACAAACAGTAGGAGTTTTTGTAACAACACTAAGTGTTACCAATACGAGCTAACTCAACTGACAGTGTGACTGAGAAGACAAAGAGAAAGAACTTCATGTTGACACAACGATACAACTTTTAACACAAAAGACAAACAACTTGTGCTGTTGTTTGTTTGCCTCTCGCGCCGATCTCGCACGATCTATTAAAATAAAATCATTATCCGTGGGAATTATATAAGCGGGAAATCTTTCACCTCCAGCGTTTCCTCATCAACGGACGAGATGTTCCGCTTCGCCGACCTATGATGAAACAACCATGGTATTTCTCGGCCGTCTAGTGCTTTCTTTGCCGCTCCCGAGTGGAGCATTTGTCACGCGGTTTAGTAAAGATTGTTTTCAGTTTAGCGTCATAGCGATATTTACTGTTTCCAATGCCTCTCGTGTGATGGCAGTTGATTTTTATAGGTCCTGCCGTGAGTGTCTGACACTTCGGATGTTACACGAGTTGGCGGCAATCCTTTGAGCTTGCCCTCGCCAAATGTGGTCCCCTCTAAGGCGGTTCAAGCATACTTATTAATAATTCCTTTCTGTGCATCGCTAAACATTTTTCTCCACGCACTCACTCGACTCGCGACGTGTACAGTCCCATATAAGGAATCACTGGAGCCAACACTGACTGCAAGAAGTGCACGATTGCACTCGTAAATTCTGAAGGTATATAGCATTTAGATGAAGTTTTTTTTTGAATATCGATCGACAGTTTATCTCGCCATCCCCACTTTCAACTGACATGATTCAGGACTTAATTAACGAAACCAAACTGCCCTAAGACTAATTATTTCTTAGCGATTGACAATTGGATGAGATAGTCCCGCACTCCCGCTTGTCAAATGCCATTTCTGGTAACGTTTCCTTTAACAGATTGCATGTGAATGGGCCATAGGGGTCTGAAAGATTGAACAAATCTTCCATAGCTGCGTGTTACAAGTTACATTTCTTGGCTCTTACGACTATTTATTTTGCAATGCAGAAGTACACAGATTTGGTATCCAGCATTCCGGGTTCAACTAAACCGACAAACATGTTGCAGTCGCCAATGGGCTCAAATTCACAACCGTGTCAAATGGGCAACGTACCTTTAAGTCATCCGCAAATTCAACCGCGCACCGGGAACCATTCGCCAACGACTCTCCTCCAAGGACCGTCGACACTAGAGCTTGGCTCTCAAGTCGAACAAGGTAACGTCATTATCAATTATATCATAAAGTGCTTCAGTCTACTTTTCTCTAACAATACCAACACCTACCCGGAAATTAAGTCGCACTGGTTGGCAACTTGAAAATCGCGCTCTCGGTTTTAATTCAATTTGGTTTAATCAACCAATTTTAAAGTACACGGCACTTCGATCACGTCGGGTTAACCACGCCAACGTTCTCGTTGCTAGGGTCAGAAAAGCGCAATCTGAAAAGAGAAGGAGTACCAACGCCGTCCATGGTTCAGGTTCACGGTGAAAATTCAAACGGCGCATCGACATCACCGATGGAGTCAGCTGCGCACGAGAATACACCGAAGCGCAAGAAGAGAAGAAATCGAACGACATTCACGTCGTATCAACTGGAGGAGATGGAGAGTGTTTTCCAGAAGACGCATTATCCTGATGTTTACACGCGCGAACAACTCGCTTTGAGGACGGATCTTACCGAAGCACGAGTCCAGGTAAGAATGTGCATGAAAATTATGCGGCGTTGAAACCTTGGTTATTATTTTAGATCGATATATAATGAATATATATATATATATATATAATATATAATGAATATATATATATATATATATCACGAATACTCTACATTCAGCTGACTGCTGATTTCGTTTTGGTGACTGATAGCGAATCATTTTAGCTATCAAGATAACCGACATTTTGCCGCTATCAGTAAGCCGTGAGAAAACGTGGTAATTGTCTAACGTAAATTTTTCCTTCATTTTGTGTTTACAAATACACTTAATAATCGATCGTACAGACATGCAATCTCGCGATAGTAACTTGATCATTTCATCAGCTTCATGAAAATTAAGCACCATTTGAAAAGTACTAACAAATTTTAGCTTGTTAGTTCATTATCTATATATTAAAAATGATTAAGCTGTCCCAATCAGCGCTCGACCTATAATCACACGACACAAAGGAACGGGTTTCTCAGATTTATGTCGAAACTGTTCCACTTAACCCTTATTTAAAACTTGTTTAAAAACCTTAATTTAATTTGATGTGCGCAACTGTTAGTTGGTAGGCAACAGGTTTAATTACAGCATGTCGTTGTGTGCCAACAGACCGTTATTCTCTTAGATCACATGTGGCTTTACAGTTTGTTTGTTTTGCGAGAGCTCGGCGTTCATTTCACCCTCTCTCGGTCCGCTGCATTGAAATGTGAATGAAAGAACACGATTGTTGACAGAACGCTTTATAAATGGAAAACAGCGTTCCAAAGTCGAGACGAATGGGCTTTGTCGGCAATATTCAAAGCGATACATACCTAAGCGGTTGTATTTGTGAAAACAGATGTTACGTTGAAGTCGTTTACGCTTCATCTCAACAATCTTTCCCACTTCTGTTTAATATATCAAAGAGATCATGCGCAAAGAACCGTTATCGCTTTTAGATGTTCAATTCCATCGCTTTTTTATTTTATTTTTGGGATTCCAATCAGGTTTTACCCCGCCTTTCCAAGCTGTCTGCGAAATGCATTTATCAAACTGCGCCCCCTGCCTTTTCTCCCTAACTGAGCCGGTAAACTGTATGTTCTTTTGATTGTTGGATATATGCCGTAACGTTTACTAAATTATGTTTGCTTTAGCTTGCGAAATGTCCGCGCCCCACGCAAGTATAACAATGTCATGTTTGTGATATTTTCTCAATAATTTTAACCCAGCAATATTAGTTCGCACGTTGATGAGAGACAACAAAATATTTACTTTTACGCACTTTTTTGTCCCTCAAAATCGATACCATATATTCAGGACACATTTTCACAACATTTTGTGTTTGCAACACATGTAAGCCATTAAGATTCTTTAATTCATATCAACTCTGCATGCTGTGACCTTGTAATATAGCTATATATCTATCAAGAATTTTACCAAAAAATAGAAGATCCATATATCACTTAATTCTATATCCAATTGCCTGACACTTGTTGTAAGGTGAAAACACATATACGAAACATTTTCACGACGATTATATACACGATTAGTTACGATGGTGTCGATGGTTATCAATAATTTTTATTTGTTTGAAGGTTTTCCGTTTTGCTATTCATAGTAGCAACTTTCTTTTTTCCTGACATATTTCAAAATTGACGATAAGTAAAAGAAAGCAAAGACCAGCAATTCAGAGCCTTTCTGTTTTTATTTTGTTTGAATGGTTTCCAAGTTGGACATATCGTGCATGATGCATGCATGCTACAAAACATACCTGGTGCTAGCAAAATATCTTCTTGCGTCATTTCCTTTTTAACAGATACGCATTACGCAGCGACGGCAGAGTGAGTTGATAAGTATAGTATAGACTATGTATCGTATCTACCATCAATTTGGCTCCGTAAAGCTACAGTATATTGGTGATAGCAATCATAGCATGACATGATAACACAATGCAGTATTTGCACAACCCCAAATTATGCTATACGGACCGCGGTATCTTCTTTTATATATCGATAAGCCTTGAAACACACAAGCGCATTTTCTTTGACATTTTATTCGTCCGCACAGCAGAAACATCATGAAATAAATGTCGACCGAACACACTGTTTACATGACGTGCAGTAACATGCCATCTCAAACTCTCATCAGCAGCGAGACGGTGGTTTGGATATTAGAGGATCGGAAGAGTGTTTCCTCAAGATATCCAAACACCTCGAAGTTTGTTAAAAAACCTCGGCTTCGCCTCGGTTTTCAACAAACTTCTTGGTGTTTGGATATCCTGATGAACACTCTTCCTCGTGTTTCATATATTACTTGAAAACTAGTCTGTCGAATAAACGCATTCGTCTTACGCATGTCTAATTAATCCTGCAAGGAACTTGTCAAGAACAATCCATGATCGTGGGTAGCGGGCTAAAGCCTAGTTTACACTTGTCGTAAGAATCGTAACGCAGCAACACACGCAAGCGCAGTAAGCACTTCATGGTCAATTGAACTCTTTGTGTCTTCCTAAATTCAAAGGAGTTCATCTACCATGAAGTGCTTACTGCGCTTGCGTATGTCGCTGCGTTACGATTCTTACGACAAGTGTAAACTAGGCTTTAAGAAACCTGAGGCCGAGGGCAAGCTTCTCCAACCATGAGATGGTTGGAGAAACATATAACAAAAAAATTATGAGATAATTTTTTTGTTATATGTTCATGTTGAAGTGCGACAATAATGTTCCTCAGGCACTATTTAGAAAACAGAATAATAACTCCATTTCAATCATCAAACTTTTCATGTGCCGACTCTATTGCAAATAGGCTTGAACAAAGAATTATGTTAGTAATTTACAAGCCCGTTTATTTCATACATATGCATGAAAATAAGCGGGCTTGTATAAAATTACTAACAGAATTATTGTATTCCACTGTATAAGATAGCCGCTTGGCTTTGCGTGACGTATACACCCCTCTTTAAGCTGGTTTTCCATTAGGCGAATTTTGTTTGCGCGAGCCGACCATTTTATTGTGAAAATTGAATAGATCGGTTTAAGTCGAGCGCCAATAACACTATATGTCTGCTATTGTCTTATGAAAAAAGTTGCTTTGCGGGAAAAAATTCGCATCGTCGAAAATCGGTTTTAGTGTTCGTTGATTGTTGCGCATATCCTGATAGTTAATTGTTTTATGTATGGTTTTCATTATAACCATGTTATTATGATGTTTTGATGGAAGTAGTTTTGGCAGGGTAATTGTCTTTCACAATGGAACTTTAAGTGGATATCACGAGGCACGCACGCATCATACACATTACGCAAACATAAAACATGTATCATATTAATCTTGAGTAAGAGCAATTATATATGGGTAAGTTATACAGTAAACGTCTATACGACAAAGAGTGTGATTTTATCATAATCTACATGCAGAGAAGTAAAATTATCTAGACGTTTTGCAGTGTAATAAACTTAGGAATTTGCTTTCTTTTGATTCGTGAAGCACTGCAAGTGCTGAAAGGGAGATATAAATTGGATTTCGTTCATACGCACTCGTATGAAATGGCTTTGGAAGCATTTGAAGGGGCAATATCCACGGAAATCTAAAATCCGACAAAGTACTTCACTATGCCAATAATGCTCGCATAAACGTAGCCGACGTTTGAAGTCCTTGTCACGCTCAATCAAGATTAAATCGCCTGTAAGAAAAAGTGATTGAAACACGACAGACAACATTGGTCACAGGCCAACAGGTTTTCCCATGCTATAGCTAAATTAAGTTGTTTATTTTTCACAGTAAAATATAAACTGACTACAAAAAGCACTTGTGATGTGGGATTGCTAGCACAACAATCACACGTTTTTTATTGTTGCATGATCTTAAGAGCTGATGCCAGTGTGGTGTTTAACTAAACAATTTGTTATATACGTATATAACTTCCCTTTTAGAGTAACGGAAATTCCATTCAGATCATTTGCAAAACCAAAACAACATCCCATCACGAAAGGAATAAAGTTATTCCTCTTTCAATTCTTGAATAAATACAAACATCACGTATAAAGTAGAAACACGCGGTATCGACGAAAATATGCGTTGCATTAAAATGTCGTGACAAACCATGGACGGTCGTCAAGCTCAAATCCTCGGAAAATGTTTCTGTTTCCCGGACAGGGATCGAACCTGTATTAGGGCTGTAACCTTCTGAGTGGCGGGAGATGCTCTAACCATCGATATACCGCGAGACTGAAATGGAGAGCGAAAGTTACAATGATACACTGGTTCGATTGATTAATGCACTGCATATATTCAGTCCTACATATATCAGTAATGCATATATATATATATATATATATATATATATATATATATATATATATATATATATATATATATATATATATATATATAATATATATATATATATAATCATGATGTTTCTTTCTCAACTTATTAGAAGTTTAATAATGGTTTTCACGAGCGACATAAGCGCCAACACATGAGCTATGCGTCAAGTGAAAACGACCTTTATGTTGTGTTATCTTGCGTGCGTTGCGTTGCGTTACGTCGTCAATCTTTCTGCATATTCTGCCATCTTCTATTCCCATGACAGCGCGCGGTTACACGAGGGATACAGATAGAACGAGTATTTTGATTGGTCACACATAATTATAGATATCCAAAACTCCGTTGTGCTTGCGTTGTGTTCGGTTTTTACGATCGCAACGCAAGCATAATAGCAAATCAACAACGAAAGACGACCTACATTACATAAATCTTTACGCTCTCATGTACCTGGAAATTGTGTAAACATATCAACAGACAGAATTTTAAAGATTTCTACAATCCCATCTATTCTATTATCAAATGTATGTCATCTAACAAACAAGGTTGATGAATTACGCTGCGTTGCTGATGTAAATAATCCCTCGATTGTTATTATAACCGAATCTTGGCTCTCCAGCGACATACTAACTACAGCGATAAAATTAAAGGACAGTCATAACACTCATCGAAAAGACCGAACAAACCGTCAAGGTGGAGGAGTTGTTGCCTATATTCAATAGGACTCTTGTCCTTATGTTTGCGCAACATATTATAGATACATCTTATAGTCTATATAGATGTACATTACTGTAATTCTCATGGACCGAAGCTGATGTAAATGAGCTATAACCTTCTTGTAATAATAATAAAAAATCAATCTTTGTTCAGGATGCCTACATCACTATACATATAGTTCATAAACTAAAACTATATAAAATTTATGACAATATATATAAACTCACCTCCATTAACACTACAGAGGAGACTAGAAAGCTAATTTGCATTACGATATACGTTTACACACTGCGATTAATTGGGCCAATTTCTCATCTTAGGCCCGGGTCAAACGTCGAACTTTTCATGAGTCGAACTCAATGTAAATTAGGAAACTATTTTGTTTAAGTTCATTTGCATTGAGTTCGATTCATGAAAAGTTCGACGTTTGCTGGGCCTAACAAAATGCATTCGCGAGAAAATGTCCCAATGCTCATTAGTGAATCTCACTGCATGTTTCTGCGTTCATCCGTTCGATGATGTTAATTATGACAAAAAAGTGAGCTCGTCAACCTATTAGAGTTTGCAAGAGGACTGTTACAATAGTTTTGCTCAACGCAGCATCAATCTATTACAAGTCTTATTACAAGTCAGCACGCATACGAAATGATTTATAATATATGGACACGGTGTTGATTCAAAGCATGGTTGGAATGTCTTTCACTATGCCTATATGACGTGACATATATTTCGTGACTTATCATTGTCAATGTGGTGTAAAACATGACATAAACTCATAAAGACGATTAATTTCATATTATAATATTGACTTGTGCGGCTAATCAATAGCTACTTTAGAGAGTGAAAGCTAAGTAAATCAACAACGTAAAGCTTCTTTTCAAATATTTCTTCGCTGCAGACCAAGGATATTAATCGCTTGGCTACAGCATTCCGCCTGTATACAGAGCCTTGTATCCGAATACCTGGAAAATATGTAAAAATCTTCCCTATTATGTTTTCGAATAGAGGTAACGCAAATAATTCTTAACGACGACGCGGATATACTCACCGTACTTTACTTCACACTATATACTTGAAAATGTACTTGTAAAAGCCATTTGCTTCCCGCTAACTTTGTCTGCAATCACTCATTACCTTTTAATAAATTAGGTTATGCTGATATACATTCAGATGAAACGTTCTACCGCGAGGTGCGATGCCGAAAAATTGTACAGCGTAATTACTATTGTATACGAACGCTAGCTTGATTGTTATATTAATATCATAGTTAATAACAAGAGAGACAATAAGTGTGATGCGTTGAGAGTATTTAATAACATTTAGACCCTTTTAAGAAGTAACGGATCCGCCATTTTCTGCAATTTACGCCATCCTTTACGCCATTTTTTCAATAAATTGTTGTAGACTTTTCTGCATATATTTTCAATAGAATCGAAAGTCGAGTTTGACGACAGCTGCGCAATCCGTACATATTATAAGGTTTATAAATAAGTTGGTGATCGAAGTGATGTCACCAGTGCGGTGATGCCGACAATGTAAAACTTGCGGATTGAAACATTTTTGATGAGTTCTTAAGAAACATCCACTGATGCCGATCGCTATGCCTGCGTGATACATACAGGTATATACAGTGTACATACCGTAATAAATTTTCGATTTCATTGTACATCACATTATGAACAGTCGGTTCAACACGTACTGGCATATTTTGAGAATAATAATCAATGTTAATAGTGGTTTTCGTGTCCTTTTTGGATTATAAATATCAATCTCTAAGATATGTTTTGTCACTATACCTGTCTTCACTTAATAAATTTGCCTGAGGGAAATTTATTGCTATGAATGTTCTTGCTATGCATGACTTGAATACTATGAAATTAGTGTCAAAATATTGTTACGATATAATAGAAGTTTTTGATAACTTATAAGCATTTCAGTTACGTTAATATTTTATATTTATGTCTTTGTAAACTTATTTATGTACGTATTTTATATACCAATAATGGTGTTTGTTATGGATTAAAGATTATCTTAATAAATTCCCTGAGGGCGATTCGAACCCCAACATTGAGGAACGCCGATTCAGGTTGCAAAGCGAAGATGTATATGTACTATTGTACTTATTCATAGATTAGGCGTACTTTTTGATTATGCGAGTTTTGGTATATCTGTATCAGTAATATCGTTCTCCGCTGCAGATTGCATATAGTCTATAGTATAGAGAATTCGTAAATTACTGAATATTGGGCAATTTGAATAGATACGAACGATTCTACACCTGTCAAGAATAAAATGAACTTTTAAGATATCATTCATTTGTGCTGATGTCAATTTAACTTTGCTACCTATAACATATTCTGTTATAATATATATATATATATATATATATATATATATATATATATATATATATATATATATATATATATATATATATATATATATATATATATATATATAATATATATATATATATATATATATATATATATATATATATATATATATATATATATATATATATATATATATATATAAACAAATCTCTGTTTGTTTGTTTGTTTTATTGGTTAGATGGAGATTCCTTGTTCGTGGTTGTCGAATATCAGTTTTTATTGGCTTTACGTCACCTCTTTTGCTAAATAGTCTGATTAAACAAATAAAAACAAGCGTCTGTTGCTCTACATCATTTGAGCTGACATTCATGACTTATAATTATTAAGTCACCATGAGTTTAATTTATTGGTTGAACGATTTTAGTGAACCAGGAGGTAAATAATCAGTGGAATTTATTTGGGTAAAAACTAAGAAAATAACAAGCTAAGAAAGTTCTGAATGTAAATGCTGTTGCACAGTAAATTAAACCTTTGCAACTTATATATATATATTTAATACATATCGAATAAGCCTCTTATCCAGCCATCGCAAGAACCTGTCTTGGCTCCAAACATCAAGAGAGGCCTGAGGCAAGCTTCTGTAAGCTTCGTTCTCAGGTCTCTCGATATTGGCGCTTAGATGGCTGATGATAATGAGGAGGATACTACTACTACTACTACTACTACTACTACTACTACTACTACTATTTATTTCAAACAATAATACAAGTTGACGGGACTAACTTAAGACTTAACTTATGGAAAGATATAACATACAAGAAAATGCTTAACTATATAGTGTTGATAAAATAACCAGATGGTTATAAAATGATCAATAATAGTTTGTAAGTAGTTCAATTAATAAAGTCAATTAGTCCACAAGCACATCGGTCGGCTGTGGAACATGAGTAAGATCAGGAAAATTAACAACATCGGGAATACCAAGATGCTGGCGGTAAATGTCACTGGAGCCTTGAATAATGTCAGTACAGCATAATTTCCTGAATAGCGACTTGTAGGATCTTGACATTTCAAGTTTACGGAGGACAGATTCATTACTGGGATGCCAAGCACCAAGGGAACCAATTACAAAACCGAAAACATCACACTGAAGGCCTTGGTTGGAGAAAAACTGTTGCAAGGGTTGATACTTGGTGACTTTTCGATTCTCGGCGTCTTGTAGCGCTTCTGGGCCATTTTCAAACGGACAACAAACATCGATAATTGTTACCTTGTTAACATCACGGATAACAATATCAGGGCGAAGGTTACAACCGGAACCAGCGACGGTACGATCGGTGACGACCTGACCATGTCTGACTGAGTTAACCAGTCGATCCACAACCTTGTTATGCCTAGCGAGGATTGCTACCAAATTGGTTCGGCAGTGGCAGATGGTGTGGGGTAAGGTCTCATCGCTGTGGCAGTGACGGCATCTTGGGGAGGAGTTAGACCACCGGCTCTTAATGGCATTTAAAGGTAGACAATTAAGGCGAGCGCGATGGATGAACCTCCAGTCTCGGAAGCGAAGATTGAGACCAGTGAATTGCCAGGTGGAACCATTAGCGTACTGGTCAGTAGCCAGCGACCTGGCGACTTTCCCCTGATCTGGAAGGGATTGGAGTTGCTCCGAAGCAGTACTACTACTACTACTACTACTACTACTACTACTACTACTACTACTACTACTACTACTACTACTACTACTACTACTACTACTACTACTATTTATTTCAAACAATAATACAAGTTGACGGGACTAACTTAAGACTTAACTTATGGCAAGATATAACATACAAGAAAATGCTTAACTATATAGTGTTGATAAAATAACCAGAGGGTTATAAAAAGATCAATAATAGTTTGTAAGTAGTTCAATTAATAAAGTCAATTAGTCCACAAGCACATCGGTCGGCTGTGGAACATGAGTAAGATCAGGAATATTAACAACATCGGGAATACCAAGATGCTGGCGGTAAATGTCACTGGAGCCTTGAATAATGTCAGTACAGCATAATTTCCTGAATAGCGACTTGTAGGATCTTGACATTTCAAGTTTACGGAGGACAGATTCATTACTGGGATGCCAAGCACCAAGGGAACCAATTATAAAACCGAAAACATCACACTGAAGGCCTTGGTTGGAGAAAAACTGTTGCAAGGGTTGATACTTGGTGACTTTTCGATTCTCGGCGTCTTGTAACGCTTCTGGGCCATTCTCAAACGGACAACAAACATCGATAATTGTTACCTTGTTATCATCACGGATAACAATATCAGGGCGAAGGTTACAACCGGAACCAGCAACGGTACGATCGGTGATGACCTGACCATGTTTCACTGAGTTGACCAGTCGATCCACAACCTTGTTATGCCTAGCGAGGATTGCTACCATATTGGTTCGGCAGTGGCAGATGGTGTGGGGTAAGGTCTCATCGCTGTGGCAGTGACGACATCTTGGGGAGGAGTTAGACCACCGGCTCTTAATGGCATTTAAAGGTAGACAATTAAGGCGAGCGCGATGGATGAACCTCCAGTCTCGGAAGCGAAGATTGAGACCAGTGAATTGCCAGGTGGAACCATTAGCGTACTGGTCAGTAGCCAGCGACCTGGCGACTTTCCCCTGATCAGGAAGGGATTGGAGTTGCTCCGAAGCAGTGGTTTGGGCGAAGCAGTGGAGAAACCGACAGGTATTTTTGGCGTTGATTGGACCCGAAGCCTCGGTTTGGACGGTGGCAGCGGCGTTGTTTGGAACCGAAAAACTAACTTTGAGACGACGACAGGCTTTCCTTGTGCGTGACCAAAGGGACTGAACGCGATATCTGATTTCGTTGAGACGCTCGTCCGGGGCAGCGGAGAGGAAATTGTTGATCAATGCAGGTGTAGGTGCAGAAGAACGAGCGGCATGACTAACGGTTTGGGTTAGTTCAGCGCGAGCAATTTCCGCCACAGTACGGTCAGGGCAAGAAAGGATCTTAATCGCTTGTGTAATGGTCTGGATGTCCATTTCGTTAAAAAGGATCTTGGAAGGCCAAACCACCGCAGGACTTGCTGGCGAAGAAATATGACACCGCGGATCTGTTGGAAGGGAACACGTATGACGCAGGATACGGATAAGAGTTGATCGGTAGGATACGAGGGATTTTTTGAGAGGGTTTCCGGCACGAAGAGCAAAAGTAAGACATGGTTGGACAAAAGTGCGTATGGCATCTAACTTTTGGCCAAGGAGCGAGAGCAGGGATGAGCCAATCTTTTCCAGGTCATTGATGAGTTTTGGGAAGGAGGGAGGGAAGGTCATCGATGTTGTGGATTAAACCAATTGGGACTCCTAAAGTATCGGTAGGATTCCTCAGAAGTCAGGGAAGGGATAACCTGACTGAATTTTGGAAGGAGTCGGCGGTGACGTTGCTGCCCGATTCACTAGACAAGGAAAGAGTCGCACATTTGTCAGGTCGGAAGCTTAGGCCAAGGGTGTTAGCAGCAGACGAGGCAGCGGCGAGGAGAACATCAAGTTGTTCCTTCTTACGGGCAATAAACACAAGGTCGTCGGCATATGCAAGAACGGAAACAGGAACTTTAAAATGTTTCGGCGGGCCACCACGACAGGCTGCACTGGCTGATTTGACGGAACGAAGGATAAGTTCGATGCATAGGTTGAAGAGGATAGGGCTTAGAGGACAACCTTGTTTAACTCCAGCATTAACTGGGACGGGATTTGAGTCACCAGTAGGCGTGCGGATCGTAGTGGTTGCACCAGTATAGGCATTCATGACCATGTCGACTAAGGGCAAAGGTAAACCCATATGAGAAAGGGGTAACGCGGATGACAGGGTGGGGAATACTCCCAAAGGCAATTTCTTAGATCTAACCAAGCAAGGTTAAGTTTCTTAGGTTGTCGACGGGCATCAGCGATGACAGATTGGAGCAAGTACGTGTGTTCGTAACAACCTTCACTCGGGCGAGCGCTCTTCTGTTCAGAAGAAAGAAGTTCATTCTCTATGGCCCACGAGGAGATACGTTTCGCCAAGACACCCATTAATAGCTTGTAGACGCATGACATTAAAGCAATAGGCCTAAAGTTTGAGGCATCATCTGGAGCACCTTTCTTATAGATAAGGATTGTAGCCGCAGATTTCCACGCAGGGGGGACATCTCGTTGTCGGAAGCAACGCGAGAAGATAGCCGATAAAACTCGGCAGGACGGGTCAACGCGCTTTAAGTGACGGTATTCAATACGATCAGGACCAGGACTGGTGTTTGCAGAGGAGTGCAATTTCCGTCGAATTTCGTCGGCAGATGGAGGGTTGAAAAGAGAGTCATCAACTTCAACAGAAGGGACTGCATCATTCAGTGCTGATTTGAGGGCGGAAGTGTCACACGGTTTCTCCGCAAAAATATTCTCAAAAAAGGATTCGACATCGGAGACGGAACCAGAGTAGGTAGGTGACTCATCTCCAATGATCATCCGAGCAGCGCGCTTCTTGGAGTGACGGTAAAGGGATTGCAGGCGCCTGGCTTCATTCGATGCGTTACGGATCGGTGGTCTACCAATTGGAGGTTTCTTAGCTGAGGGACGATTTGGGTCACGAGGGACAGGCCGACTTGTAAAGGGGGGGATAACTTCGATAGCTAAAGCTCTAGCTTCAGAAGTAAAGGTAGAACAAAGTTCGCAGAAATCAATCCAGGGGGAATCCTCCTCGAAAGATGCTGACCATTTCTCACGAAAGGCCTTTAAGCGTTTCGGTATTCGTAGTGGAGGGATGACTAGATGATCCCAGGGACTCAGACGATACGTCAACATCTTGAGGAGGTGACACATCAGGAGAACTGGATACCGGTTGTTGTTGGTCATCCTGTAGGTCAGAGACATCAAAACAGGTTGGGTAAGCCGGCCTAGGTGATGGAGAAGGCAGAGGCGAGGAAATTGGAGGAAGAAAAACAGGGGGATTAGCTGTAGAGAGGCGGCGTCGACGAGTCGATGGTGGAGCAGGAAGGGGACAACGATCATCAAGGGTTGAAGTTAGGTGGTACGACGAGTGCGTTGATGGAGTCATCAGATCTCGAGTGGGTGGGGGGTTTGGGGAATCACTCACAACCAAAGTAGTGAGTGGGGAAGGGACGTCTGGGGTATCGAGACCACACTTGATGAAAGACCTGATGGGAGTAGGACTGGAAGGCTGGAACACTGTAGATTCCCCCTTCGGAACATGGTGATCTCGCCTATAATGAGCACCGGCTCTTCGCGAAGACTTGAAGCTCGTATTACAAATAGAACAAAGGGCAGATGATTCGAGGGTGGTATTTGGATGAAATGAATGTAAATGACGTTTAAAGAGTTGGAAACTCTTTAATTTGCTATCACAAATACAGCAAATAAAGCACTTCTCTTCAGGATAAAGGCGAACAACAGAGACAGTTTTAACAGATAAGTCAATATGGTATTTGGCTCGATGGACGTTAAGACCGCCTTGCGAAGATGTAGTAGTAGTAGTAGTAGTACTACTACTACTACTACTACTACTACTACTACTACTACTACTACTACTACTATTTATTTCAAACAATAATACAAGTTGACGGGACTAACTTAAGACTTAACTTATGGCAAGATATAACATACAAGAAAATGCTTAACTATATAGTGTTGATAAAATAACCAGAGGGTTATAAAAAGATCAATAATAGTTTGTAAGTAGTTCAATTAATAAAGTCAATTAGTCCACAAGCACATCGGTCGGCTGTGGAACTACTACTACTACTACTACTACTACTACTACTACTACTACTACTACTACTACTACTACTACTATACTACTACTACTACTACTACTACTACTACTACTATCTAATTCAAACAATAATACAAGTTGACGGGTGTTGATAAAATAACCAGAGGGTTATAAAATGATCAATAATAGTTTGTAAGTAGATCAATTAATAAAGTCAATTAGTCCACAAGCACATCGGTCGGCTGTGGAACATGAGTAAGATCAGGAAAATTAACAACATCGGGAATACCAAGATGCTGGCGGTAAATGTCACTGGAGCCTTGAATAATGTCAGTACAGCATAATTTCCTGAATAGCGACTTGTAGGATCTTGACATTTCAAGTTTACGGAGGACAGTTTCATTACTGGGATGCCAAGCACCAAGGGAACCAATTACAAAACCGAAAACATCACACTGAAGGCCTTGGTTGGAGAAAAACTGTTGCAAGGGTTGATACTTGGTGACTTTTCGATTCTCGGCGTCTTGTAGCGCTTCTGGGCCATTCTCAAACGGACAACAAACTACTACTACTACTACTACTACTACTACTACTACTACTACTACTACTACTACTACTACTACTACTACTACTACCACTACTACCACTACTACCACTACTACCACTACTACTACTATACTACTACTACTACTGCTACTACTGCTACTACTACTGCTACTACTACTGCTACTACTACTGCTACTACTACTACTACTACTAGTACTACTACTACTACTACTACTACTACTACTACTACTACTAATAATAATAATAATAATAATAATAATAATAATAATAATAATAATAATAATAATAATAATAATAATAATAATAATAATAAAAATAATAATAAAATCTCAATTACATCTGAAATTAATTAAAAATTAGATAATACTATATTTTACAAATTAATGATAATTTATTACATAGCAATAATAATAATAATAATAAGAAAGGAATAATAAGGAAAGGAAGATAATAGTGAAAATAAGTAAATAATAAAAAAAAAGTTACATATCAAGTAACTTTATTCTTTGTTTCTTCAAACTATTCTGGCCGCCACATTCTCTAAGGTAATGTCATTGTCTAAGGTAATATTTGCAGTTCTTCTTCTTGCTCTGGTTCCTCTAAGGCATAGGAGAGCTGAACGTACAATAATAATAATAATAATAATAATAATAATAATAATAATAATGGAAACTTTATTAATATAAATTTTTCTTATATATTTACAATTGCAAATCTCACTTCTTGAGGTAATTTACAATTGGCTAACTTGAATCACATATGATTATATACAGTATTAATATTTCTAAAACAACAGAAACAAATTTATACTTAAACATTTAGTGGTTCAGGATTGGTCCATTCTTTGTTTCTACAACAGAAGATATAATACGTCGTTCTAATGGCGATAGAGATAATGTTTCGGATGTAGTATTGTTGATGTTTGTTATCGAGTCCTGAATCATTTAACATTTCAATAAAAGTATGGCATTCTTTATCGAAAATTCCGAGTGAGCTGATGGAGAGATTTACAAATAATAATAATAATAATTATATTATAATGGCAACGTTATTAAATGAATTTTTTCTAAACAAACAATTGTGAGGATTGAGAATAACAAGAGAGATGCAGAATTGAAAATTGTGCTGATGGAAAATGAAACTGTTGTAAGGAAGATTTTATCGTAAATTGTGCAGCCAGAGTAATTGTAACGTCGTTGTCAAAGGCTAGCAAATTTTCGTAGCTTAGTTATTTGCCACTCCCCAGTGTGTGTGTGTCTGTGTGTGTATGTGTGTGAGTGGTGTAGGCTGTGGCCTATCTTAGGTTGGGGCTATTAAATATAATAAAATAATTATATAATGGAGAGTGAAACTATTATAAGGAAGATTATGTCCGGGGTAGTACAAATAGATTGCAACGAAAGCTAGCAAATCTTGGTATATTTAGGTTCTGTCTCATAGATGTGTGCTTTATTAATTTATAATAATAATAGTAACATAATTTATTCCAACCATATTGCATGCAGCAAATACCTGAATTACAATGTGGGATAATAATTATAAACAAAAGAGCAACATCACTAATACATATTTCATTAATATAATTCATGAAGAAAATTCAAAACAAATTAATGTGTAAATCGGTATAAGAGATATCCCCTAATATACATTTTCGTTTTACTTGCCTAAAATAGGCCATATCACCAAAGCATTTGGCTAGCCTTGTAAATTCCATACTGATATGCAGCTTATGCTGTATCCATTACACAATAGATACTACAGTAAACAATTAATTGTTACAAATATGTTAAGTGGAATGTTCTTGATATTTGATAGTAAAACGTTTGCAAAGCGTTTGGATTTGCTTTTTAATTGCAAAGGCAGCACTTTCTCTCAATTATTTAGACCCTCAGTCACCACTCGACCGAGGATTTAAACCTGTGTCTTCCAGCTCACAGACTAACCAGTAACCACTATAGACCACAACAGCTGTCTAGACCACAACAGCTGTTTAAACCAACTATAGGTTACACAAACCTATTAGAGTATTCTATTTATATTTCTACACTGCCTACTAGCACAGGACTTAAAGCTTCAATCCAGCAGTTTTAGGCTGCGATAATTGCATCTCTCATTTCCAACGCTAAACGCGGAAATATTTTTTTAAATTCCTTGTGTTATCAGTAAGTTGAGTTACTTGAGTAGTTGACACTCTCTCACCGTTTCTTGAAGCAGATTTATATTTTCATTTTTCTCTGTCATCACCCATTCCATGACTGTATGATGAAGAATATTAAACAAATCATCTGGCTGTTCACAAACCTTCTACACGTATTCATTGTATTTTTTTTGTGCGTAACACTTTTAATTGGATTTATAAGCCCGGTGCAGCTAATCGTGACATAGATCAATCAACATCCACTCGACAAATGAAAGCAGAAAGACAAACGAATCATGCAACCATGACATGCAACCGTGGAACGAACCCATGAAACGTTCAAATTTATACAAATTGCCTTTTCCCAACGTATTTATTGAATGTATGCTTTAGCATGCATATATAAGTGTTGCATGCTGCATATATTTTTGCTTGTTATTTTTACATGCATGCATGCCCATCCAGTATGCATGCATGTCTTTTATCAGAAAGTAAAATCCAACAATCAACAAAACTACACTATTCAGTTTAACCGAGTCTTATCTTGCCAGACCTATAATCTTTCTGTTTCAAATATAAGAAGACGGCTTATGATGTGTTATCATGTATTAATTTCTACTGGAGTACAATAATTCTAACTGATTTATGTTATTATGTAGTTCTGTCACGGATTTCGCAACTCTTATTCCCATTTCCCCTGCTATTTATCACGCCTTTCCTTCGTTAAAGCTAAATCTAAAGGGTTGATATATATTTTTATTTGGTTAAATTTGCATTTGGTTAAACTTGCATTGTTCGCACAAATACTATTACATGTACACAAATACTATACATATAACGTATACTATATTATGTCTGATCTGTAAAAGGGTACATCGACCAAAACGTTGTATTTTTTGACATATTGAAGCTCTCTTGTTTCCATTTTTCATATTATATCCTGCAGTTCTTTTGAGAACTTAGCAGCTTTCATATTTATTTGTTAAGGCCACCCATATTAGTAAGCTAGAGGCTAAAAAACACACATGATAAAATCTGGTTTCCTTTCGATCATGGCACGAAGCTGCAAGTGGCGTCAAACGGCCATGTTGCACGACAACATCAAAGTGCCGACGGTCAATAGATATAATAATTCATGAAAATTATTTTGATTAAAAGCATTTAGCCTTCAACAGAGCAATACCTGAAAACCTTCTATACCTTGCCAAGATGCACGTCATGAACTGAAAGTAATCATAGAACTCGAAATAATCTCCAACAACAATTAATATGATACTTGAATTATTTCACGAAATCTATACTATATATATATATATAGATACTCTTTATATGAGATTCCTCCAGACAAAACGGTCTACATGTTTTTTACAACAACAATAATTTAAGATTATTGGATAAAAGACAGAAACTGCAGTCATACCTCATATAGGCAGTATATATGTCAATATGTCAATGCATTGATATAAAGCTAGATTTTCTATATAGTATACTTAAAATATGAGATTATTCTAACCAAGCCGTATACAATCAATCTTAAAATGTGGGATAATTTGTTAAAAGCAGTATAAAGCGGAATATATAAAACACGCTGTTAACTTTAAGCGGTTTTAATATTTGACAAGTTGTAAAAATTAATCAGTGTCAAAGCAGAATTTGAAAAGTGTTCCGCATGCAGGCGCGCATCTCCATGACCTGACCCTTTCATTAGTTAATTTGATAGCTCATATAACGACGGACTATATATATATACTACAGCGCATAATCGTTTCAAGTGACTATATCCGGGGTTTGGAGATTTTACATATTCGTAATCTTTGGGTTTTACCAAGACGACATCAATATAAATTTTGTCGTTCGAATGTCAAAGCAGGGTGCACGCAATGACATTGCACACTGATTCAACAGTGAAATACAAAGACATTTTGGCTCTGAACATTAAACTGACTTGTTAAGTCAAAATTCGCGCAATTCCCAAACTTTCTTTGCTTTCATTATTGAATCACTTTAGTCTTTACAGGGCAAGGCTAAAAGGGACGACACAAAAGGACCTTCACATTTTCAAGAAATAGCCTAATCCCAATCACAACTATTTAAAATCCAAAATCCCTGGATAGGTACTTTAAGCCTGGTTGTCGTTGTATTTGTCGATTTGTTGTAAGACGATTGTCACCGATCAAGTCTTTGCAAGACTTCCATTTCATCGGATAGACATGGTAAAAATTTGGCTAAATATTTCTACCAGTGGACTTAGGGGGAGGACACAGAGTCTTTCGGCCCCCCTGTAATACCCATCTAATTATTTTTCCAAAGTGGATTGTTTTCCTTCCATGCATTAAAAAGTATTTTAAAATTATGCTTTCAAGGTTACTAGTGTCACGGCATTCTCTCATTCTCTATGCACTATATCATGGCGGAAAATACAAGCAACAGAAGACTGTTTTCAGAGATCGATAAACTACGGGCCGGGCTGTATCTTACTTTTCCCGCAACAACGTACTGCAGCTGCTGAACGCGCGTTTTCGGCCGTGCTTCGACTAGAATGAAGTCATATCTTCGTTCAACGATTCGTCAAAAAAGGCTCAGCAATGTTGTACTTCTTAATATCTACTGGAGAGAATGTGATAGTCTCTATCTACACAAGATAGCGAGAAATTTTGCTGCTTCAAATGAACGAAGAAGGTCCTTTTTTGGTTGCTTTCAATAAAACGAGACTGCGTGTTTTTTTACTCAATATCCGTTTGTTTAAGACGGTTTGTAATGTGCCAAAACATTTAATTGTATTACAATACGTATATTTTAAGATCGGATTCCTTTAAAACTTGTGTCAATGGCTCACTTGGAAATGGTAAGATTTTCAGGTCTTCTCGGAAAAACGACTTTAAATTATCTGATAAACCGATAAACTGCAGAATAGTCGAGCGCATAAAACATGAGCTTCTGGCTCGAATATAAATGAAACCTTTTTCTGCGTGATCGACTCTAAAATAATTCATATTAAAATGTCAATAAAAGGTTACAAACAAAACTACTGCTACATATATAGCTATACGTAAAACTTAATTGGTTAATCACAGGATTTTAGACATTTGCCCTGTTAGGCACTTCAAATTTAACATTAGCTAAATTTAATTATTAAAACGCAATGATCATCGAGAGAAATCTAACTAACCAAGGTGGCCTCACTGATGGACGGCCTCAACCGCGGCATTAATCATCGTTATGAAGGCATCTAAAAATGCTCTAAGTGCAGGCGTTTGTACAGAGCGAGTACGCGGCGTTGAAATTTCTTTTTCTTTCGCATAATCATAGACAATTGGTTTATTTGGAGTATTCGTCGTCGAGAACTAAAGCCCCTAATTGAAACGACTTTTGTCAGAAGTATAGAATCATTTTCAACTTTTTACAATAAAGACAGTGGCTACTCGCGTATACGGCAGCCGTATACCAATATTTATTTGCTATTCGTAGGGAATCTTTCAGAATTCAACGAAATGCTGATCCTATAGTCTTAGCAAAACACCAACCCTAAACCTAACCAAAAAAAGGCAAATAACGCAAATTAATTTTTATCGAACTCGACCAAAAATCGCGCGCGTTAGGAACGAACATCTCCTCCCGTACGAATAGACACTTCGTCAATAAATTCAACAGTTGCCAATCCTTAACTAGTTAATGCACAGTCATTCAAGGAAACTGGAAACTCGGCTTATATTATAGATCTTTTTCATAATGGCATGCACCCAAATTAAATATTCTTTTATATTCATTTAATATTCATTTAAATAAGCCTTTCTGACCTCGTTCGTGTGTCTGTAATTCTAAAGAATATTTGCTTTGTAACGAGGCCAGACTTTGTAACAAAAGCTAGTCTAAATATTCTTTTATATGCATGCAAATTGGCCGCAGTTATGAAAGAGGTCTATTGTTACAATGTTGGGATGTCTCTCGCCGTGCACAAATCTTTGAGTTTGAACCCAAACGACTTGAACCCAAATATTGCTATTGGATGTCCATTCATTATACCAAAACATTGTTCAGAAATCGTCACAAAAGTGAACAAAAATATAGAACAAAGACTTTCCCCGTTTTTCTAGACAAAAGTCTATATATAATCATAAGTTGATTGACTATGAAGTTAACAGCATGAGTTGAATGGAAATATTCACTGATGCCAAAATCGGCGGCAGTAAAAGAACTCGTGATACTTCGAAGTGTTGATATCGAAATAACTTTAAGTTCTAAAGTTACAACTCGCACCTTCGCTCTGCCAGCATAACTACACATGTGTCTATCAGATGAGAGATCCAGGTTCGATCCTTGGGTCGGACCGCAACTCAGGAATACTGCCTTTGCAAATGCAATAGCATCACTAAATGGTCTCAGGAATATTTTCCTCTGGACAGGAACGGCGAGGAACGTTTTCTTTGTATTAAAGTCATTAGTTCCGACCGAGAGATCACAAGACAAAGGAAACTTTCCTGTCCGTTCCTGTCCTGAGGAATATTTTCTTGAGTGGAAATCAGCCTTTTCGCGTTTTTGTTCGGATAACGACGTTATATCGTAGGTCCTAGAAGCTTTAGTAATTGGACATTAAAGTCTGTGGACTCCGTTTACCCCATAGACATAGTCACTAGAATTATATTGTCTGGAAACGTGGCAAACGTCAAAGCGGCTGTGATTTATGTTGAGGATGCCATGAAAATTGCACAAATCTTTTGTCTTATTTATACAGAACGCAACGTCGCAACCATTGGCTGCTTGCTTCATTATACAGAAAATACAATGTGTTCAGCAAGTGTGAAAGTGCACAAATTTGCATAAACCTGAACAAAAACATAGAACAAAGACTTTGGCTGCGTTTCCAGACAATATAATTCTAGTGACTGATTGATAAACTAATCGAGCGTTTACAAACACGAGCCTCTTGCCTTGGTCGGATGAAAAAGGGTAACGTTATCCTGCGTTATCGACTTGAAATAAATGATATATACTGATACTTTTCAATTACCAAGCTTCCGATTCCGAATGCACTGTTAGCCGAGCATGAATAAGCAATCAGTAAACCGAAAATTCCTGCTTGCAAAGGAAAATCGCCGATTTGAATTACAAATTACAACTGCAATAGACATTTCCTCTCTTGGATTAAAAAATAAAACGAAAAAAACAATATTGTTCTCGTCGATTCTTTATGACGTGAGCAATAGAACATCAAGAGGGTGTATATGTAACTGGATTTTACTTTAGTTTGCTGCATGTTGTTTGAAAAGATACGCTGAAATAAATTGTCAACATAATCCCTCTTCTGGGTGTTTCGATCATGAGTTGTCGACGTGATAACCTCACTGGGGGTACACATTGTTGCCGCCAGTTGAACATTTCTGTCAGTAACCTTCAAACTGCCTCGAGTGTGTCTGAGCAGGATATTGAGGACACTAACACGAAATATACCGCCTCAACCTCCCGTAAAGGGGGACATTCTCATGACCTTCGTATACATAAAGTAGACTTCTACCTCACGCAAAACCGACGTCTCCGTTTATATATATATATATATATATATATATATGTATATATATATATATATATATTCAGGACTATATGGACTAAGAACTATTACACCTATTCACCATGATTGTATATATCTCTCTGCCCTTGTGGCTGGACCCATGCTGCATCGCCGGTGCTGTCCCACATGCTGTTGTCACTGACAATCGAATGTGTATAAGTATCTGGTTACACTCATCCAGATTGTTCCAAGCTACACAGCTACACTGTATGCTGAGCTGTGTCACAGCACGAAACGCGTGTCTGTGGATTGAAATTTCCTTTCCACAGATACATCACTAGCGCGGGAGAGAGGTAAGATACTATTAGCCTTCTTTGCAAAAGGTCTTCGCATTTTGTTCCTCATTCCTCGAAGCCCCTCCCCCTATAGTGACGCATCTATATGGAAGGAAATTTCCTTCGAATATTGGCTTGAACGAAGGTAAACTATTCATCGCTCGCAAACAGGCCGTAACCATTGATTCCTGTTCTTGTTCATGATATGTTGTGGTAGGTTAGCGAGTCTCGACATGTCTGTTCTTTACGTACTTGCTGAATGTAGGAAAATATGTGCGTTTAAGAATGAAATGTATGACCGACGGAAAGTCGACAGGGACAGAAATTTGTAACATTTGAGCCTGCGCGCAATAGATTTAGATGCGAAATCTCCTATTAGATATTAATTCTCAAGAACAAAGGATCAGCGTTATTGGTTACTCTGCTTTTGAAACACGACGAAATCTACTTTATAGCGCCATTCATCCAATGTATTTCATCATGAAATAAATCTTGTAAAAATTTGATCAATTTTTTAAAATCTTTGTATACGAGATTGGTATTTCGCAATAGTTTCTCCAGTATCCTTCTGTTGTACTAACTTACTCCGCTTTTTATATCTGAAATATTCGTAAATCTACATAATTCATGTGCAAGATAAAACCAGAAGTTATAGATATTGTTTTGAGCAAAATTAAAATGCTAGATTGTCCTGGAATTTCTACGTGAGTAATTCTAATGAAATACATCATCTTTGGTATACTGCGGGATTGAAATAATTTTACCCTCCCTATGCCACAAAGGTCCTATCTTCCTGTCTGTTTGTTTTTTGATGAATGACTGCTGAGCACATTATAAGGCTCAGATGGCCATGCAAATAAGATTATCTGTCATCATTGAATAGTTCAGCAACAATTCCTTCTTTTTCTTCATGGACATAGACTGTATTCATTAGCCTTTTGAGCCTAGTTCTTGTGTTTATAATAACATGAATATATTAACCACTGTCAATAAATAACGTTCGAAATATAACGTTAAATTCCGTTCGAAATCTACTCGCTATATTGAAGCTAATGTAAATGTATATTAGAATGTATATGTAGAACATATGAGACGCTAGTTGTATAATTTAATTTAACCATGGTTAAATTAAATTGTCCAACCAGCGTCTTTCTCCGAAACGTTGAAATTAACGTTTTTTAACGAAATAGAAATCAATTTATATATATATATATATATATATATATATATATATATATATATATATATATATATATATATATATATATATATATATATATACGTGTAGGTTTTGGTCTACGAAATGCAAAGAGTGCTCAACAACATATAGTTAGAGCAAATAATAGATTTTCGCTTACCTCAAAACTGTATTGTCACTGCCTGAAGATTCTTTTACAGATGAAACAAGTTGTAGCAGACCAGTTTTGAAGTAAGCGAAAATATATATATATATATATATATATATATATATATATATATATATATATATATATATATATATATATATATATTGATGTGCGCATGACCGCTGTTTATCCCACAAGCGGTTGTCACTGGCAATCGTTTGTGTATAATTAGTTCTCATGCCCATATCTAGATTGTACCAAGCTACACTGATGAGCTGTGGAACAGCGAAACACGTGTCTATAGATATTGTACTATATATATATATATATATATATATATATATAAAACACTTGGAACACTTTGCCAGATGAACTAAAAATGCCTTCCTCTTTCAAATTTTTCTTTTAAAAAGTTGATGGATATTTTGAACTGCTCAAGTTTATTTTAATTTATTGTATTTTTGATAAGTGTATTATTAATTGAATATGGTAACTGCATTTTATAGGTTGTTTTTTGTTTTTGTTTTGCTTTTTGTATTGTTATGTTATGTTATGTTTTTTATTTATTTATTGTTGTATATATTTTTAATGACGCAGGGCTCCTCTGAAAACCACTTCTGTGACGGGGACACCCTGATTAAAGATTGTTATAACAATAATAATAATAATAATAATATATATTATCCACTCAGTACTTTATAAAACAGTTCTCAAGTGAACTGACAACTAAATATGCAGTGGGTCAATCAGCAATCGCGGAAAGCTATTTGAATGGTACTTAATTATACGTATTCCATATAAAGAATAGCAAATACATTTCCTTATATAGGTCAGGACGGTATTAACCCTAAACCCAAAATAACCCTAATCCTATTTTTTCCCATTTTGCAAAATAACCAGAATGATATAACACTAAACTTTATTCGCCGTAAATTGTTTTGTATTTCGTACTACTGTCGACCAACTCGTCTAGTGCCAATGAATTTGTGTTAGACTTGCCCATAAATCTGTCAATCAATTTTCGCGCCAAATATATAATAATATTCAAATTCCTGCAAGTGAAACTAGTCTGCCTTTCTCCTTTCCGCACACCTTTCCTAGCCCGCTCGCTTTTTTGCGCGCCCGCTCGCTTTTTGCCCGCCCGCTTTTTTGCCCGCCCGCTTTTTTGCCCACCCACTCTCCAAACCACCCTTGAAACAACCCCGTTTAAAAACAATCAAAAGGCGGACTTGGGGCTTGTCGATTTCGCCTCTCGTGACAGTTGTGTCAACATGTCCAGCTGGTTGCAAAATGTCTTGTTAATTACAACACAATAATGAATGAAATGATAAAAACATCAGTTCATCGTCCAAGTATCTCCAAAATCTATTAAGGAATCGGTATGTGTACTCTGCTACGACATCATATCCATTGATTTGAAACCAAGCTTCCCTGAAACGAACTCGATATCTCCTTGAACATTCCTGATTATCTAAACATCCGCGCATAAATTTACGTCAGACAGCTTGAGATTGGCTAAATATTTACAGACACACGATGACGAAAATACAGGTCGGTAAAAATGGCGCGAAACAGGTTAGAAAAGTCCGTTTTCTCCTCCCCACCAAAACAAAAAAAAACTGGCTTTGAGAAAGTCTATATGTTTAGCTTTAGCTATCATTACTTAAATATATCATTATATAAGATCCGACTTTTTAAAAATTCACGAAGACAGAAAGATTTCCGTGTTTGTGTACCTTAATCCATGACCGTGGTTTTATATGTGTTAAAATTTCATCCTAATTTACATAAACTTTAGCTTTGATTTTCTCGGCATAGAAAACATCGATTTTCAAAATTACTACGCCAATGAACTTATCAAATGGGTCGCTTTTAAAGCTACGCCCTCGTGTTTTATATCTGATAAAACACTGCTGCTCGTACGTTTATTAAACTACATATAGTTCAATCTACAGACACGTGTTTCGCTGTACCACAGCTCATCAGTATATAGCTCGGAACAATCTGGATGTGTCTGGCTGGACAATTATATACTTGCGATCGTCTATATATATATATATATATATATATATATATATATATATATATATATATATATATATATATATATATATATATATATATATATATATATATATATATATATATATATATATATATATATATATATATATATATATATATATATATATATAATTTAAAATAGTTGAGAGTAGTTTGTCACTGACTAGTTAAAAAAACGTACATACAACGTTTTTATAAAACTTTATTAAGACGTTTCGACCGAACAACTACGGTCTTCGTCGGTTAAAAATATATTGAAAGTCAAAACAGACTTAAATAGATCCAAGTTATGCTAATAGAATACAATGTTAAAAAAGGGACTTATAAACATCGGGAATTTCTATATGGTCATTATGAGCATTAGCATCCTTAACAGAATACCACGCTTCAAGAAACAAGCGTTGATGGTAATTGTCCGACTTATTCATGATGGCAATGTTATTGAAATCTGGACAATGATCCTTTTGTTCTACATGTTGAACTATTTTTGAATATTTGTCAAGATTCTTGACAGTTCTTTTGTGTTCGTTTATCCTAGTCTTCAAAGTTCGGTCGAAACGTCTTAATAAAGTTTTATAAAAACGTTGTATGTACGTTTCTTTAACTAGTCAGTGACAAACTACTCTCAACTATTTTAAATTATGACAAATCCTGGCTGCAATTTTAGCATTTTTCATATATATATATATATATAACTACAGACGGTACCGTTTCGGCCTTTTGGGCCTGCTGATGAGCAGGATGAAGGTAACTGCTATTTACAGTCACCCTTGATGCCACACAAATGTGGGACATCAAAAACCATGCCAGAGTGCTCAAACTGCAAGCAGTGAGCGTGCGCACAATGCATAAGCGACAATGGTTTTCATCCTGTTATATATATATATATATATATATATATATATATATATATATATATATATATATATATATATATATATATATATATATATATATATATATAATATATATATATACACTTTAGAACGTTCTGAAACTGCTTATATATAAACACATTCACCAAAAGCTAACAATGGCGTAATGTTAATTGGAGCAAAGGGAGAGAAAAAGAGACGAGTTCTTAGAAGAACTGTTTAAAATAATAGGCTTAAAATAATATCAAGTTTAAGAACACCTTCCTAATTATTTTAGTATACTAACACTATGGTATAATTTTAAGCCTATTATTTTCTCAAATCTCTAAATAGTTCTTCTAAGAACTCATCTCTTTTTCTCTCCCTTTGCTCCAACATTACGCCATTGTTAGATTTTTGGTAAATGTGTTTGCAGAACGTTCTGAGGTTATTACCAATACCATGGCATATATACGTTGTTAAAAGCTATATTTAAGTTTGTTACCACGGCAAGTACGTATAATATATATATATATATATATATATATATATATATATATATATATATATATATATATATATGTGTGTGTGTGTGTGTGTAATAAATCGAATACTCAAAAGGTTGATGTACTGCCGAAATAATGTGTAGGAGGTCTAACGTTTCGTGCGAACGACCTTCGTCGGAGACTGAAACGTAAAAACATGTTATGATATAATCTTAAAAACATGTTATGTAATCTTGTTACAGTGCACGAACAGCTATATATAGACGCCATTCTCAGATTTCATTTCCCAATCTGTATTTACTAGATTTCACATTTTTATGTGCCATCTTCTAGTTTTAACTTTAATACCGGAAAGACAAACATTCCACTCACAATTACGAGTTTAGAATAAATAGAATATTTGACCAATAAATTATCATGAATTTTTCA
Source organism: Chrysogorgia sp. JL179-B06 (assembly GCA_035772405.1). NCBI lineage: Eukaryota > Metazoa > Cnidaria > Anthozoa > Scleralcyonacea > Chrysogorgiidae > Chrysogorgia > Chrysogorgia sp. JL179-B06. The sequence continues at coordinate 192,005 of JAYKKM010000123.1, read as the reverse complement.
AACCAATGATATCTCATATGTATGTTTTTGTTATATTACCGGTTTTCAGCCACAGCAGAGCGGGAATAACTACAATACATATTGTATTACGTCTTTAAAACTAAATTTCGCGTCTTTTACTGACTTTTCGTATCTTGTCCAGTACGATAATCGTTTGATACCTTACAGAATACATTTCCATGCAATTCTTCAAATATTTGGACAGATATGTGTGTTCACTTCCTAACGAGGGGCCTTCGCTCATACACTTTCGGCATTACTGAGATATAGTGATATAATTCTTATATATAGCGACTGCTGCACTACTGCGTATATCAATTGAACGAGTACATCATTGTAACATTCGGTAGCTCAATAGTTAGAGTGTATCATCGGCAATCAGAAGGTTTATAGATTATAGGTTCGATCCCTGACTTTCCGAAATGCTAATGAGTGTATTTCACCTGATTCACACGTTGATGGTATACTGAATCACTAAAATCCTCAACCAGGTTATTACACGCAAAGCCGAGGAAAGAAAGCTAGATTTCGTGGCTGTCGTCACACATCATTAGCATCTAAAAACATAAACATAAAATAAAGCAACGAAGGAAATATCAAATCAAAGAAATTTTTCACTATTCAACGATTTTCCTTAAATAGAATGTTTATAAATAATATAGAATTTGGCGTTATAGTTAAATTTAGTCTTCTCGTAAATGATAAATTTATCAATCTAATTAGATCATTACTCATATCGTTTCTTTCAATCTTCCTTGCGTGCGGCAAAGAGAATCGCGTGGACGGACATAATCCGATAAAATACGCATAATCTAATATAAGATCTTGTAAAATGCGCATGATCCGATAAAAGATCTGATAAAAGCACACATATATAATCACTATATTAGTAAAAGTATCCAGTAACCGGGTAAAGTTGACCATAAAAATTCGCGATACAAATTCAAGTTAATGATAAAGAACTGACGTACTGATTAAGTACTATTTCCAAAACTCGTTAAATATTCATGGCTTCTCGGTCTAATATCTATACATAGTACATATCGGGCGCTTTAAGAATACTTACATAATGTCTTCATGCCTTAATGCCAATATGAAAAGTCAATTTCCAGTTTTTATAATAAGTTTTTAGTTTAGGTTTGACATATTGTTATAGCTATTTTACGTAAGTTCATGTAAATATATTTTACATAAAAATTTGTAATTTTAATATAAGACTATCTATTATGACAAATGTAATTTTAACGAGATACGCAATTCAGCCCTCGGCTGCTATGTATTTTTCAATTAAACCATCTATCCATCTATCCTATAACAGAAATTAGCATATTTGCTGCACCGTTTAATTCTGTGATAATTGATAGGTACTCTAAGTTGCCCCAGTTGCCAGGGACGAGAGGTACTAATCCTAAACCCCAAATAACCCTAAACTAAGTCTCAAACCCCTAAACCTAACCTCCCATTCTACAAATCTCGGAAAACAAAACTAACTGTTTTCCAGCTCGGGATCAGACATTACCTAGGAATACGTAACAAGGGGCGACTAGAACTAACCGATTACCCACCATGCACTGTTTATTATAAAACGTCTGTTCATGGAAAAGCGCATACACATTTCGCGTCAATAAAGATATATTCTGCATAATATTATTTTTAACTTTAAATCCGGCTTTCCAGGACTGTAAATAGTTTTTTTTTTTAGTTGTTTTGATGGTAGGCCGGCAAGGTCGGTTAAAGTGCGAAATGTATAACTTACGGCGATGTTAAAGTGCCCTCAACCTCGTTCCCAGGGCATTTTGCCTCCACGGCGGAAGGTCGGCGAAAATGGCCCTTGGGATCGGCTGGTCCATTCTATAATCTGATTGGCTTGTCATAAAACTCAATTAATTCAGCCGAGTATAATTTATTCGTCTAAATCTGAATGCTGTCTTCAAATTGTACAGCAAATTAGAAGTGATACTGTAGCTTTCGCTAAATTGAATATATGCTTCTTCATACCTTTTGTAAGACATAACCATGGATGTATGGTGGATTATTAAGCTTGTTCGCAGATTTTATGGCTACGAATGCTGACATGAACAACTCTGAAGAGCATTGAACATTTCTCAATTATTCAGGTCAACAAAGTAGACAAAGGAAATGGAACAAAGACCACAAAAATTATCATATCTAAACACCCAGAAATTCTCGGTGTCATGTGACCAGCCGATCCCAGGGCCATTTTCGCCGTTCTTCCACCGGGGAGGTAAAATGCCCTGGGTACGAAGTGCCCCTAACCTCAACATTTTTTATTGTCTTATTTGGAAGAACTTTTAAAATGATAAAGTAACTTCTTTTGAAGATTTTCACTTCTTCGCTTTCTTTTTGAGATATATCAGTTTGTTTGATATGCAAATATCTGGAATTTCGTCGCACATGCATGATGAGTTATCAGAGAATGTTATATGTCTTTGCGTTCATGAAATAAAAACACTAAAGTGTGAATAACACATGTGTGCGTTTCTCCCACAACACCAAACTTCTTGAATTTAGATTTCGTTCGAGAATGAAAGAGATACACACATTCCAACATTTGCATATCAAACAAACTGATATATCTCAAAAAGAAAGCAAAGAAACGAAAATCTTCAAAAGAAGTTACTTTATCATTTTAAAAGTTCTTCCAAACAAGACAATAAAACATTTTGAGGTTATGAGCACTTTAAGCTGTATAAATGGTAAGACCACCCCATGGACCACCTTGTAATATTAAAATACACATACAAAAATAGCTCGGTTCACTAATTATTTCCTTGTCCTTGAACGATATGCTATGTATATCTTATTCGATGGTTTGGCAGATAATACCGGCGGGTATGTTAAGAATTTAAAATGTATTTTACCGAGCTCTGAAAGGGCGAGAAAAAATGCGGGAAATGAGTAAAATGCCTGCGCCTGCCAAGCCATCGAATGAGACATTATATATATATATATATATATATATATATATATATATATATATATATATATATATCAATACTTTAGCTTGGTTGGAATTCGACACCATGAAGTCACAAAGCCGACAGTACTAGTTTGTTGCCATTATTTGTGTTCTCGTTTGTAGCTAGAGGTGAGCCGATGTTTAAAAAAGCCGATTGCCGATACCGATTGTTCAAGAGTCGATAGTTACCCACCATTGGCCGATTAATCAGCAAAACCGATTGCTTACCTGATGCTCACGTTTTGGCGTTTTTCTCATCTCAAGTTTTGCAATGAGAGGAAGCCAATTCTCGTATTTTGAGCGCAACAAAACAAACAGAAAACAGTCAAGTAGTCAGTTTCCTTTATTTTTGTACCAACAACTCAACAAGCGCAAAAATGTCAAAAAGGTAAAGAATTGAACCTGAACAGTGAAAGCAAAAATGCAAAATTACATTAGTTTAGGACTGACTCTTCAATTTTTCCTCATGGTGGCGGTAGTATATTCTGCTGCATCATCTTCTTTTCTTTTGTCTGATCGAGCCGTCTCCTTGCTTGCCAGTTCAATGTTCTTGCTGGGATGTAGCGACTGCAGATGACTTCTCAGGTTGGTTGACGTGAAATGCTTCTGCTGCTTTCCACCTCGTGACAACAAAGAACGGTAACCGCTGCTTTTGCAAACCAGATATTCAGCCTTCGATTCGTCATTAGCAATAATTTTAAAATATTCCCAAACGATACTTTTAGAAGAGCTTGCCATGATAAACGAGGATGATAAACGAGACAGACACCGCTGACCACTGGACGATCCAATGGTGAAAGACAATCGGCCGATAGTGAAAGACAATCGGCCGATGGCCGATTATGAGAAAAACTAGCCGTTAATCGGTTCTGCCGATGTTTTGCCGATGATCGGCTCACCTCTATTTGTAGCATTACTCGCCAAAAGATCTCGTTGGTGTCAGTTTTCCAACGTCAACGCAGTCAAAAATTCAATATTTAAATTGTCAGAATTAATTCGTGAACGTTTGGTTCTCATCGGCCATTTTAGCTTTGAATTTCTGCCATATAAAGCAGATTTTACCTTTTCCAAACTGGTAAAACTGGTATAGAATTTAGTGTGTATTCCTCTCTCAGAGTTCACTGTACTCTTAGTCTTTTAGGCAAAATTGTCATGTATAAAAATAGGTACGCAACGCGTACATGTGTCCGTTGACGTTGTGTTACAGAGAAATGTGAGATAAGTAAGTTCATTGGCTTGTGTCCATTCTTTGTGAGAGGCTAAACTAGTTTCGTTTCGCGGCAAACATTTTAAACATATTTGGAAATTATAAGTTTATTCAAATCATGTAGGTTGTAGGCTTGCAATGTTTGAAATTTCATTTCTTTCACTGTTATATCTACGATATAACATGTTTGATGTTTGAGTTAATTGAGACGCGCTTGTTTAGGATGTAATATGACAAATATGTGCGACGGTAAATAATTCGATATACAATTATTTCGGCTAAAATATTAAGCGATTTTGAAATTACCTGGCAGTATCACTATTGAATTTAAACCACATGAGCCGACCACTGAAACACTAAAATATAGCGCCTGGCCAAAAATGTCGGTCATTGCAAACACACTGACACTGTCTTCGTCCAAATTCGTATAGTACGTGAAATGTACACACAAGAACCTGTCCGTGTCAGATACCTCAGATAAACAACAAAAGTAGTTCAATACCTATCGTGGACCAAATGGAAGAAGCCTACTCGGTGAAGCAACAAACGATCTCAGCGAACTTTCACTGCCTTCCGGAATGTGTTCGGTTGTGACGTAAGTGCCACAACCATAATGTGGCTTGCAAAATGGGTGAATTAAAAAAAAGCGTTTCTGACTCTAACTTTATTCAAAGCATTTTTACCTTTTTCCTTTATTATATCGAAAACACTGCCTACACAGCACTATACTTTTTTACACTTTAATGAAAAAGTGATGTGTCTTGTCGATATCGGCAACTCGCGTGCAAGGTATCTATTTTTCATAGACTTTACTCGTTATTTCCGCCACGTATAATTATGTCAGATGAGCGTTAAACATAACAGTATATCCAACATAAGTAGATTATCATTCTTGTGTATTGTTGTGGTACTCTATAAAGTCATAACTGGTCTTTATTTTCCTTTACCTTTTACGCTCTTACAAAGGGTCTTCGTTCGAAACCTTAGAGCTATTTTGGTAGTACATCAAGTTTCTACAGGGCGCAGGTGTTGTTTGAATATTGGGGAGGGGGGGGGGGGCGCTCGAGACATCTAGGGGGATTGAACTTCGGGGGTTATGCACATGGCATAGGGGAGCGACGACCCCTCTGTCCCTGCTCCGCCGCCCCTAAACTTTTAGGGTTTTCGATTTTTATTTCTACACCATACGCAGCAAAACACTTTCACATATCACACTTAGAAATGATTACACATTGGTGAAATGAATAATAAAATGCGGAAGTGTTACTCAAAATGGATTAATTCTTAATCCTTTAGCTTCCCGATTTTTTAAATTAAGCATATTTGAAAGCTAAAATATTTTGCACGCTATGAAAAAAATTTCAAAGCCGGCATTACCGCCATCACGCAACCACCATTAAGTCAATTTACAGTTTCAATTCTCTCTTTTATAAACAGCATGGGGGTCGCTGATACGCGCGAAATATAGGGATAAGCTGAGTTTTTCTCGGATTTTCAAGTGTCTATCATCCAAGGGTTTCCATGGCTTAATATAGACACGGTGACCATGCTTCATATCATGAGATAATCAGAAGCTGTTTTGTTTATATTATAAGAGTCAGTGTCAACCGTCGTGCATTGCGCGTTTGTGTTTATCGTTCCGGGCGATAACGAAGTATTTTGAAGTGCTTCATTGCCAACTTGACGTGGTAAATATTTCGGAAATTCGCCGATTCTTCTCAGAATAACTTTTGAGGCTTTCTTATTCATCCACAATCCAAATACGTCTACTTGGAAACTCATTTGTTTGTTTGAACCTCGTCACTTGGTCTTGCACGCTTCGCGTCAGTCAAGGCTGACATAATTCGAAACGAAAGTCAAGAAAACGTCAAGTTTTGTGAAAAATGCAGAAAAAATTACTTTCTAAGGTATTTCTTCTTTCAATTAAAAGACAAAATGAATAATTATAGCAAGGATTGACAATATATTTACGGATGAGTTCACAAAGCGAATTTTGTGCTTCAAAAAAATGGCCGACCGACCGTGCAATGCGTCACGGTTGACACTCGATACAAGGTGTAGCGCATTACAATTGTTGACGCGTCTTCTAAATATTAGTACGTACTATACTTTTCTCCCTTCATTTGAATATTAAAGCGGTCATTAAAACTAAAGGAGGTTCAATAAAGTGAATGTATATTCATGTTAATAAATGTTCATTGATTAAGAAACTTTGCGTGTCATTAATGCTATTTAAATACAAGAAGTACAGTCAATAACATCATGCGAAGTTCAAAAGTATTATGGGATCATCCATTAAAGATGATCCCATGATACTTTTGAACTTCCCACATTCAATAATGCAAATAACAAACACTCAGCAATGCAAATATCACAAACGTTAACGTCAAAACTCAGGAATTCATTACCAGAGTGAATTAGAACCACTGACTTTTTAAGTAGTTTAAGTCAGCACTTAAAGTGCCCTTGTGATCAAATTTTTCGTATCCCGAATTTTTACATATGTGTAAAGAGCATGGTGTTGTTACTTAACTTGCCAAATTTCAAGCAATTGCGAGCATGGGAAGTCGCCTTTGCAGACTGTTTTTATACGAGATTATACGACCGCCATTACTCGAACATGTTCCGGACGCTTAGGTTGCGATTAGAGGAAGTGATGTCAAAGACTCAACACATGGCTAGTTATATATGAATATAAAGCTACTTGGGGAAAACTTTCTATTGTAACTTGTCGTATAATTCGTATAATTTCCATAAAGCTTTGTCTTGTGTTGAGTCTTTGACGTCATAATCACATACTCTGCTCTGGAATCGCGGG